>CP139507.1:210286767-210886767 GCA_021014915.2 Artemisia tridentata subsp. tridentata
TACCAGAAGTGAAATGGGGTGTATGGCACACACACAATCCGTTCACTAAATAACTGAACTAAACAAAGTACCTAGGATGCATCCATACGCTCCCTGCAAAACAGATATACATATACAAGTTCGAGACTTTGCATACGTACTTTAATATAATAATAATAAGTATGGCGGCCATGGTTGCTATATAGCATAAGTGGGAACGCTGTGAACTAAAACCCACCTCCACAGATAGTGTCAATACCATTGGTGCATCAATGGCACGGCCATGGACTCCCCATGACTGGCTACAAATATGGGCAACATAATAGGCATAGAACATGCAATATAATGATAAGGGATAATTATAAATTATCCAACTCAGATAATAGCTATATGAATAGAATATAGCATGAAACGAATAATCAAAAGAATTACTAAACAGATACGAATCAAAGCATAACAAATATCGGAAACAATGAGTCATGAGAATCCTTAAGGATAGAGTACAATCAGATTATGTAATTGTGAAAATCATTTAAATGTTGTTTTCATGAAAGTATTCTTTTAAAAACAGTTTTCATAAAAGTCATTAAACCTTCATATAAAAGTGGCATCGCCTCGGTTTCATAGCAATCATTTTAAAGCATTTTTTCTCAAAACATTATCATGATATATTTAAGAAAGATTTTCGCAAGAAGTTATAATATTAAATGGGTTACAAAGTATCAAAAGATTTTATTACATATATTGAAGTCACAAGAGAGAACGGATCAATCAAACCATATCAAACAGAATAATGAAACGAATATCAAATGAGTCATAACTTAGAATAGCAAATATCAAGGAATCAAAAGTCATGAGATACCCTTACTGAAAAAGGGCGGAATATTTGTACCTTAACGCGTATGAAAGGAAAGCAAACGAATGAATGAACATAAAAAACAACATCGCGCCTCTTCAAATGATCTACACAAAATATGGATCACTTAATACTTATAAGTTTATTTCACAAATTACAAATGAATTTTAATGATTTATACTTATGGTTATACTCATAACTTATTTTAGGTTTCTTTTACAAATCTCGGTCAGTTTCTTATTAATTTTAAGACACATCATATGAACTCCAGATACTCTCCTAATTTTTCTGAGGTTCTCACATGAGTTAAGTAATTACTCAAATTTTTTCAGATTTTATTAATAAGTGTAAGTACCTTTTTAAAATTCATCTTTCCAGACCTACCCAGAAAAATAACTGCACAGACAACTAGAAAGTTTCCCCTTGACTAACCCATTTCGACAATTCAGAAAAATCCACCAAAATTCTATGAAGCCAAACATATCCTAAATATTACCCTTGTCGAATTATAGCTCTTAACCCCTCACGGTTTGGAAATTAAAATTCAAAAACACCAGCTGAATTTTCAGACTCCTAAACTCAGGATTAACACTTAATCTTCCAAAATTCAAACGACTACTTTGCCCACCTCTAACGACTACCAAATTTTATATAAAGCAAGTATACTTCATTAACTCAGTTTTAGACTCAAAAATTATGCAAAAACATATAGGTATCATTAATTTAGACACTCATCAATCCAACCCAAATTCTGGACAGCTTGCAACTATATGTTTAACGAGACCAAACCCTTCCCAAAATGACCAAACGTTTAACCAAACCAACATTATGACTTCTTAACCATTTAATTCAGATTATAACATGTTTTTAAGGACATAATACGACCCACACAAATCATCCACACAATCACACACATACGACACCAATTTAACGAAACAAGTATACCTATATCGGGATCAAACAATCACCTATGTCTAACCCCTTTTAGATTCGATTACAAAACATGTTTCATAGGTTATATTAGCCAAGACTACACATGTTTACAGCCCCTAAGATCGACAAACATATCATACACACGCACACACACGAATTAACGAGACACAAGACCACATAAAATGACACAAAACCAAACCCTAATCCATCTCATTAATTATATACGCCCCATTATTAATTGGTTTAGGGTTTCCAGATTTTTAGGTTCACATTAATAAGTACTTAATGATCATATTAGGTCTTAATAACATAGATTTAGGGCTGGACAAAGCTGATTCGAATTAGAGAGAAGAAACCAAGTCGACATAACGAGACAAGCCACAATAACATGATTATAACAATTAGGTTTTACATAATATAACGAGACAAAAGCTGAGAATCATATGTACCTTAGGGTTGGAATCAAGAGAGGATTGAATAGAAAGAATCAAAACACCACAACAATAACGAAACCAAGGCTGCTACTAATTCTTCAATTCGACACAAGCTGCAACCAAACCAACGATTCACCAACACCTTCAAACCTTCGCCTCTTCTTAATCCTTGGCAGCAAACTAATTGGAATTAGTTTATTGTTTTTTATTCGGTTAGGGAGAAAAGAAGAGATGGAGTAGCAGATTCATATTATACGAATTGGAAGAAAGAAGAAAACGTGTGAGGGAAAAAAAAGAATACAATGTGTTTTAGTTTAGGAAAAGTCGTGTGGTTTGTTTAGGAAGGAGTATAACATGCAAATCTTCTAAATGAACAAACATATATCCATGGTTCTTATCCAAAAAAACGTGTAAGGATAGTGAAGAAAAAGATGTGTGTTGTTTTTTTTATATACTAGTTTGGATAGGATTAGGATTTAATAAATCTTGTATTTTATTTTTATCATGTAGTATTTATATTACCTATATATTTATTTAACTTAGGATATAATAAAAACGTTAACTAAAATTTTAACTCGGATTTTAGGGCGTTATAATTCTTCCCCTCTAAAAAGAAAATTTCGTCCGCGAAATTGAAATGAAATGATTAAACGGAAACGTACCAGATTACGAAAGGAAATGAAAACGATTTTAACAAACGGAAAGGTTGTTTCTCATGACTCGATCCTGACGGTCCAAAATAGCCTCACGCTCTCTCAACAGAACAAATCATAACAAATCAGATCCAACGGATTCGAAACCACATGCGACGGATGATAACTGAGATATCTCAAGTGAGATACATGAACTGAAGCATGATATGAACATGAGATAAATACGGAGGCAATGCTAAACGGTAGAAATTTTCACAATCCTATTCTAAAATTCCGACGAATCAAGGAAACGTACAAACGATCAACGAAGTAATTATCGAATTATCGAACGTATAAAATGCATAAGGATAAGGGTAGAATTCGGTAATGATAAGAGCGAACTTAAGGGCTAACGAATCACTGAATAAATCTCTATATTATGTCAGAACGTCTAACCCTTCTATACGGAGATACCCCAAGAACACACAACCCCCGGTCTAAAATTCCAAAGTGCCTTTACCACGGTAACTATTATTTCAGTCACTATAATCAACTCCGGATCTTCAATAAGCAGCTATCTAACCCCCTTCCAACAAAAGATGTTCTATACTTCCATCCCTACCAAAGTACAGGATCCTAACATATCCTCTAAAGTCCGAATAGTTCATTCCTTCTGTCCATTTATCTGAGGGTGAAAAGAAATCTTAACTTGAGTCTGATTCCTCAAGCCTTCTGTAGTTCTCCCTGGAACTGTGAAGTAAAACGCGAATCTCTGACACGATCACGGCTGCCAACTCCAAGTTATGTGTTGGATATTCCGCTTCTACGGTTCTAGTTGTCTTGATGCATAAGCGATATCCTTCCCATGCTGCACAAGTGTATAACCAAGTCTCTTCTTGAAATCATTCCCAAAATTGGTACCCACCTAGAAGCTAATTCCTGTTTCAGTTCTTCAAACTCAGTTCTCATTCCTCATCCCAACTAAACTTCTCCTCTCTTCTCATACGCTTCATCAACGATAACGCCAGTCGTGAACATCTTCCACAATCCTTCTACAAGACTCGAAGGTTCTAACCCTAGTAACTGTCGTCGGTCTTGACCATTTAGTGATAATCCCAATCTTTGCAGGATCCAAAATGATACCATCTGCTAAGAACGTCTCTTGTCCCAACCACAATATCACCCTTCGAGAATTTTGTTTAAAGCTTCTTATAACGCAACATTTCTAACACAATACGAAAATAATCCTCATATTTCTCCTTCGTCTATGAATACATCAAGATGTCATACTATGAAAAATTTGTCCCAGTACTCACGAAAGACACGATTCATCAAGTCCATAGAAACAGTCAGAGCATTAGCCAATACTGTTGGCATCACTAACACTCGTAGTGGCCGTAACGAATACGAAAGGCAGTTCTAGGAATATCTTCAAGCCATAAATCCATCTAAAGGAAAACTTCGCGTCCTAAAATTGATCAGATACATCGTCGATTCGAGATAGTGGATAACGGTTTCTAACAGTAATACGGTTCAGCTTCCAGAAGTCAAAACGTAATCTCCTACTACTATCCTTCCTCTTTACGAATAAAACCGAGGTAGTTCACAGAGGTGTACTCGGACAATTAAAACCACTTACAAGTTGTTCCTTCAGTTCTTCCCATCTAAATGGTGTCATTCAATATGGAGTTTCAGATTTAGGCAACACGTCGTTCCATACGGATAAAGTTCTGTCTCATCAGACCTTACTGTTCTGGCACTTCTCAAGATATCTTATGCTCTCAATAAGTTCAAGTTATATGATGTTTGTATTATCACGTTGATCAGGCGTCATAATACTTGCATCATATAATCATGCCTTTATTGGTATCATATTCCACCTCGAGTCGTGACTAAACAATCTCTTAGTACCATGTCATATCATCTTCACATTCTGGTGGAAATCTTGGTGGTTCGTTCAGGAATTACATCGAGAAAATTCATATTGCAAAATGACTCTCAAGGGAAGATCCATCCAACGGTGTATTAAATAGGTGCTAGAAAAACCTTCACAATCGCGAAGAATAATGTACGAGTTTTCAGGGTAGTAATGATAACAACGGTTAATCAGTCGGAAATCATGGTAAGGAATTCAGGATTGTTCAAAACGCCAAAGGTGGGACGTAGTATGACAGTAGTTAGCATCTAAATGCTCAGTCCGCCGGTCCATACCAGAATGACATCGAAACCGTATACTTCCAAAGGAAACAATTTAGCAGAATGAATCCTATTGTCAGAACGAAATGGACAATTTCCTATACTCGTGGTTACTCACCACCAGATTTCTCATAGGAATGGAAAGGGTTAAGGCATAACTTAATAGTGTAGAGCGGACCTTAATATGCTTAACAAAAGCAAGGGAAATCACCGAATGTGTTAAGCACATCATGGTCATCAGAATCCTCAGAATGGTCAAAGAGGCATCTAAATGATTAACAAACGAATCAGAGGTTAAGGTCGGAATCATGAAATAAAACTCATATAGTGTAAGGCATAACCATAAAATTCTCAAGGTATTTTAAACTTACTTGGTCACTAAGCTCAGGCAGAGCAACACGATAAGTTTCCTAAATCTCCAGAAAGAATGATCTTAAATGGGGCTTAACTAAAGGTAGGGGTACGAATCAGAGTGATGCGGAAGCAATATACCTAACAAATGTCTTATCACATAATCTACCCAATCCTCACCGGTCATATCTTAAGTTCTTCCAGAGTGGAAATCCTAAGGCAAATTCTCAAAGGTTGTTTCATAAGATCCTATAGTGCAAACCTAAAGGCCTAATATTCACAGGTCATGATTTTATGTACTACAAGTCGAAGCATTTGCTCTGATACCATAATTGTAACACCCCCATCCGAGAACGGGTCAAATGTCACATTTATGGCGTCAAACAGAACATACGCAAGCGGAAGACTTTAATAATACAATGGTTACAAAAGTATTCTAAAGAAAAGATAAAGTACTAAATATGAACATTACAACTTCCATATTAAAATACAAACTAAGTCCAAAAGAAAAACTCAAAGTCCAACTCTAATCCATGGGGAGCTATCAACAGTGCAGTCCACTAAAAGCTCCTAAGCACTCTTCACTCAAAACCCAGCTTCCCTCTTAAAACCTGTCGCAAGAAAAGAAAATGCGGCTGAGCTTAAAAAGCCCAGTGAACAGATATATATAATGAAAGGTAATAAGCAAACGAATGAACGAAACGAAACTAAGGAAACCTGCTGAAAAATATACCATAAGTCATGAGAAAATAAATGAATGAATAAGGAATCAGAAATAACAAAGGAATGCCCACAAGCCCTAAACAGATATGTCTAGACATGATACATGAATAGACCCAAAACAGATAAACATAATAAATAATCATAATCATAATTATAGAAAAGTCATAGCAAAGTGTACATGGAGTAGCTAGCTCACAATGTACCAGAAGTGAAATGGGGTGTATGGCACACACACAATCCATTCACTAAATAACTAAACTGAACAAAGTACCTAGGATGCATCCATACGCTCCCTGCAAAACAGATATACATATACAAGTTCGAGACTGTCCATACGTACGTTAATATAATAATAAAAGTATGGCGGTCATGGTTGCTACATAGCATAAGTGGGAACGGTGTGGACTAAAACCCACCTCCACAGATAGTGTCAATACCATTGGTGCATCAATGGCACGGCCATGGACTCCCCATGACTGGCTACAAATATAGGCAACATAATAGGCATAGAACATGCAATATAATGATAAGGGATAATTATAAATTATCCAACTCAGATAATAGCTATATGAATAGAATATAGCATGAAACGAATAATCAAACAAGTAACTAAACAGATACGAATCAAAGCATAACAAATATCAGAAACAATGAGTCATGAGAATCCTTAAGGATAGAGTACAATCAGATTATGTAATTGTGAAAATCATTTAAATGTTGTTTTCATGAAAGTATTCTTTTAAAAACAGTTTTCATAAAAGTCATTAAACCTTCATATAAAAGTGGCATCGCCTCGGTTTCATAGCAATCATTTTAAAGCAGTTTTTCTCAAAACATTATCATGATACATTTAAGAAAGGTTTTCACACGAAGTTATAATATTAAATGGGTTACAAAGTATCAAAGGATTCTAATACGTATATTGAAGTCATAAGAGAGAACGGATGAATCAAACCATATCAAACAGAATAACCAAACGAATATCAAATGAATCATAACTCAGAATAGCAAATATCAAGGAATCAAAAGTCATGAGATACCCTTACTGAAAAATGTCAGAATATCTGTACCTTAACGCGTATTAAAGGAAAGCAAACGAATGAATGATCACAAGGAAACAACATCGCGCCTCTTCAAATGATCTACACAAAATACGGATCACTTAATACTTATATGTTTATTTCATAAGTTACAAATGATTATTAATGATTTATACTTATAGTTATACTCATAACTTATTTTAGGTTTCTTTTACAAATCTGGGTCAGTTTCTTATGAATTTTAAGACACATAAAATGAACTCCAGATACTCTCCTAATTTTTCCTATGGTTCCCACATGAGTTAAGTAATTACTAAAAATTTTGCAGATTTTATTAATAAGTGTTAGTACCCTTTTAAAATTCATCTTTCCAGACCTACCCAGAAAAATAACTGCACAGACACCCAAAAAGTTTTCCCTTGACTAACCCATTTCGACACTTAATAAAAATCCACCAAAATTCTAGAAAGCCAAACATATCCTAAATATTACCCTTGTCGAATTATAGTACTTAACCCCTCACGGTTTGGAAATTAAAATTCAAAAACACCAGCTGAATTTTCAGACTCCTAAACTTAAGATTGACACTTAATCTTCCAAAATTCAAAAGACTACTTTCCCCACCTCTAACGACTACCAAATTTGATATACAGCAAGTATACTTCATGATTTCAGTTTTAGACTCAAAAATTATGCAAAAACATATAGGTATCATTAATTTAGACACTCATCAATCCAACCCAAATTCTGGACAGCTTGCAACTATATGTTTAACGAGACCAAACCCTTCCCAAAATGACCAAACGTTTAACCAAACCAACATTATGACTTCTTAACCATTTAATTCAGATTATAACATGTTTTTAAGGACATAATACGACCCACACAAATCATCCACACAATCACACACATACGACACCAATTTAACGAAACAAGTATACCTATATCGGGATCAAACAATCACCTATGTCTAACCCCTTTTAGATTCGATTACAAAACATGTTTCATAGGTATATATTAGCCAAGACTACACATGTTTACAGCCCCTAAGATTGACATACATATCATACACACACACACACACACGAATTAACGAGACACATGACCACATAAAATGACACAAAACCAAACCCTAATCCATCTCATTAATTATATACGCCTCATTATTAATTGGTTTAGGGTTTCCAGATTTTTAGGTTCACATTAATAAGTACTTAATGATCATATTAGGTATTAATAACATAGATTTAGGGCTGGACAAAGCTGATTCGAATTAGAGAGAAGAAACCAAGTCGACATAACGAGACAAGCCACAATAACATGATTATAACGATTAGGTTTTACGTAATATAACGAGACAAAAGCTGAGAATCATATGTACCTTAGGGTTGGAATCAAGAGAGGATTGAATAGAAAGAATCAAAACACCACAACAATAACGAAACCAAGGCTGCTACTAATTCTTCAATTCGACACAAGCTGCAACCTAACCAACGATTCACCAAAACCTTCAAACCTTCACCTCTTCTTAATCCTTGGCAGCAAACTAATTGGAATTAGTTTATTGTTTTTGATTCGGTTGGAGAGAAAAGAAGAGATGGAGTAGCAAATTCATATTATACGAATTGGAAGAAAGAAGAAAACGTGTGAGGGAAAAAAAAGAATACAATGTGTTTTAGTTTAGGAAAAGTCGTGTGGTTTGTTTAGGAAGGAGTATAACATGCAAATCTTCTAAATGAACAAACATATACCCATGGTTCTTATCCAAAAAAAACGTGTGAGGATAGTGAAGAAAAAGATGTGTTTTTTTTTTTAAAAAAAAAATTTTATATACTAGTTAGGATAGGATTAGGATTTAATAAACCTTGTATTTTATTTTTATCATGTAGTATTTATATTACCTATTTATTTATTCAACTTAGGATATAATAAAAACGTTAACTAAAATGTTAACTCGAATTTTAGGGCGTTTTAGTTTTTGTACGTTTTTTTACGATTTTTTACTATTTTTTTCCTTTTTGGACGTTATTATACATATTATACGTTTTCATCCGTTTTATACGTATGAAAACTTATAAAACACGTATAAAAACAAATAAAAACCATAAGAAAATGTATGAAAACAACGTACAAAAACGGATGAAAACGTATAATGACGTCCAAAAATGAAAAAAAGCATAGAAAAATGTTCAAAAATTATTATAATAAAATTAAAATTAAAATTTTTATATTTTCTTTTAATAATTTTTTTTAAAGAACAGTTTTTATAATAAAATTATTTATTTTTATTTTAAAGTTTTTATTAAAATTTTCTTTTAATAAAATTATTTTTTTTAAAAGAACAGTTTTTTTTTAAATTATTATAATAAAAATTAAATTAAATTTTTTTAAATTTTATTAGAATTTTTTAATAAAATTATTTTTTTTATGATAATAAAAATTTTATTAAATAAAAATTATAATTTTTTTAATAAAATTAAAATTTTTTTATTTAAATTTTAAAAATTTCCTATAATAAACCTAATATATATTTTTTATTTTTTTATATTTTTTGTAAGAGTAAATTACATAAAGCGTCCTTGTGGTTTGTATTTTGAGAAGAAAAACCCAAATTACAAGGTTAGCCCTCACGTTAGTTCATCAATGTCAAGTTAGGTCATTTTTAACGATCTTTAGGAGTCGGGTCGAAATTTGGACAGGATCCGTAAAAATCAAAAACTACAGGGGCCAAACCCGCATAAAAAAAAGGCACAAGGACAAGATCTGTAAAAATCAGCAAACCACAAGGACGATTTTGTAATTAGCTCTAAATTTTATAAGATAAATAGCAAAGTGATTGGTCAAGGGGCGAAACAACCACCGGCTCCCCATTTGTCTCCTTGGTCATCCGTATACGTATGACTTTGTTATATAAAGGGTGTGTTTGGTAAAAGTAGCCGTGAGCAATAGTCGTGAGTTGTGAGCAGTAGTTGTAAACAGTAGCCACAGCTCACCGTTCACTGTTTCTTAAAAAAGTATTGGGAAAATGAGCATTTTTAAAAAATAGCAAATCTCACCGCTCTTTTTGCCAAACGAACACTAAAAATCAAAAAGTTCATTACTCACCGCTGATCGCCCCAAAAAGCTCCAAAATATTCCGCGCCAAACATAGCCAAATTATGTTTCTAAACACGCAATAATTGTGCACCATGTTTCAAACCATTTTTCTCCTATATGTCCTACTTTTGTTAAAAAGATAATTTCTATAAGATTTAGCCCATGAACAACGTACACTAACCTTATGCTGTGTGAGTAAGAATGCACTAAAAAGATTTATTGATTCAAACAATGAGAGACAAAATAAAATAAAGAATTGAAAGGGCAAACAAAATATGGTGTTAAAATGTGTACCGTGTACGGATGGTGATTGTGATTGTGACTTGTTTAATGTTTATTGACTTGTGTGAGGCCTTAAAAGCCAAACCCAAAGGCCAATATTTGCACCAAGGTCAGAAAACTATAGAGATCTTTGATCACTTGGCAATCGAACGCTTTAGAGAGGGTCAGGTCGGGTTGTGAACTTAATAAATTGATTTTTTTGATGTTGATATCTATGTAATAAATTTTTTATGGCTCAAAGGTTATCTTGAAAGTTAGCTGGATGACGTTTTGAAAACTTTGGTTTTGGTCCACCAATCCAAGAAAATGTGACATTTTGATGTGATTAGCAAATATTTTGACAAATCACTTGAACTTATTGCCGTAAGATAACAAAAAAATGGCAACTAAATTATTTCACAATGTAAACGTATAATGTTATTTATGTAACTAATTTTTTTGAAAGCTATAATGTTATTTATGTAACTAATAGTTTCTAAATCTCTAATTCTTCTTAAAAGCTATGGAAACAAGCTTCCCTTTCAAAAGCTAATAATTTCCAAACTTATGATGTAACCTTTCACAAAATTCTCATACAAACATGCTGGTAAACTAGTAAGAGCTTAATCTCGATAATTTTCGTGACAAATATATGAAGCAATATTAATATAAAACGGATATCGTTTTTCAAAATAAAATGGGTAAATTCTCAAAAAGGGATAATTTTTTTTCAAATTCTTTAAATGGGACAAACTCAACATGTTTTCCCAATTTAGTCAAGTGCTAACGTGCGATCGTGCGAACTCTCTGGTTTCTTGACACGTGTCCCAGACAAAAGGTACTAACCAATCATTTGCAGGCCCACTTGCACCCCACGTGGCCTTTGACTTTTTTTTTACAAATGTGCGATTTCCTAATGTGCTAATGTGCGAAAAAAAATTTATTTTTCCAAAAAATATTTTTTTTCAAAAAAATTATTTTTTTTTTCCGAAAAATATTTAAATATTTTTAGGAAAATTTAAATATTTTTCGAAAAAAAAAAATTTTGAAAAAATTAAATTTTATTTTTATAAAAAAAAAATTTCGGAAAATTTTAAAAAATAAATATTTTTCGGAAAAAACATATTTTTTGGAAAAATATATTTTTTTTTATAAATTTTTTTTTTCGGAATATTTAAAAAAAATAAATATTTTTCGGAAAAAAAATATTTTTTGGAAAAATAATTTTTTTTTCGCACATTAGCACATTAGGAAATCGCACATTTGTAAAAAAAAGTCAAAGGCCATGTGGGGTGCAAGTGGGCCTGCAAATGATTGGTTAGTACTTTTTGTCTGGGACACGTGTCAAAAAACCAGGGGGTTCGCACGATCGCACGTTAGCACTTGACTAAATTGGGAAAACATGTTGAGTTTGTCCCATTTAAGGAATTTGAAAAAAAAATTGTCCCTTTTTGAGAATTTACCCAAATAAAATTGTGTCCATGATTGGCGTTGAGGGACATATATCCATGTGAAAACTTCCGTACGTGGTGTACGGCAGAAACCCCACACTTTTATGGCACAGTCTCCATGGTCGGAAAATTCAACCTCCCTAGTTAAATATTCTGAGTGAAACTTTGACCTATCTTTTTTTAAGATAAAGATTATGAGTCGAGATCAATATCTCACATTTGCCATATATTAAAATAATCAATATTAACTATCAATTTTTTTATCTAAATTAATAAAAAATTATTTTTTATCTTTTTTTTAAAACAACACATCTTACAAACAGTAAATTTTCAAGCTACAAAAAAATACACAATCGCGATGAAAGTTAAATTATCTATCTATACATATGCACTACTCTATACTTTCGACGACTTTTTTTTACAAAATTTCCGCTCAGAAAAATCGCATGTGATTTGTAAAAATCACATGTGATTTGCAATAATCAAATCATATATGATTTTTACAAATCACATGTGATTATTCTGGACGGAAATTTTGAAAAAAAAAAAAAATTTTGAAAAAAAAAAAATCGTCGAAAATATATATAAGTGCATATCTATAGAAAGATAATTTAATTCTCGTCGCGATGACATGATTTTTTTTCGCGTAACGATTAACGGTTTGTGAGATATTTAATTTTTAAAAAAATGATTAAAGTTTATTTTTTTATTTTATTCAAAAAATGAATAAGCATGATTGGTTCATTAGATTTATAATAAATATGAGATATATATTGAACTTTTGCCTAAAAATCATTTATCTACCAAACTTTTTTCCACCCTCTATCTTTATTGATATAATTGATAGAGATTAATCCAACAATTTAAAAAACACACTTTCATCATTTTCTTTCAAATATTAATATCTTTCAAACCGTTAATCGTTAAGCAAAAAAAATATACCGTTACGATGAGTATTTAATTATCTTTCTATAGATATGAACTTTGATATACTTTTGACAAAAATTTTTTTTTTTCACGGTTTTTTCATTTTTTTTTTTTTTTTTTTTTCGTTACTGAAATTTGCATGAAAAAAATCATATATGATTTAACACTAATATCACATGTGAAATTATATATCATACGTGATTTAACACTAATATCACATGTGATATTATATATCATATGTGATTTAACACTAATATCACATGCGATTTTTTCATGCAAAATTCAATAATGAAAAAAAAAAAAAAAAAAAAAAAAAAAAAAAAAAAAACAAAAAAAAGAGAAAAAAAGGAGAAAAAAAACGAGAAAAAAAAATTGTCGAATGTATATCAAAGTGCCCATATATACAAAGATAATTAAATGCTCGTCGCGATTGTGTAATTATTTTCACTTAACGATTAACGGTTTAAAAGATATTTAAATTATAAAAAATATGTGTAATACTAAAATGTTTTTAATCTCAACCATTAATTTCTTTTTATACGAAGGGTGGAGATGAGTCCCTTGGTATGTAAGAAAAGTTTAGTATGTAAAATAAGTCACCTCTTTTTTTAATCATGCGCTGAATATAATTCTTTTTTGATCTTTGAGAAAGATGTCAAAAAGAATAGAAAATACGTGAGGAGAAAGGAAATTTACTTGTCTTACGATTACGTGGATTGAATGCGGATCAATAAGAAATGTTTAACATGAAAATTTTTAAATTAAATGTGAGAATGCATTTATAGTTTTTATAAGTATAAATATCTTTTTTGTTGATTCAATACAAACAAGTGATTCACAATATCAAAATTGGTGTCGGATCATTGAATATGTAAACTGATGACATTTATTGTAGGATATTAATGTGTTTCGTATGTTATTAATCAACGGTATAATACAATATATAGACTAATAACCCTAACAAGAGAACCGTATAATACAATATATAGACTAATAACCCTAACAATAGATACTCGGTTCTTAGCCCATTCAAACTATAAACGGGTTATGCTAAAATACGACTAACACTCCCCGCAGTTTGAACGGGAGGACACCGGACACTCAAACTGGTTCTAAACTCCTCAAAGAAAGCCGAAGATAAGCTTTTGGTGAAAATATCCGCATACTGATGACGTGAGGGGATATGAAGAACTCTAACTTGACCAGCAGCAACCAAATTCCGAACAAAATAAATATCAATCTCTATATGCTTCGTACGCTGATTCTGAACCGGATTAGAAGATAAATATACGGCACTAACATTATCATAGTAGACAAGCGTAGCGAAAGACAAAGGCGTATGTAACTCATGTAGCAAGTTTCGTAACCAACAGTTCTCAGCAACAGCATTGGCAACACCACGATACTCTTCCTTTGCACTAAACGAGAAAGCGTTGGTTGACGCTTAGAAGACCACGAGAGTAGGTTGTTGCCAAGAAAAACATAATAGCCAGAAGTCGATCTCCGAGTAGTAGGGCAACCAGCCTAATCAACATCCGAATAAGCAACCAATGAGAAAGTAGAAGATGAAAACATCTGTAACCCATAGTCTAAACTCTAAAGTACCCCGGACATACCAAAAAATCCACTTAAGATCCGAGAAATGAGGCTCTCGAGTATTAAGCATATAAAGACAAACCTATTGCATTGCATAAGAAATATCAGGTCTAGTAAAAGTGAGATACTGAAGAGAACGTGCAAGACTCCGATATAAAGTAGGATCAGAAACCAGATCACCCGCATCACCCAGTTTAGACTCAGTATCAACAGGAGTCCTACTGGAGTTACAACCAACCATATGAGCCCGCTCCAGAATCTCAGTAGCATACTTACGTTGAGATAAGAACATCCCTGTAGAATCACGTGTAACAGAAACCCCTAAAAATAGTTAAGTGAAACCGGATCCATCTTAGAAAACTCCTTATGTAGAGAAGCAATAATCCGCTTTAACAAAAGCTCAGACGAAGCAGTGAGAACAATATCATCAACATAAAGTAACAAATAAGCAGTGTCCGTCGCTTGTCTATAAATGAATAATGAAGAGTCACAACGACTATGGCTAAACCAAACCCGAGTAATGTAAGAAGCAAACCGCTGAAACCAAGCTCGAGGTGCCTGCTTAAGACCATAGAGAAACCGCTGCAATAAACATACAAGATCAGGATGATCAGGATCCCGAAACCCAAGTGGCTGATGCATATAACCTGTCTCAGCCAGATCACCATGTAGAAAGGAATTCTTGACGTTTAGCTGATGAACCGGCTAACGTTCAGAAAGAGCCAAACTAAGAACTATCCTAATAGTACCAGGTTTAACAATTGGACTAAAGGTCTCATCAACATCAACGCCCTCAATCTGAGTGCTACCATTCGCAACAAGACGAGCCTTGTAGCGACTAAGGGTACTATATCCTAAAAACTTGTGGCAAAATAACCAAATACAACGAACAATATTGGCATCCGCGGGTCTAGACACAAGAGTCCAAGTTTTATTTTTAATAAGTCCATCGTACTCCTCACATATAGCATTTTGCCAATTAGGATCATTAAACGCAACGTTATATGACTTAGGTAAAGGAGAGACAGAAGACACATGAAGAGTAAAACGTTGTGTGGGACGATTATTCCCGAAACGATAACGTGTGACCATGGGGTGAACTGTAACACCCTCGTTTTCGATAATCGCAGCGGAATACAAGTTGGGATGTTACTTCAAGCATCACAGTCATGAAAATAGAAAACGACTCGAAAAGAGACGTTTTAATTAAAATTGTTATCATTCATTTATTTATATCAGAGTTACATTATAGAGGTCCCAGCGGGAAGTTTCAAAATACGTTATAAAAGTTACATTATTCATTGAATGATAATAAAATGGACACTCTTTTTATAATAAGAAAGCCCATGCCACTCCGTGCCAAATCGTACTTCTGGTTACCTGAGATAAAACATGCTAAAAAGTCAACACAAATGTTGAGTGAATCCATAGCGTTTAAAGTTATAATCGATTTGAACACAAGCTAAATAGAAAGTAAATCAGTTATACCACAGTTCGTTATATATTTCTCTAAGTCTCATGAATCGCAAAACGTTAACACGATGGACATCAATAGTCATGAACTATTGATGTAAATTACTACATAATTATATGTTGATTTTATTAATGCTTGTTTATGTTATATTAATTATATGTTGATTTTATTAAGTTTAAATGTATATAAATGAGATTTTAGGTTTTTGTGCATAAAAGACTTGTACATTAGGTTTAAGAACTTGTACTTATAATTTAAGAAGTTATTTTTAAAGTTGGTGCATAAAATACCTGGACAATGTGTTTTAAAATGAATATATTTAGGATTATAATAGGATTTTTATGAATAATTAGTTTTTATGCATAAGTGACTTGTACCTTGGTTAAAGAACTTGTACATTTATATTTTATAAAAATTCATATATATATATATATATATATATATATATATATATATATATATATATATATATATATATATATATATATAGGGTTTGTACATAAAATCATGATTTAATGAAATTAAGGTTTATATTGGGAGTTAAAGTGGATTTAGGGTTTCTGTGCTTAAGTAACTTGTACATTGGTTTAAATGAGTTGTACTTTAGTGTTTTAAGGTTTAGTTATTCATAATTGTTGTTATAATAATTTAGGGTTTCGTTAGAAACTCTAATAGATAAGAAATGTTTAGTTTTGTACATTTGTTAACGAATTAACGTAAAATGGCAAATGGAAATATCGTAATTTTTTATATTTGTTATATGAAAATGTTAACATGAAATAAACATTAAATACGTTGAGGCTGGTCCGTGTGAGAGCACGTTTATCGAGGATGTGAGTTACGTCACATAAGATAGTAGTTATGAACAGATAAAATAAATAAAATAAAAAATTATTCGTAGAAAAAAGATAATTATTCTGTGAGATAGTTTATTATAATGTGAGATTTTACGAATGGTTTCAGTATCCCCCTGTTGAAGGGAATCTCGTCCCGAGATTTAGTCTATGTTGGTTGAGATGTGAGGGAATAGGTTTGGGTATCTTGTCCTTATTTGATTTTCTTATCTTAGAGGTGATGGGTAGTAATTGTAGATATCTATTGCGGTTGGTCAAATGGAATTAGTATGAACAATTTGTTTTGTCTCAAAATTTTGCTTTTGAATGAAAATTGTTATTAGAAATTCTGAAAAGATAACTGTTCCATTTATGACATGATTCTTCCTAAATTATACATCGTTGATCAGGCTATGTATAATTGAGGATCAAATGATGTGATGTTTGGCTCAGTTACAATGATACTTATGTTTCTTCAAAAAGTTTTAGATGGTGTTCAACGTTTTGTAAAATGACAACATAATTATTTTTCACAAAAATAAGAAGATTTTTGTTCATACTATGGGGATAAGTCAGGAATT
Organism: Artemisia tridentata subsp. tridentata; assembly: GCA_021014915.2. Classification (NCBI taxonomy): domain Eukaryota; kingdom Viridiplantae; phylum Streptophyta; class Magnoliopsida; order Asterales; family Asteraceae; genus Artemisia; species Artemisia tridentata. The sequence continues at coordinate 210,304,131 of CP139507.1, forward strand.
TCTAGGGTGGTATTAGGATATCCTTAAAATGAATCTTAGGGTTTGAGTGGAAATCTTACGGGATGGTAATAGTCTATTGTTCGGTCAAAAACTAATATTAATCAAATTCCTAAGGGAATATCAGGGTATTGTTACGTAACGATTGTGAATAGGACAAATGGAATGGAAACGTAGATTGTGATTATTACGAAAATATTACAAGATAGAGATTCATACTGTAGAAGGATAGTTGTTACACTTAGGTTACATCCATCGTAACTAAGGTAGAGTACAATAGGAAATATACTTAGGAAGTTTTATGCTTCGATTTATTTAGCTATATTAGGAATTTCTCTTCTGTTTAAATATGGATATCATTCTTTGACATTGTCGGGATCTTAACGAGTTCTCATTCTCTTGCACTAGTCTTGGTTCGGCTGTGCGTTCCCATCTCCTAGCACATACGCTCTTCCGCGGGCACTGTTGTTCTGGTTGGCATTCGGCTTCGGGCACTGGTTCTTGAAATGCCCCTTCTTACCACATCCATGGCAAGTTACGGTTACTGGCTGTAGGTTGGCTCCTGTTGCTTTACAGTCTTTGGTCTGATGTCCAATTCTATGACACCTTGCACACTTAACAGTGCATGGACCATAGTGGTGCAACAAGCATCAATTGCAAAATGGTTTTGTTCCGATATAACCACTCCTCTCAGCAGGTGCGGCGGTATAGGTTCTGGCAGTCTCTTGGGGACGATTCTGTTGGTGGTGGTGATTGTTACAGTCGTGCTGATAGTTGTTGTGGTGATGGGTGATCCTTCTATCATCAAGCTTTCGCTTGTGATCATCACTTCCTTGAGTGGAACTATGCTTGATCTCACAATCCATTAGCTGTTGAGCTATGGTAATCGCCTCTTCCAATGATTGCGGCTTGGATGCAGTAACATTTCCCTCGATACTTCAAGGTAATCCTTCCGTATATTTCTCCAACATCTTTTCCAGATCAGGCACAATAGTTGGACATAGGAGAGCAAGCTCCTGAAACCTCCTATTATAGGACTTAAGATCTGTTCCTTTCACGACTAGCTGGTGAAACTCATCCTCCAGCTTTTTGATTTCCGTACGGGGACAGTACTTCTTCAGCATTTTCTTCTTGAGATCATCCCAAGTAAGTTGGTGAGCTGCTTCTACACCCATAGTTTGGGCAGTAGAAGTCCACCATGACAGGGCATCTTCCAAGAAAGTCCCTGTAGCAAAGGTAACTTTACAATCATCTGTACATCCGCATCTCATAAAAACTATTTCCGTACGCTCAAACCAACGAGCTAACTCAGTTGCTCCTTCTGTTCCTTTAAAGAAAGTTGGTTTGTAGTTTATGAAGTCTTTATAAGTGCACTTGCGAGCTATAGCAGTCTCGCTTTCTCCATTGGGTCAGCTAGTGCTTCCAGAACGGGCCAATGCTGCTGCCTGACTTTCAAGTGCTGCACCAACACTGTCTGCAACAAGTTTTCGGATAGCAGCTTGGGACATGACTGGTTCTGTGGAATTGCGAGGCATATTTCTATTAATACCACAAGAAAACACATGTTTAGAATTTGCATGGTGACCATTTTTAAATTAACAAGGTAAAATCCATGTTAATCATAAGGTCACAACATGTCCAAATACTATCATACATGTATGTAAAATGATCATCACTGGCCCACATCAATCGATACCATGCACAGCAAAATACAACTAAATCACAACCACATATAGTCATAAATAACTTGCTAATTTGTTATACATAACAAAATTAATACAAGCGTCATATTTATGCTACATATCTCATGGCTAAGATATAGTACAAAAGCTGATAGATAACAATCTGATCTAGTGGCTACTAGAAGCTCCTCCTGGTCGACTCTCCAGTTCAACGATCATGCTGACGAGGATTTGCACATACTCGTGGTACTGGGCTTGCATCTCTTCCACTTTTGTCTCCAAAACAGTGATCCGGTTCTGAGTTGTCATCAGTTCTTTATTTTTCTTTTTCATTTCTTCTATCAACTTCAATTCGTCATAGGTATTTCTGTCTTGGCTGCTCATGACGGTTCTCTGCCTTCTCACGATTCTCGTCCAGCTTCTGCTTCATGGCTTCTTGACCAGTAACTAAATCTTCAACTCTATATTCTATACCTTTGATATGTTCCAAATGCAACTCATCGAAATGACCTAAAGTTGTCTTAATCTGCCCTTCTTGCCGTTCTAATCGCGTCATCAGGGTGGAAATAGTCGGTTGTCGTTCTTGTACTGATTGCGAGATTCCACCCACCTCAAATACTCGTGGCGGAGTAGGGATGTCGTGAGTAGGTGATTGGGGTAAAGCATGATACCGGGCGATAATGGTCCTAATTTCTTCACTAAGTTCGAATGGGACAGATGGGGGAATAGAAACTTATAGATGATAGTGGAGGTGGAGGTGAGGATGTAGGTACTGACGGTATATATGTAGGAAAGTGGACGTGGTAGTGGTGATGAGGATGTAGGTACGGGCGTGATGTCCGGTACTGTCGTGATATTTTTAATATCCGAGTCTGACATAAGAGGGATACAATGGGTAGGGGAAGTCATGATTCTGTAACCACCTGGTAATTATAAATATTTCACTATGTAACTAAATAATTTAGAAATAAACATATATAGGTAGCGTTTCAGTAGCGTTGAGGCATGGAGGACTTTTTTAGTTAAGTTTTGTGAAAATTGGTTATAATCAAATGTTTGAAAACATTTGGTTCTCTATAACCATGAGCTCTGATACTGATGTGTTCGTTTTATATTCCAAGGAATTGCACAAGAAATATGCAAAACCCGAGTCGTTTGTCCCAACGAAGATTGAATGGAATATGTGATTCGGGATCGTGATTCGTGAAGTGAATGTGAAAGAGTGAGTGATTTTGATTTGGTTTTATACTATGAATATTAAAATAACAAACGAAATTAACTAATTAAGCTAAGGGTACGATTATACTAAGCATACTAATCTAAAAACGCAATTTGAATTTTAAAAACGTTACGCGACGAATTATAAAATGTAAATAAAAGTGGAATGCTAAATTCTAAGCCCTAAAGTTTTGAAAATAATTTTCCAAAATTAAAACTGATAAAATAAAATTTTTGGAAAAAGAAAAATATTTTTTTGACTTTTTAATAATTTTTTATGAATTAAAAACTAATTAAAACTATTTAAATGATTTAAAAATAGTAAAACAAGTTGGAAAAATCTGGAAATTTTTGAGTAATTCTAAAATTGAATAAGTAATCTAAGAAAAATAAGTTCAGACCCTGAATAAGCTCAAATAAGCAAAACAGCCCAATAAGCAGTATGAAAATAAGCCAAAAATAAGCAATAGATGTCCAAAAATTCTCAAAAGCTCAGGTACCATGCATTGGGCTATATTAAGCTTAAATCAACTCAGAAAGGACAAATTAGCTAAAAGAATAAGCCCTAGAACTGCTGCACAACTTATATCCAAAACAGGTTCAAATCAGCTTGTGTCCTATTTTGCAGATAGAAAATAAGCTACTACAGACCTTAATTGGGGAATCCAGAAGAAAATATAGACAGCTTATGTGGAAAACTACTCTAAAACCCAAAATGCCCAAATTATAAGCTATTTTGCTTATCTGAATTAAGCTGAGATCAGAGGGTGACTGGGACCAAAAATTTGCAGGCCTAGATAAGTGATAATTGCTGAATTTGCAGACCACAAACAAGCTATCTAATAAGCACAAAGTGTGGATCCCAGATGTTACACTCAAAACTTGCTATATGAACTTACTATAAACCACAAATGAGGTCCTTAACTTATTTCAATAAGCCACAATAAGATCCAGATCAGCAGTTAAGAACCTATGTCTGCACAATAGTTCTGTGACAGCAGACCTACTGAATTGGCGTTTTTTCCTATGAAAACTTTGACTAATTGCAACCAGCTTTTGCACACTAACTATAATTACCTAAAGTGCTCTAAGAATGACAGATTTGGGGGCCAAATAAGCTCAGCTTATGCTGAGCTTATAAAGGCAGTTTTGATCTTGTCTATGCTCTAATGAATCCAAATCCTCAAGACTCATCAAAATAGGTTAACATCAATCAGTAACAACTCAATTAATCTCAATCCAGTTTCATCAAAACTAAGCAAAATGCAATTGAATAGTACCTATCAAAAAACCTCGGCCAAGCAATTTGCCAAACACCCTTTAAAAGACTATTATAGCAAATTTACACTAGCACCCTACAAATTAAGCCATAATCTACTCTATACTAAGATCATCTAGGCTAATTGTAATCTAAGAATCAGAAATCTCAGACTTATAAGCAATAAAACAAACTGATACAAATCAAGCAGTAAATAAACTAGGAATGAAACGTGATACTTACAAAATACCCCTCAGCATGAACAGAGAGGTTTTCCAATGTAGCCTATCTTTAGATAGGCCAAATACATCCAATGCTTATTTGATCTATCAAAATACCCTCAGCATCATGTTCTTTTCACGATAGTTGACTTTTGTTGACTTTTGGGTGTTTATGAAGCAAAAACTATTTTGAACTTATCAACAACTCACAGAAGCTATGATAGCTGATATGAGCTTGTAACTACACTAATGAGCTTGATTGCAAGCTGAATTTAGAAATTTAAATATTATTTTTGGATTTTTTTATGTTTATTTTTTTATTATTTTTTTTTTTGTGAATTTTGATTAATATAGAAACTGAATTGAAGAATGTAAGAACAGGTTTAATGAAAAGTTTAGCAAACTGAGAGATTATCTAAGAGCAAATAACATCAAAAGGATTAAACAACTTTAAGTAAAAATTAAAATTGAAATTTCATTAAACTTGAGAATTCGAATTACAAGTAAACTTAAACTAAATACATTAAACATAAAATTGACAGCATAACTTTAACATAAAAAATTACATGAAAAATGAGGAGAAATCCACTCCTATTTATAGACCTGAATTGAAGCTTCTAGGCTGACAAGCTGGCGATCCGCGTGCTCCATGAGCTCATTTCCACCCTTAGATCTTCCTTGGGCACCAATCCATCAATCCTTAGCCGTTTGATCAAAATCAATGATGTGTTCCATCCAATAGCAGCGTGCCACGTAGCCATGCGTGCGTCTGACACTTCTGACAGCCAATGATTAGACGCTTATACCCTTAATTGCTGTGAAAAGTGTACGGTTAATTTCTAGGGTTCGTGGTAAATGGGGATTTCTGGGTAAAAGGGGGAAACGTTTGGCGGGGTGTAAGTGTGAGAATTATTTTATTTTTTTGTTTGACTAAAGTTTAGTTGACCGGGTTGGGTTTTGTTTTGGATCCGGGTTTTGGCTATAGGGGATGGGCTGGGTTGGTATTTAAGGTGTAGGTTGGGCTGGTTGGTTAGTTTAATTGGTGGGTTGAGTTTTATGGATCCGGGTATAGGAATAATTTAAGGGTTTAAAGTTTTTAAGGATTGTTTGTGTAATTTCTGATTTCTCAAGGACTGAAATTGTTAATTCTTCAAAATTGATCTAAGGGTAATTTCTGACTTTTGGTGAGATTCTAAGGGCTGATTTTGACTTTTTGACCAAACATGTCTTTCTCGGCTTCGGCTTTGAGTCTTTTCCATATCTCGTGCTCGTTTTCCTGGTTTTTCTTCAATTTTGTCCTATTTTTGTAATATCCTTCCCTGTACAATCAAAAACACAAAAACACAATATCTTTTGGCATTTTGGTTAGTTTTTGGTCATTTTGGGTCCGGTTTTGGTCAAGAAAAGGTATGTGAATAAGCACATACCAAAATCCCCAAGACTAAGCCATTGACGTGTCCTCATGCAATGTTATAAAAACACGTTTTTGAAACCGAAAATTTCCAATCTCTTTTTACTAACTTTGAGAAGTAGCAAAATTTTCAAAAGAGATCAAGAAATCTTAAGTTCTAAAAACTCCCCGATTTTTCTTTTATTCTATTTTTGTATTTTTATCATTATTTATGTGACGGCTTTGTTGACAATCATTATCTATCAATAACTTTTAGGGTCTTCGAGTAGGAAACACGACTCATAAAGAAGTGACCATACGGATTAAATTCGTCATCCCCGATTTTTCACAAGTCCCCAAACTAAGCTTAAAAACGAGATCATTGTCATTTACAAGTTAGATTGCTATCACTACTCATGGAAGTTAATTGTGTAGAACTTCTTGTTCCCAAATTCCTATTTTCCACTATTTATTTTATTTTTGGTGAGAAATGAATTTCTTCAAATTCTCGTTTCGATAAGTTTTAGTCCGATAAAGATATCTAGTTTAGACGCTAAGTAGTTTCCAAACCTTCCCTCAAAAACCGTTGCATACAAAAATGAGGTCCACATAAAGGTCTCTGATTTAACACGATTTTGAGGTTATCCCTTTTATATACGACCGAAACAACTCATCTACGAGTCCAGAGACAGAAGCTTTTATTAGGATACCCCCGAAGTCGAAGTTTGGCATTTTTTAACATTATTAAGCACATTAACGTATTTAATCCTTGGCCCTTTATAACAATCACAACATCGGTTGCGAGCAGGCAAGATGTGATAGTCTATTATGACCTTGGAATTTTTCCTCTGCCTTTATTAGAAGTCTACAACATCGGCTGCGAACCGGCAAGATGTAAAAAACTTTTTATGGCTTTGGATTATTATTATACATTATCATATTCATTAATTATTTGTGTTGCCAAACCCCAAGTCCTACGGCTTTTATAACAATCCCAACATCGGTTGCGAGCCGGCAAGATGGAATAGTCTATTACACCGTAACACTGACAGTACCTTGATGTGTACCCAACTTTCATAAGCAAGAATTCTCTAAGGAAGAAATAAAAACTAATTATCTCCAAAACCAAAATACCTTTAATTATTCCTAGATTACTATTATTGGGTGAAACAAGCTTATGGGAACAAAAAGCCACAAGTAACTTTGATGAGCTCTAAAGAGATCCAACTACTCCACGTTTAGCAATCTAACTTATAAACAACTCTATCATTTCTCGTTCTTCGCAAATTTAAAATCTTAAATAATAAGATCCGCGAATGCTTAGCCTTATAATCAAGCCATGCATATATAAAGTCAATTCGGGAACTTGCAAACTCTTAAAAAGAATTCGCATTTTATAGCTCCTTGTGTAAAAGACTAGCACGAGCTTATAGATTATAAACGGTTAAGGTGACAAGCTAGGGCTCAACACGCCCGGTCAAGTCAGAATTTTATTCCTACTCTCACCAGCGGAAAGTCAACAAAATTGTCAAAATTTATTATATTTTTGCAAAAAATTTTAAATTTTTCTCATTTTTTTGGATTTTTTCAATTTTGGAGGAAAAACGGGGTTGCATGAGTAAACGGCAAAAATGCAAGGCAAAAATCAAATCGCAAGATTACCCCCCCCCCCCCCCCCAGACTAAAATGAGACATTGTCCCCAATGTCTTAAAGGTAAGGGTATCCTACAAAAATCTAAGGCCGTTTATTAATTATGCCAAAAGATAGATGTAAAACGATAAGATTTTAGGATATTGAATAAGCAACGAATGATGAAACTCGAGTGGAGAGAAGCAACCACGAGCACGAGAGTCTTCAATCATCGGGCAAATCCTGGACATATCACAAGAAAAACCACGAAACACAAGATATGAAAGAGGTGACCCTCCTCATGTTTTATTAGAAAATAAGAAAGAAGATAGACACGGGGTGCCTCCCGAGAAGCGCTTGTTTTTGGTAACCGAGTCACATTAGCTTGACTCGACCCCGAATTTAATTGTCCTTGGGGGAGCATGTGGAAGAATAATCTCAATCGGACTTTCGTTCAAGATGATTGGAAAAACATTGAAGCATACGAAAGTTCCACTTCGATTGAGATACCCACGGCTTTAGAAGATAAAAGCGGTGATGCCGGGGTCAAAAACTTTGTCTTCGTTTCCGGCTGGAAACGATAGTAAAGTTTTAATCAGAGATGACTCCGGGCAGAACGGGAGTTTTTGAACAGAAAGAAGCAGAGAGGAATCACTTTTCTCCAGAATTAAAAGTTCCTTAGATGAGGCAGGAAACTTTAAATTCGTATCAAGAGTCAATTTCATCAAAGGATGAATTTCACCATCATTGAGTATGCCTGGATTAAACACTTTGTCTTCACAAGAAAACTCAGCAGGGTACTCGATGGAGGACTCAATGGAGAAAAAGAAATCATCCTTGGGAGAATGAGGAGCTAAGTCATGAGAAACAATTGAAGCATCCTCAATTATGGTTTCAATTTTAGGGTCTTTTTCATCACTAGGTTTGCCATATAAAAGATTTTTCCATTCGGTTTGATCGGCCCTAAAATCGAAGAGGTCATCATCATCTTGTAAATCATTAAGCTCGGTGTAAGAATCAGATGATGGAGCATGGTACAAAAGATTTTCAACTTCTTTAAGATTAGCATGAAAGTCAAAGAGATCATCATCATATGATGGAAATGGATCGTCGTGAGCGAGTTCATCGGCGAACTCCTCGGGATAAAAATCATATTTAGACGGATCACGGTTCAGCAAAAATTCCAATTCTCTTAAGTCAGATTCAAAATCAAAGTCATCGTCCTCATCCCCCGGTGGGATTGGATCGATATGAGTGAGTTCATCGGCGAACTCCTCAAGAAGAGAATCAATACTAGAAGTGGTACTGCCACTACTTTGCTATTCTGATTTTGAATCAACAACTTGAACGAATTTAGGCGTCTTTTCTTTAACATCTTCCGGGGGAAGGGAAAATAATGGTTCGTCAAATTTCATTTTTAATAGCGAGACATCTTCCCCGGGATCACTATCGGTCTCAACAATTTCTGGCAAAATTGGAGCATCATCAGACAACACCTCGAGCTCTTCCCTCGAGATATCACTTCCCTCAATCGGAGGAGAAGGATGGGAAGAGTCAGAAAGGACGGAATCAACAATCTCTACACGATAAACCGGCTCCGGAGGTGGGACAAGAGGTGTGCTCTTAGAGCTAGCAATTTCCACCTCTTCCGTTGTAATCTCCGAATCTGATTCATCATCATCAAGAATACTCTTAACATCCGCGGAACAACTTTCAAACCATTTGGTTGAACCGGGTGCAATTTTCATAGATTTAAGTTCGACACGTTTTTCAGACATACTCTTAACCGTAAATCTTGAGAGAATCGAATCACTTCTTTTGGAAGCAATTACTGGATCAGATTTTTGATTAACCACAGCAACGTTGCTTTTGGTGGTTAGCGGTTTAGAGTTCTGATTGATTTGAAACGTGACTTTTTCATTATCAACCCTTAGAGTTATTTCTTCTCCGTACACGTCAATCAAAGCCCGCCCGGTCCTCAAAAATGATCTTTCGAGAATAAGAGGAACCCGGGGGTCAGCATCAAAATCAACCACCACAAAATCGGCGGGGAAATGGAACTTCCCCACCTTGACAAAGACATCCTCGGCTACACCTTCAGGACGGGTTATGGAACGGTCCGCAAGCTCGAGGGTCATGCAAGTGGGGGTAAGTTTGGGCAGAGAAAGCTTTTGCCATACTGACAACGGCATTAGGTTGATGCTTGCACCGAGATCGGCCAAGGCGCAACATTCAACCATTCCCGGAAATTCACAAGGAATGAGAAATTTCCCGGGATCTCCAAGCTTTTCTGGAAGCTTTTTGAGAATTACCGATGAGCAGTTTTCATTCAGAGGAGTTTTTGCTAATTCAATTAATTTTTCCTTATTATTCAATAAACTCTTGATGGTGGAAACAAACTTAGGCATCAGCAGTAAAGCATCCGCGAAGCTTATATCGAAATGCAATTCTTGAAAGATTTGGAAGAATTTTTCCATTTGATTTGAAGCTTTATTGCGGAACTTTTGATCATTCATTCTCGATGGGTAAGGAAGTTTTGTTTTGATGGGAATTTCTTTTGGTTCAACATTCTTCGGTTCAGATGGATGGACGACCGGAGGTTGGACGTCGTTGGTTCCTCCGTTGTTAGTAGGAGGTTCCATGTCCTTGGTCACCTCGGGTTCTCGGTCGACTACCTTGGGAGGTAGAGAAGAAGCGGTAGTCGGAGCCGTGGGTCCATCATATGAAACACCGCTCCGAGTCGTGATCGCCTTAGCATCGCCCCTCGGGTTAGCAATTGTGTTGCTAGGAAGAGAAGATGTACCCGAGGGTGAGGGTTGATTCATCTGAAAAAATCCACTCATCATGTGCTTAAGCTCGTTAGTTTGTCGAGAAATCGTCGTATCAATCTCCTTCCGAAAGTCAGTTCTCATATTGTTGATTTGTCCTTGCATGTTTCGTATGCTAGCATCGGTTGCTTTCATATAACTCACAAAGTCGGGAGGAAGTGCAACTTGGGGAGGAGGAGGTTGATAGACTTGTTGCGGTTGAGCTTGATAATTGTTTCCACGATTTTGGTTGAAGCTTTGATTGGTTTGAGGAAAACGGTTTTGGTTGTTTTGAACGGGTGTAAAACCGGGTGGTCCCATTTGGTTGCTAACTCGGTAGTTAACTTCACCTTGAGTTCGAAATCCTTGATTCTGATTGTAGTTTGCAGCTGCTACGGTAGCATTGCAAACTTGGCTATCGGTAGCTTGACAATCATAATACGGATGGGGACCACCACATATAACACAATTCTCTTGCACCGCTTTGACTTGAGCGGGTTGAGAAGATTGTTTCTTTTGTTCTGAAAGAAGGAAAGCTTCGAACATATCTGCAAGCTTGTCGATCTTAGCATCACTGCTAGAAGCTTGGGTACTTACCTTAGAAACAACCGGTTTGTTTCCTTGAAGTAGGCACCTTAGATTTGTTCTCGATAATTGACAGAATTTCTTTCGGCATTCGACTCAAGATATTGCCACCGGCGGCTGCGTTGAGTGAATCCTGATCTGATTGAGTTAATGCATTGTAAAACGTATCGATTTGATGCAATTCTGAGAAACCGTGATGTGGGCATTTCCGTAGGAGATCCTTGAATCGTTCCCATGCCTCACCGAAATTCTCATCAAATCGTTGTTGGAAATTTGTGATTTCATTCCTAGCATTGGTCATTTTAGATGGAGGAAAGAAATAGTTCACGAATTTATGGACGAGATCTTCCCAAGTATGGATTGATTGAGGGGGTTCTTTCTCGAGCCAAATTCGGGCCGCCCCCTCGATGGAAAATGGGAATAACATCAATTTGATAGTGTCGTGAGGGACATCCTTATGGTAGTGTGTTGAGGTCAATTTGTTGAACCATCGGATGTGATTGTGAGGATCTTCCCGATCAAAACCATGAAATTGATTTCCCGTGACAAGTTGAATTAAACCGGTTTCGAGTTTAAAGTTTGTGTTTCGAATCGGGGGTATAACAATAGCGTCTCCATATCCCACGGTGGGACATTGGAGTAACTCTTGCATAGTGCGGAGATCGGGAGCTTGCCCTTGGTTGTGATTATCTCCACCCATCGGCGGGTGTTGATCGTGTTGGTCCATTTCCTCAACGGTTGAGAAATGAACACGGTTGTTGTGACGAATGATTCTCTCGGGATTAGAGAGTGGTGAAAGAAGAGGGTTAGAAGAAGAAGAAGAACGGGTGTGCATACACCAAAATGAAATCAAAAAGAAAAATAAAAAACAAAAGTTGAAAATGAAAATATTTTTGGATTTTTATTTTTAAGGAAAATTAATCACAATATTTTTGGTACCGATCCCTCAATCAATATTCGTTTCTCTTACGACTACGCGCAGAGTGGCGGAGAAGCAAAGGTCTGCCGAAGCTAATTAAAAACCCGCCTCTTTCGGTCTGCAATTTAATGTCAAGACCATCCTTAAACCACTTGTATAGGTTGTAATCGAAAAAATAATCCGAAAATCAAATGATTTCACGATTGTTTTGTTGTTATTTCGGAATGGTTTACAACACTTTTGAAGAAAAGTGAGGATTTATTTTATTTTTTGTATTTTTAAAAACACTTTAGGAAAAGTGTTTTATTTTATTTTATTATTATTTTTTATTTATTTATTATTTTTTTTTTTTGTATTTTTTTTGTTTTTTTTTAAAAACGAGTAACTTCCGAGGAAGGGTCTTCAAAACACGTATCGAGAAACAAAATCACAAATTCTCGTCAACCTTCCCCGGCAGCGGCGCCAAAAATTTTGATTTGTTCGTTTTATATTCCAAGGAATTGCAAAGGAAATATGCAAGACCCGAGTCGTTTGTCCCGACGAAGATTGAATGGAATATGTGATTCGGGATCGTGATTCGTGAAGTGAATGTGAAAAAGTGAGTGATTTAGATTTTGTTTTATACTACGAATATTAAAATAACAAACGAAATTAACTAATTAAGCTAAGGGTACGATTATACTAAGCATACTAATCTAAAAACGCAATTTGAATTTTAAAAACGTTACGCGACGAATTATAAAATGTAAATAAAAGTGGAATGCGAAATTCTAAGCCCTAAAGTTTTGAAAATAATTTTCCTAAATTAAAACTGATAAAAGAAAATTTTTGGAAAAAGAAAAATATTTTTTTGACTTTTTAATATTTTTTTATGAATTAAAAACTAATTAAAACTATTTAAATGATTTAAAAATAGTAAAACAAGTTGGAAAAATCTGTAAATTTTTGAGTAATTCTAAAATTGAATAAGTAATCTAAGAAAAATAAGTTCAGACCCTGAATAAGCTCAAATAAGCAAAACAGCCCAATAAGCAGTATGAAAATAAACCAAAAATAAGCAATAGATGTCCAAAAATTCTCAAAAGCTCAGGTACCATGCATTGGGCTATATTAAGCTTAAATCAACTCAGAAAGGACAAATTAGCTAAAAGTATAAGCCCTAGAACTGCTGCACAGCTTATATCCAAAACAGGTTCAAATCAGCGTGTGTCCTATTTTGTAGATAGAAAATAAGCTACTACAGACCTTAATTGGGGAATCCAAAAGAAAATATAGACAGCTTATATGGAAAACTACTCTAAAACCCAAAATTCCCAAATTATAAGCTATTTTGCTTATCTGAATTAAGCTGAGATCAGAGGGTGACTGGGACCAAAAATTTGTAGGCCTAGATCAGTGATAATTGCTGAATTTGCAGACCACAAACAAGCTATCTAATAAGCACAAAGTGTGGATCCCAGATGTTACACTCAAAACTTGCTATATGAACTTACTATAAACCACAAATGAGGTCCTTAACTTATTTCAATAAGCCACAATAAGATCCAGATCAGCAGTTAAGAACCTATGTCTGCAAAATAGTTCTGTGACAGCAGACCTACTGAATTGGCATTTTTCCTATGAAAACTTTGACTAATTGCAACCAGCTTTTGCACACTAACTATAATTACCTAAAGTGCTCTAAGAATGACAGATTTGGGGGCCAAATAAGCTCAGCTTATGCTGAGCTTATAGAGGCAGTTTTGATCTTGTCTATGCTCTAATGAATCCAAATCCTCAAGACTCATCAAAATAGGTTAACATAAATCAGTAACAACTTAATTAATCTCAATCCAGTTTCATCAAAACTTAGCAAAATGCAATTGAATAGTACCTATCAAAAAAACTCGGCCAAGCAATTTGCCAAACACCCTTTAAAAGACTATTATAGCAAATTTACACTAGCACCCTACAAATTAAGCCATAATCTACTCTATACTAAGATCATCTAGGCTAATTGTAATCTAAGAATTAGAAATCTCAGACATATAGGCAATAGAACAAACTGATACAAATCAAGCAGTAAATAAGCTAGGAATGAAATGTGATACTTACAAAATACCCCTCAGCATGAACAGAGAGGTTTTCCAATGTAGCCTATCTTTAGATAGGCCAAATACATCCAATGCTTATTTGATCTATCAAAATACCCTCAGCATCATGTTCTTTTCACGACAGTTGACTTTTGTCGACTTTAGGGTGTTTATGAAGCAAAAACTATTTTGAACTTATCAACAACTCACAGAAGCTATGATAGCTGATATGAGCTTGTAACTACACTAATGAGCTTGATTGCAAGCTGAATTTAGAAATTTAAATATTATTTTTGGATTTTTTTATGTTTATTTTTTTATTTTATTTTATTTTATTTTTTTTTTTGTGAATTTTGATTAATATAGAAACTGAATTGAAGAATGTAAGAACAGGTTTAATGAAAAGTTTTGCAAACTGAGAGATTATCTAAGAGCAAATAACATCAAAAGGATTAAACAACTTTAAGTAAAAATTAAAATTGAAATTTCATTAAACTTGAGAAGTCGAATTACAAGTAAACTGAAACTAAATACATTAAAAATAAAATTGACAGCATAACTTTAACATAAAAAATTACATGAAAAATGAGGAGAAATCCACTCCTATTTATAGACCCGAATTGAAGCTTCTAGGCTGACAAGCTGGCGATCCGCGTGCTCCATGAGCTCATTTCCACCCTTAGATCTTCCTTGAGCACCAATCCATCAATCCTTAGCCGTTTGATCAAAATCAATGATGTGTTCCATCCAATAGCAGCGTGCCACGTAGCCATGCGTGCGTCTGACACTTCTGACAGCCAATGATTAGACGCTTATACCCTTAATTGCTGTGAAAAGTGTACGATAAATTTCTAGGGTTCGTGGTAAATGGGGATTTCTGGGTAAAAGGGGGAAACGTTTGGCGGGGTGTAAGTGTGAGAATTATTTTATTTTTTTGTTTGACTAAAGTTTAGTTGACCGGGTGGGGTTTTGTTTTGGATCCGGGTTTTGGCTATAGGGGATGGGCTGGGTTGGTATTTAAGGTGTAGGTTGGGCTGGTTGGTTAGTTTAATTGGTGGGTTGAGTTTTATGGATCCGGGTATAGGAATAATTTAAGGGTTTAAAGTTTTTAAGGATTGTTTGTGTAATTTCTGATTTCTCAAGGACTGAAATTGTTAATTCTTCAAAATTGATCTAAGGGTAATTTCTTACTTTTGGTGAGATTCTAAGGGCTGATTTTGACTTTTTGACCAAACATGTCTTTCCCGGCTTCGGCTTTGAGTCTTTTCCATATCTCGTGCTCGTTTTCCTGGTTTTTCCTCGATTTTGTCCTATTTTTGTAATATCCTTCCCTGTACAATCAAAAACACAAAAACACAATATCTTTTGGCATTTTGGTTAGTTTTTGGTCATTTTGGGTCCGGTTTTGGTCAAGAAAAGGTATGTGAATAAGCACATACCAGATACCAATCTGTAACACCCCCGTTTTCGATAATCGCAGCGGAATATAAGTTGGGGTGTTACTTCAAGCATCACAGTCATGAAAATAGAAAACGACTCGAAAAGAGACGTTTTAAATAAAATTGTTATCATTCATTTATTTATATCAGAGTTACATTATAGAGGTCCCAGCGGGAAGTTTCGAAATACGTTATAAAAGTTACATTATTCGTTGAATGATAACAAAATGGACACTCTTTTTATAATAAGAAAGCCCATGCCACTCCGTGCCAAATCGTACTTCTGGTTACCTGATATAAAACATGCTAAAAAGTCAACACAAAGGTTGAGTGAATCCATAGCGTTTAAAGTTATAATCGATTTGAACACAAGCTAAATAGAAAGTAAATCAGTTATACCACAGTTCGTTATATATTGCTCTAAGTCTCATGAATCGCAAAACGTTAACACGATGGACATCAATAGTCATGAACTATTGATGTAAATTACTACATAATTAAATGTAGCAATTATGCCCTCGAGTAGGAGCTGCCAAGCTCTTTATTAAACGTTTTCAAATATAAGGTGCATTTGGTTACCTATCCGGCTAACACAAATGTGATGTCAATTCCAATAGATCTATTCACTATATTCGCGCTCACCCGAAAGTGATTAATGGTTCATGATTGAGGGGCTTTTAAGAGGCAACAGTTAAACTTATGCAATATAAATCAGGAAAAGCATACAGGAAAAATACTTGTGTTCGGTTTAGTAGCATGTATCTCCCCACAAGTTTGGAAAACGTATAAAGAAAAGTGGGACTATGAACTCACCTGAGCAGTCTGGATGGAAAACAAAGTTAAATAGAGTTGATAAACGTCTCCGGCACGCAACCTGGTTCGTTATGTCAAGTTTCAGTAATCGTTTTTAATTATATATATAAGTTTATGGTTTGTTTCATTTTGGTTGACGATTAAATATTAAAATTGAGACAACATGAAGTCTCTTCAAAAATTGGTTAAAATTCTATCTTATTTTTCATTTTTATGTTTCCGTTCGTTTGTTATCGAGATAAATGTATTAGTTTTTATTAGTTTCTATTATAAATCGAATCGGAATATATATATATATATATATATATATATATATATATATATATATATATATATATATATATATATATATTATATATATATATATATATATATATATATATTAAAAATAAGGGATAATTATGCAACTGCCCCAGTTGCCCAGCTGCGTTGCTTATCTGCCCCGCTCACAGAAAGTTCCGATACTAGACCAGGGCAACTCGTAGAATACGGCTGCTGCATCAGAAGGTGACACGTGTCACGTAGTGTTTTTTGGGCAACTTTTATTTATTGGGCAACCGTATATTGGACTGATGGTTTTTTGGTCATTTTACATATTATACACTATTTACACCATTGACTTTTGTGCATACCTTATTCGAAAAAAAAAAAATAAAATCAGACAGTATCTCCTCTATATACCTTCTTCCCTCCATCGCGTTTCACTGTCACACACACAAAAAACATACTTGGTTTATGTTCGCGCTTGTTTATCTTGTTACACTATTATTTCAATATCCAATCTAATCCTGTTGTTTTGCCTGATTCTCATCTGAAAACCGCTTCACTGTTCCATGAACAGTGATCCAATAAAATCAAGAATACCATCGATTGTTTATATGATTAGCGAAAATGTGGTATAATATGGTATGTAAATCGTATTACGAATCTTTATTACATTTGTTTTGTAACGTTATTGATTTTTTGTGT
This sequence comes from Artemisia tridentata subsp. tridentata, assembly GCA_021014915.2. NCBI lineage: Eukaryota > Viridiplantae > Streptophyta > Magnoliopsida > Asterales > Asteraceae > Artemisia > Artemisia tridentata. The sequence continues at coordinate 210,321,131 of CP139507.1, forward strand.
ATTTCGTCTTTCTATTGAGCTGATTTATACCAAAAGTATTTTATGCCATGTTATTGAACTACATACATATAATTGCAATGTTATGGTTAATCTTTATAGTTTATCAAAGGTTGGCATTGTATTAATTTGTATGTTAGATAGCTGTTACTTGGATTGTACAATGTTGGTTCATAATGTGTCATCACTTATAAATCTGAAAATTTACTGGAAACTTTGGGGTTTATGATACGCCAGCCCTGAGTCAAATAAAGGGGGCAAGGTTCAAGCATTGAATTAGGCATTGAATGATTATTAACTATGCCTTTGTATGTATACATGTCTTCAAACTTAATTTGTTATGAATTGTATTTTCCGAGTTAGGTTTTTTTTTTCCTTTTAGGACTACGAAGTCCAACTAATCATTAGGAGCAAACTGAACTACTTTTGGTTAATAAAACAGAAATTAGACGCAAATCGACAAAACTTGTTTAGGAGTACCTGCTTTGGAAAATGGTTGGATCTGTTATACTATGAACACGAAACACACCTCATAGACTATATGGTACGGAAACAAAGAAGAGTGGATGACTCTCATTATGATATGCCCTTTATCTATTACCTAGATGGACACACTCTGCATTTTGGTCGTCCTGAGTTTTGTCTAATGACGGGGTTGCGGTTTGGAAGTGTGAGCTTTGAGTTATACACTTCTGGTGCTCTTAAATTTCGTGATAGGGTATTTCCTGACAAGCGAGGGTTGATTGTAACCAACTTAGACCTTATTGGTGTCATCGAGGATGAAGAGCAGTTTCGGAAGCTATGTGATGAAGACGCAATACGGATATCTCTTTTGTTAGTCTTAGAGGTTATCTTTATGGGTCGTTTATTGACATGCCAAGTTGATGACACATTGATGAGGTTGGTTGAAAATCTAGAAGCTTGGAATGCATTTCCGTGGGGTGAACATATTTGGACCCATTTATATGACCAACTACATAATGTAATGGATAAGCACACGGATAACCACCTTTTAGGATTGAAGAAAAACCCAAAGTATGTTCCGACATATAGTTTGTCTGGATTTGTATTTGCTTTCCAGGTTTGTATTTCTTTTTATTAATAATATTTTGCAGCCGAACATTTTGATGGACTGATTGATATGTTTGTGTTTTACAATTTGTTTAGATTTGGATACTCGAGTCTTTTGAAAGATGTGAACGTTGGTGGAGTAAAGACCCTAATGTGATTCCAAGAGCTATTGCATGGTCTAGGAAGTCACCATTTAAAAGAAGTGACCGTTCCAACCTTTTTTCAAAGGTTACTCTTGTTCTATTTGATTTTACGTAAAAATAAATGTTGAATCCCTGTTGAGCAATGATCTTTATTATCCCAGTTGAGCAAGGATCTTTATTTTCTTGAATTGAAACAATATTAATCACTACGCGGAATATAATGAATAATCTTAAAGAGAATAATGAACATATAAACAATTCTCTCAATAAACACTTGTTGATCAACTTGAATACCAGCTTCCTTTGTTGATCCCAGTTGAGCTAACGATCTTGTTAATTATCTTAGACAGTAATCTAAGACAATAAGTATAGAAACTGTTCTTGAACAAACTATTAAATACTATGTGGAAACTAGTTCAATATATTAATACGGTTGGTTAATAGCAACAGGGTTACAAGAAACCTTGAAGTGATTCGATTTACAAAACAATGCGTACCTAAACCCTAACCCTATATACTCCTGTTATAGATTAAGGAGTCCAAGTCGGTTACAAAGACTTCCTAAACAATATAATATCAAATCGTATCTTTACCATAATTATCTTAACAAACTATACATGTATATCTAATAAGCAGCAGAAGGATTACTCTAGCAGTAGAATCTTCGTAGGCTAGCAGTAGAATCTTCGTAGGCTAGCAGTAGAATCACACAGCTTGTTTCACCATTCGTCATCCATTAGTCGAATGTATACACTAGCAGTAGGATGATTAAACCCAGCAGCCGAATCATACTTGGTGTATTTTTCCTTAAGTATCATGAGCAGCAGCATAACACATAAAGCAGCAGCATCTTCAAACCCAACAATCCTCCCCTAAACTTGATATTTTCCTCCAAAAATCATCAAGTTTCTATTAACCACAGACTAACACCAGGAGGATGCTTCCAAACACTTAGTTCTACTGCCTTCTTCTAAAATCTCACCCATAGAGTTTTCTTTGAATTTTCTTGATTAGATCAAGAGCCTTTTGATTCCTCTTCTCTACTTTGAGTTTAACATCTCCTTCAACCATCATCTTCAATGTTGACACAGGCAAAGGATAATCCTTCTCAACCAACATATACATATGCAGTCCTCTTTCAGCACTAGTTTATGAACATCACATGACTCAAAATAGCTCCACAGACGTACCTTTGTTTGTCTACCCTGCTCTAGCCATACATTGTCTTCACGACATACCTCAAACATAATGAGCAGGTCAGCCCACAGAACCCTGTCCATATCATCAGATGGTCTCGAATCTCGATACTTATTCTTCATCAAACCCCAGAGATTAACTAAATCCTGTCTATCCATGTTCTTCAGCATCTGTGGAAAGTGTTTAAACCTCTGCACTCTGCCACCAACCCTGTGCACTTTCTCCTCATACCCTGTTTTCCATTACTCTTTCATATTCTGCCCTTTGTTCAGCATCAACCCTCTGAGCCACTTCTGCATCATGCTTGTCTTGCAAATATTTGGGCCACAAGTGAAATGGAACTTCATTTTGATCAGGATAAGCTTCAGATACTTCCACCATTTTCACTTTTCCTTTCCCCTTGTAGGTAGGTGGTTGAACAGGTTTTAAGGTTGGGATAGGTTCTCTAATGACTACACCCTTCACTTGTGATCTTGGTATTGCAGGTGTGTAAGTTGGTTTTGTTTGTGTTTGTGCAGCAGTAGGTTTAGGTGGTGGGATAGTTTGTGTTGATTGTTTTTGTTGTTGTGGTGTTGTTGATTTTGCTTTAAGGTTCAGCATCATCTGGGCTATAGGTATTGTGTGTTCATCTGACTCAGAACCAGGTTCCTTTTCCCCAGCAGTAGAACCCTTTCCTATACCAGCAGCAGTCTCCTTTACCTTGTCCACATGTTTGATCATCTGTTCAGGCTCAAAAGTTTTTACATTATCACATACACCCTCATTACCTTCCTTTACAACAATATCAAATTCCATCTCCACATTCTCATTCCTAACAGCACCTTCAACATTCACCTAATTAACCTCCCCTGTTTCCTTGGTTGCCTCCCTTGAATCCTTGTCCACATTCCTCCCCTGTTTGGGAGCATCCTCCACCAAACTTGTGACTTCAGGAGAGCTGACCCTTTGTGTTGTTCCAGCAGCAGTCTCCTTTACATGAGCAGCACTGTCGTTTACACTAGCAGCAGTATGCCCTGCTTCAGCAGCAGAATCACCCTGTGCCATTTTCTCAACACTACCAACCGCAACACCATCTTGAACCTCAGCAATAGTATCCAAAATCTTCTTTCCTGAGTCTAAGGATACTTCTTTTCCAGACTTGTCCTTTACCACAAAATCTCCACCTGAATGCAAGTCCATATCCACATTCTCTCCCTCATTTTCAGCATTACCAGCAACATTTTCATCCTTATCCATCTCAGCCTCCCCTGAACCCTTCATCCCATCATCTTCTTCATTCCTCCCCTGTTTGAGAGCATCCTCGCCCAAACTTGGTTTGGAAACCACCTTCTTAGACTTTGTCTTTACTGATGTAGAAGGCCTTGGTTTTTGAACTTCCTCAAGGTGCCTAATTCTTTGCTTGAGCTTCTTAATTTCAGCACCATGAGTAGTTTTCATTGTTTGAACCTCCTGATTTAGACCAAGGACCTCCTGTTTGAGAAAGTCAATGACTTCAGTAAAACCCTCCACTTCAGGGACCTTTTGAAGAAAAGCTATTACGTTGTGGCGGCCGGAGAAAGCGCGTCTCGGCATTGTGAATTAGGGTTTTAATTTTGGGGGTTTTTGATCGGATGATATAAGGATGTAGTAGGGTTTGAATTGGGTTTAATTTTGGGCGTACAAAGTTTTTGATCGGATCTAATTAGGGATTTATTGGCGCGTATTTACAAAACAGTCCCTTTAGTTTCAAACCAAGCAGCAGAATACCAATACTTGCTAAACAGAGCAGCATAACACCAACAGCAGAACATTTTGCCTAGCAGCAGAATCTTTTTATGTCAGTAGTAGAATGTCTGCAGGGTTTCACACACTTTTGACTCATCAAATAGTTATACTCAGCAGTAGAATGAATATAAAAGCAGTAGTATGATTTAGCCCATTCACTTGGTTAATTGTAGGACTCGAGTACACGTTTTGATCTCAGACCGAATACACCTGAGTACGAGTCTTCATGGTGGATACATAGCCAAGAATTCTTCCAAAACTACGTTCCCAGGGCTGCAGTCACATCCAATTTCGGCCTCTTCGATGCTTATCTCAACAGGTTGGCAAAGGCACGCAAACGAGTCGCTGAGTCGTTCAAAGTAAATTCCACTCAATGTAGAACTGCTAATAGTTCAACAACCAAGAGGCTTAAGGATCGTGTCGTTGCTGAGCTGAATCGCCAAGTATTGAAACTTGAGATTATTATTGAGGTTGCGTTTTATTCAGCTTAATCATTAGTATGCACTCTTTGTATATGGGTTTTTAATACAAGTTCAAATCATACAGGTTCTGGCTCGTGAGAGAGCTGGCGGACTGCAGGTATGTTTATTTTAAAAAAATGAATATCTACTTTCACATCCACTCTGTACTTTTCACAACAAATATAATGATTTCACAGGAGAAATTGGATATTGAATCACATTTTCCAAACACGAGGTCTGAATTTTGCGATTCACTTAACAACATTTACCTGAAATTGATTGCCTTGCCTGATTTTGATGAAGAACTTGCTCAGGTAGAATACGTTATACCGTAATATTATTTGTGCGGCATACCTAAACCGCAATATCCTGTTTCAGGAGTATCTTATTCAAGAGGAATTGAGATTGGCGTTGGCAGATGAAGAGAGGTTGTAGTTAGAAGAAGAGAAGATGATGGCAGAAGAGAACATGAAAAGACTGGAAGAGGCTAAGAGGTTGCGCTTGGAAGAAGATAAGATGTTGAAGATGGAGGAGGTGAAGAAGAATAGCAGAAAAGCGTTTATGAATTCAGAACACTATCAAAGATATGTGGCACGGTTACCATCGAGCAAGAGGCGAAATTATTTGGAACCTGTTTCGGAATCAAAAAATGCAGAAAAGGTTACAGTGAGAATTAAAAAACACGGTAGTAACGTTAATAACCCACATATTGCTGAATTGCTGACAAGAGTTCAACCTTGGGTTGAGGTATTGCCATGAACTAAATTTAGTTGACATTTTCTTTTGTTACCTCTTTTACATTCTATCTTATAAATTGGTCCACGTATGTAGGATCTATCTCGATGGTTCCATACTGATGGAAAATGTCTGGCTTACCGATGATATTGATGTATTTCTTGGTCAACCGGGGTACACTCACCAGTGTAAATTTCCATGGTGCGAAGACTACACCGTTGACCGAAATTTCTGGCTACGCTTAGTTTGCTTAGACCCTGCTAGAAAAGGCTGCTAACTGAGCAGGTGAGCATACATGCATACTCTAATTCATAAATAAGGTTGCCTCTCACCATTTCTTAAAATATTTATTCGCAGCACATAGACTTGTGGGTTGACTACATGTGGCATGTAAGACCTAATAATGCAAACTGGGCGATGGTTAGTTGTTACTTTTTTCAGCTTCTTCTTCAAAACAGCACACCATCTTTTTATGCAGATGGCCAGAGGTATCCCTGTCCATGGAGCGATGTTGATCAGGTACTACGTTTATTTGTGTACAGTTAAATTTAGATGATGACTCAACTGTTTTTATATGACCACTTTTGACTCAAAGTCTGGTCTTTTGTCCGTTTAAATCTAGTATAAGTATTTATGGACATAGATATGTCGCCTAGTATAAGGATTTATCAGAAATCCTTTATATTGTAGGTTTTTATTCCGATAAACGAAACGGACAAACACTGGTGTCTTGCCCATTTTCATATACGTTCAGGAGTGGTAACATTCTATGATAGCGGCGACACATATGACTACGACACCCGTGACTGGTATATCCGTGTTAGGAAGTGCTTACAGGTACGTTTGTTGGTATTATTTTGTTTAATATCATATTTTTTTGGTTGTGGTTGTGATGCTTGTGCCATGCTAACATCATCAACCAATGTTTTGGTGTTGATGATTTCGTAGACTCCAGTTGTAGTATTGCATGTGCCAGACTAACATCATCATCCAATATCTCAGCAGTAGAATCAGCTTGATTATCAGCAGTAGAATCAACATGATTCTGAGCAGTAGAATCAATCTTAGCAACTTTTGCGACAACTTCAACAGCAGAACCATCTTGAAATTGAGCAGCATCATCACCCTACTTAAAGCATCCTCCCCCAAACCTTATTCAATTTTTTTCTGACCCTCCAAATGCTTTACCCATTAACTTAAAGCATTTAACTGTATGTTGTTGCTATATACAATTAGCGATTAATTATCCCTATTTTGAATGCCATATTTAGGTCACATACAAGTAGCTCAAAGTAAAAACAACATATGTCCATTTGGGCAATGTTTCAACCTATTTGCCCAATATGAGTAGAAAATTAGCGATTATTAATTTTTTTGAATAACATATTTAGGTCACATACAAGTACCTCAAAGTAAACAACATATGTCTAGTTGGGTAATGTTTCAACCTAGTTGGGCAATTTTTAAAACAAGTTGCAAATTAGTGGACAGGAAGGGAGCAGTTTATGACACTATCAGTCCACAATCATTACATTTCTCTAATCCGCATTAATATTACTTTACATATCTCTAAGCCGCATTAATAACATTTGGCTTGTTTTGCCCAGCTTTGATAACTAGTTGCCCAAATTGAATTGGGTTGCGTTGTAAATGAGTGGACAGGAAGGGAGCAGTTTATGACACTCTCTGGCCACGATCATTACATTTCTCTAATCCGCTTTATAATATTTGGCTTACTTTTCAATTGTCTAATCCCCATTAATAACATTTGGGTTATTTTGCCCAGCTATGATAACAAGTTGCCCAAATTGAATTGGGTTGCGTTGTAAATTTGTGGACAAGAAAGTAGCAGTTTATGACACTCTGTGGACACAATCATTTAATAGCTCTAATCCGCATTAATATTTTTTTTTAATTTGCATACAAGCGTTATGACAAGACCCAACTATTCACCAATTGACTATCTTTATTGACTTAATTCAAATTTAAGGGTCACCCCACTTTTTAATATAATATATTAAACGATCCATCTAATAGTGCAATTTCATATCATATTTAGAACCCTACTCACCTTTACACACACACAAGCATTCACTTCAAATATCAATGGATCAACTAAACGTTTCGAAGGATGTGCTGACTAATTTGTTTAAAACTAATATTGAGAGTGACTTTAAGCTCTTAAAGTCACTTCATGTGGAGGTGGTAGAGCTCGCGCGCGTTGCAAGGAAAGGGGTGACCAGATCAAACAGCTCCAAACTGTGGTTGGGTCCAGTCTCGCAACTAAGTCTTTAGATTTGCTGCTTCAAATTCAAGATGAGGACCTTGAGAAGAATAGGACACTGATGATACTCATCAGTCAAACTCAAATCAAAGTTATCATTACAATCTCATTTCTGGCAAAGATGCCCAATAACTATTGAACGTCGTCCATCCCTGGCCTGCTATGTGCTTGCTCTTAATTTCTGTCACTCTAGTCTTTTGTGTTATGTGTTTTCTGTTTATCATCAATGTACCTCTAGTGCTGGCTGTACTTGTTTCTCATCTTATAATGAAATGAAGCAAGTTTATGTAATAATCTGATTGTTAACTAATCAAATGTTACAACACTGCGTATGAAGCAAGGAACAATAGACCTTTAATAGCTTAACAAATATTCTGAACTATTAACTATCACCAACAAAAAATAAAAAAAAAAAAAACAATTTCAACTGTTTATGGACCCACATTGCTAGTAAATGGATAATCTTTAATAACATTATTTACATAATGTCCCTTAAGATTTCCTGTCTATGTATACTAACATTTTATCCTATTATACAGGATCGACTTCCACTAGTGCTAGACCGTGCCAAAGTTTTCGATAATAATGTAATGCGTCCGAGTGAATATAACATTACGTTTAAGCTCGGGGAGAAAGTTCCAAAGCAAGGGGGTATCTTTGGTGATTGTGGTGTGTGGGTGTGTATATTTCTATATCGTTTGTCACATGGTCTATCGTTGGATGTTGATGACCCCGTTGACGTTGCCTTAGCGTATCGTGAAAAGATGGTTCGGTTTTATTACAAACATAGATATTACCCTATGTAACTGGTTGTTTATTTTAGTTCATCTTATGCGTCCTTGTTGTATTCTAAACTTAAAGTTATCAATATAATTTACCTTGTCAAATTAGTTTACAACATTATATGACCTAAAACATTGTCAAGTTAACCAACATGTATACATATAACTTTGCGTTAATACATATAACTTCAAGTTAATAATACGTACAAATCTTAATACCTCTATAATATACTTTTCTTTAAAATATTACAAACTAATTCACTATTTGTTCCTTGTTCCTATTCAACCAAAATGTCTTTCATTTCTTATATATACATTCTATAAACACTAACACTAAATTAAGTCCCACTTGTCTTTAAAATATTACATTAGTACTTGTTGAATCATCATGGCCTACCCTTATCAAACTCCTCCAAAGAAAGTCCCTGCAAACCCCCAAGATGATTCGGATGACATCAAAGAAAGGTATGCATTATTTAGTTTATAAAGTAATATGCTTAGTTGGTAACTTGATATGATTTTAAAGAAATTTTCCGTTCGTTGTGTATAGGTCACACGTGATTACTACGACACATCTAGTGTTTGAGATTCATTATGATGGTGTTTTCTTAGAATGTCCAGCCTTAAAGTATCAACATGGCAAAATAATGACATTGAAGGTATGCAAGTCGAAAAGGATGAACTTGGATCAAATGCTTGACTTGTTAACCTATAAACTTGAGCAAGATATTCGATGTTTGTATTTTTGTTGTCCAAGATCTTCTCTAGCACAAGGCTTGAATTTGATTGAAGCTGAATGTCATATGCGAAAGATGTATGACACGGCTGATTCATATGGTTTACTCTTTTTGTATGTTGCCCATGCACCTCAAAACCTAGCATTTTTCTATTATAAAAATCTGACTTATGATCCTTATGATGAGGAAATGTTGTCAAAGCTTAAAAAACATAAAGAAGCAATGCTAGTTGCTACTACTAAATCGGTTGCTGATGTGGCTGCATGGGAGGAGGAAGAAGGTCGTTCACCTCCTCTAAGAACACCTCCTTCAGAACCGAGACTGAAAGGAACTAATTTTAAAGGTAGAAATCTTTATAAAGATTTTTTGCATAGTGACTCTATCGATGAGGGCTTTATTTTTCGGATGAAGATTCATGCCTGGTGTCGTTGGTCTTGATGTTCCTGCCATGGATGTTGGGTGGTCTCGCTCGCCGCCTTATGAGTGGCAAAATGATGTATTCAGTTACCATGGTTCCAAACTGGCAAGTCTTTCTAATGACTGTTTTGCAGACGATGTTGTGCTGGATGTGGGTGGGTCAGCATTTGATGAACATGGTGGGACAAGTGTGCATCCTACGACCGGTCGACGTGTGTCGAAAAATAAATACTCAAGGAAGTTCTACTTTGGATCACGAACTTCATCTTTGAGGAGGCGAAATATGTTGACCTATCTTAAAGCTCTACACAAACAGCGGGATTATGGAGGTATTGGAGAAACAATAAGTTGGTTCCTTAGGGATGGAAGGTTGCAATCTAGGGTTGTTATGAAAATTTGAAAATCGCAATTCAAGATTGCACAACCGGTTGTTTAGCAAGATTGTAAGTAAATTATATGCACTGCTATAGCCTTTTTGGATAAGTCGTTATATTTTTGTTAAACATTTTTTCCTTGCTACTAGTTATGACTGCTAAGAAAACATTTATGCGCATGTTTTTGCTTGTACGTTTCATGTGCGTTATTAAAATGCATATCATTGTGAATTTTGTTTTTTTTTGGTTGTGTTAATCACATTTAGGATATGGACCAAAAAATGTTGGTTGTCTTGATAGGGCAACCAATATATTTGGCGGGTGTTTTTAGTAACGTGGCGCCCCAATTTTGCACATCCCCATAAAAGATATGAAATGGATCCCCAAAGACAATTTGACCCCCCCACCTGCACACCCATCAAACTGACATCAGTACTACCTAACACACTCGATTATAAACTATTTCAAAAAAAATGTAAGGATCTATTAACGGAAATTGTAATCATTTTAACCCGATTAAACCTGACGAAGAATATGCCAATGCCTTAGATGCCGAATCAAGCTTTATATGAAACACAAGATTTGCAAAAGGAAACATGTATTAATTAGTAACAAAAGATACAACTTCATTTCATTCCATGGACTAAAACTAATCCACGCCATTACATTATTTGCCTATTATCATCCCAAACCCTACACAAACAACTGCAAAGGATCCTAACAAAATGAAAAACAACCGCTCATACAACTTCAACTTTGCTTTCATATCATTCAGCTCTTGGTCCATTATTGACTTGTCCAAAGCAAGAGCATCAATAACCTGCTGGTACTCCACAGTCTTGTTCAATCGTTTCGCGTTTTGTAAGAATCCATACACCAAATCTTTATAGTATTCACTTGGAAGATCATCATCTAAAAACTCATAAACTTCACAAACTGAGCATTTTACAAATCGTTTGCCCGGATTTGTCCTTGTTGTTGAAGTCTTAACCGTGAGTCGAATAGCACATCTACAAAAGTATTCAATTTTACCATCAATTACTCGGGTTGTCGCTCTATTTCGCGAACTCATACTTTAGGGTTTCAAGTATTAGTTACAATTGGGAAATAAGGCAAAGCTGTTGGGAGCGGGGGTGTTTATAAAAGGACTAAAAAATTTGCACGTGTGAGGATTTTTTTATTTGTAGAAATCCACTTTTTGCTAAAAAAAGACTTTATAAAGTTTAGAGTTAATTTGAAAAATTGGACCCTATACTCGACCGGGTTTAACACTTTTAGTCACCATACTTGCGACCCATAACGTGTTTAGTCCCTTGACCATAGTATAACCATGTGTGAAACCTGCTTTCACTAGCAAAAACACAACACACATCAAACACAAACATGAACCAAAAGATTGTGCAATTCTTGTTTGAATGTAAGAAGAAGAAAAGCAGTTTCAACAACAACTATCATTTAACTTTATTACATTGCAAAGTAGTTGCATTCATAAATTCATAGTACATTGGTAAAAGTATCATCAAAAGCTTAAGTCATGCATACTAAACATCAAAAGCTACCACATCCTCTGTTTCCCTTTCCCTGTTGTGTCTGGCATGCTTTATTTCAGTTTGCAAATGAAATAACTCGCCGAAAATAGTCAGTTGCAAATGAAATAACCAAAATCGTGTCCAATCAAGTGAAGCCCAAAATGAAATAATAGCAGTTGTTGAAACATTCTTTTCGTTTTCGGCTTCACTTGATTGGACACGATTTTCGTTTTCAACATGCATCTTTTCCCTCTTCCTTTGATTCCTTCCCAAATGTGCTCATTGCAGAGCCCTAGAACCTGTTCCCTTTTACCTGGAATTGAAATGGAATGAGTTTCAACATGAGGGTTGACTGACCTTGTACACTTTTTTGGAGCTTTTGAAAGAGGTTGATCATCCTCAGAAGTTGAATGATAACTTGAGACCAGCTAGGCAAAGAACTATGTTCATAGGAAAATTCTTCAGAGTTGGACTTTTTGTTTACTGATGTTGAATAATTGTAAGGTAGGTTCCAACAGTAGGGTTGGGGAGACTTGAGCTCCTCGGATGATGTAGAATCTGAGGAAATTTCAATGATTGGTGGATTGGAAGTCATGGTTGAGTAGCTTGTGTAGAAGTTTGGGTGAATACAGGTTTGTTGAGTAGGTCGTGTGTATGCATAACCCAATTTAAAGACCTTTTTAGTCAAGATAGTCAAGGATAGAGTAAATGCAATTCAATGTTCGGTTGGTAAACTGGTTCATGTACCTGTAATTTTGTGCAGATTGTTTTAAATGGAATTGAATGATAATAGACTTTGACTGTGCAATTACAATGTAACCAAATTTGGTCAAGGGACAAGGTACATACTGCAAATAGACATTGACTTTTACAAGACAAAATATAGGGACCATTTTTGCAATTAACTCAAAAGTTTATAAAAAATTGCACGTGTGAGGACCAAACGTGTAATTTGAATGGGAAACACTGTAACCCCACATATCCTTTTGGTCCCAACAAACACAACATCCCCAAAATCCGATCAAACCCTATGTCATTGTCACCACACGAATCCAAAAAAAAAATTGCTGTCCTTTTCATCTTTATAGCACGTAAACTAGGTTTGTTGTACTTTCCCATAACTATATTATTCCCTTTATGTTCATATAAATATGATGTTACAGTTAATAAATATTTTTTTTTATTATTGATTTTTTTTATGTACACCGTAATTGGTTTGTTACTTATGTGTGCCAAAAATCCACATAATTACTTTTAGTTTGTAACTATAAACTATACTCATGTTTAATTAACTTTTATCATGAAAGTTGAGTTTAAAGTACCCAAAAATGGGGAATTTGCTTTCGATCCATTTCGTTATGTTGATGGGTGCGTTGGGAACGTTTGGTGTTTTACCTCTCACAGGGGTGTTTTTACTAGGGCACTTAATAATGTTATAAATGACATTGGTGGTGATAAATGGGCTTTGTTTTATTGTATACCAATCATGTCACTTGCAAATGGTTTAACTTTACTACACACTGATAATGACATTCATAGATTTCTTAATCATGCTTTGATTAATGGTTCCATAAACCTGTTTATTGCTCACAAGCAACAGCCATTGTCAAAGTATTATTTTAAAAACATGGTTTGGCAAGAGGATGACGCTGGCCAGCGTTGCTGTAGTTCAACTCCTTTCAAGGTGAATCAAAATGGTGGGATCAAGGTCAATGAAAATGGTACCGATATAGGAGGAAGTGGAACTGGGGAGGAAAAAATGTTACACGAGGTTGGTGTACAAATAGAGAATACAAATGGTTCAGATAACGGCAAATCGAATATGTATGAAGATGATGTGCTGGAAAGAAATATACTTAAGGGTATAAACTCAGGAAAGGAAACAATGAATGAATCTGAATCAAGCAAGGATAGCATATTCCAAGTTGTAAAAACGTACAGGAGGGCTGTCATTAACGGGCGAGCCAAAATGGTTGAAGTGCCATCTGATTGATAGCTGGTTGGTACGTTTATTTACTTGCATTTTCAATTTATTTTACGCAATCAATTCCCATTACACAATTGCTGAATGTTATAGGAATATCTACATACCACAAACACACGCTACCGCTAATTGTTTGCCTCCCTGACACATTCATAAGATAGTTTAATACATATGTTTATTACACACCAATCGACCCACACTTGTTATTGTTACTTAAACAACACATGTACCAAATAGGAAGTGAGTGCATACATTTAAATATAGTCTTTGTGATTGGGGGTCTTTACTGTAAAAAGTTGTCTGGAGTAGCGAAATCTGAGAGCGAATTAATGTGTGGATTGGATGAGTTCGGCTCTTGCTGTGTTTGACTTGAGTTGGGTGCCTCGGCAGCATTCATCATCCCATGCATAAACTCTACATTTGCCTCAGATTGTGTGCTGTTACTTTGATTAGCTGAACCCTCCACCACACGGGTCTTTTTCCTTGGACGGCCTTTCTGTATACATGTACACATAAACATTAGATGCCAATAATCACAACTATTCAATTGTTGCATAATAAAAAAAAATTTCAACCTTTTCTATCACAATAGTTGCATTACACGTTAGGCGGTTATGTCCTGGCCCTCCACACCTTCCACAAGTAGTACTTGTAGGGACCTCGCCTTGAGAGGGAATTCTCTTTCTTTTTTTTGGTCTACCTGGTTGCCTTTTTTTTACAAAAGGGGGTGATACAACTTGGATGTCGTTTGGAGTGTCCCACATCGTTACGTCTTTTAAAGGATAAATGATGTCTTCGTATGTGCCTTTAAGTGTTGTATTATAAAACCAAGCTTTAGCCAGTTTCTTCACACTAGTCAGCCCTGCAAATCTACCGACAGCACAGACATGTCCACATGGTAAGCCAGAAAGCTGCCATTTTCGACAAGTGCATTCACCCTGTTCCAAATCAACAATATGACTTTTTTTCCTGTCGCGTACTTCATACACTCTGTCCTTGTGAATCCCCAAAACCTTCCAGTTTGCACTTTTGGCCATTCTCGCATTCAATTTTGCAGTTGCCCATTCAGAAAGATCATCATCCGGTGCATCTAACCATAAATAATAAAGTATGTTTAGTGTGTAGTCTTTCATTATTCTTCAGTAAACGTATTAAAAATTATAGAAGATCTATTACCTGCATGTTTTGCTCGGCGGTGGTAATACCAGCTCTGAAGAAGACCTCTAAACCATTCCATCAGCGTTGTTATTGGGCAGTGGCGCACAAGCTTTGTTAAAGCATTTATGGATTCGACACTGTTTGAGGTTAAATAATTGTACCTCTGCCCAGGGCAATGTGCCCTTGACCATTTCTCGACCCCTGCTTCAACAAGTTTTTTGTGAGACTGCGGTCTTACCGAACGAATATCAGACATTAGCTTTGCAAAGTCGTCCGTTGTGTATGCTTTGCATGTCTTCCAGTATAAACATTTCAGTGTATCGGTGTGCATCTTTGTATTTAACATCAAATGCGACAACAATAGCCGTGAAAGGCATTCGGGAATACAGTGTTACATGCAAGGGTGATTCCATTATGTCTGTCAGATATGATTGCCCAAATAGGAACTTCCCCTATGCATTCTTTGAGTTTCTGTCAAAAACCAAGTCCATGATTCACCAGTCTCGCCATTGAGCAACACCGGTAGCAATCGTCTAGATTCTGATTGTTTCGTCCATTCCAACGGCAACCAGATTAGTTCCCTTGGTATGTCCCTTTTAGATGTGCGAGCATCAATTATGATCAGAGGGCGCATATAGCACAGGAAACTCTTAATCTGTGAAATACAATGTATCAGATGCAATGCTACATCAGGTTGAAAACATATAAACAGAAAACAAAATAAATAAAAATATTAATTTAAAAAAAAGAATTAAAAAAAATGGATATTAATTTAGTTTATTGTTAATTGCCAAACGATAAATAATAACAATATGAATTTATTGTTTGTTGTTTGATATGACACGTGCGGTCTGCACATAAGATGGATGTGTTGCTTTTGTTGATATGCACAGAATATGGAAGTGTTGCTTTTGTTTAAGAAAACTAGGTATTAGAAGTATGTTGCAAAAAAGTGTTTATTTTGTACCTTTATGGTGTACCTGCATATGCAGGTCAATGTTTCTGTGTTTCTATGACTGATTTGTTTCGTTTCAGTGATATGCTGTTGCATTTCTTAAAAACTAGATAATTTATGTTGTATACACGTATGATATGCATAGATTCTATTGGTAATTTTGTTTTTTTTTTTGATTTTTTTTTTTTTTATTATTTTGATTTTTTTAACTTTGAAATTCTATCTAAATTTATACATCTAGATTAATGTATGACATGATAAACAAAGCTATTTCTTTTGATAACCTTGTGAACAAAAAATATGTTTTGCAACTAAACAAATATGATTATAAATTAATAATATGCTTACCACAGCACCGAAACCGATAAATAGGTTCTTGAAACGGCTTGCATCGTCGGTCTCTATGTGTGTAACTGTGCCCGGGTTTGCGATCTTTAGATTATAACAATATTTCGGCAGGTGCGAAAATGAGGCCTTTGGGCAGCCCTGATTTGATTCCAGTGCCAACCCTCTCCCTTTCCAAGCTCGTTTGTATGAAATATCTATCTTCATATCCAAATTCAGATCATGTTTAAAGTCCTTTGGCTTATACACTCTTGTCGGATCTCCGAGCTTCGGAGATATTATTCTAGCCAATGTTTTTGCATATGCATTTCGGTGATTTGGATTGAATTGGATTTTTGAACATTTATGATTGTCTTTTAGTGATGTGATTCTAAATCGGCTACTTTTCCCAAATCGACGACAGTTTATGTGCCAATCACATTCTGGTTGGACACACTTGACAGCGTATCTTGTGTACACGATTTAGAAACACGAAACTCATACCCTTCTTTTAAACATTTCAAACTTATCTCATACATGCACTCTTCCTTATCTTGAAACATATCATGAACTTTTAGACCACCTTTTTTCTTATTTGGAAGGGTATAATCAAAAGTGGGTGGTTGGGGTTGGATTGGCATACAGTTAAGATCTAAAGCGTGGTATACGTTTATTGTCTGCTCATGTGACGGCGTCCCAAAAACAAGATTTTTGAAAACTTCGAGGTCGACGTCATTAAGTAGGTTCCTTTTGGTTGCACCGGTGTTGTAAGATAAACGAATTGCGTTTACATCGTTAACATTCAGCTTTTTCCATACATACTTCACAAGATTGCCAAAATTGATGGCATTTGGAAGTAAAACGGCAATCAGATTCTCTTCATACCGTATAAACACCTTGAACTTATCTGTTGTGCAAGAATTCATTTTTTGTTTTTTTTTTTTTTTTTTGTTTTTTATTTTCTTGGCTTGTGATGTTTGTGTTGTATATGGTGAAGAGTTATATAAGCAAATCTAGTTGCCCAAAGTACAGCTGTCTACAAGCATACACAATATTTTGTTGCCCAAAATGAAAAGCCATAGTAGGTGCCTATAATCAAGTACTAATTAACTTTCCATTTTTATGAAAAGGCAATGGCAAATATGACACATACATTTAGGATTCGCATTGATTATGATTACACCTATCAAGTGGCATTAAAATAAAATAAAGTTGATGTACTTGTGTGTACTGTAGCGCAACCTGCATGGCCAAATTAGGCAACGTTTTTAAAAAAATAGTCAATTTTTAAAAGATGGGCAACTTAAAAATGGGCAGCTTTACAAAATTGGGGAACTTGCTACTGCTCGTGAGCAGACATTCTACTGCTAGTTACAAAGTTCCTGCTGCTTGGCTAAAATTTCTACTGCTGAGAGGGTCCTACTGCTGGCGTTGTAAGTGGTGGAATCTACTGCTTGATTTGTAAGTGCATGGACTGTTGTGTAAATTTCTTATCTGAACGGATTAAAAACCCCCCAAATCGCTTGAATTAGGGTTTCAAAATCTAAGTGGATCTCATAATTAATTTCACGCGCTCATAAATCACACTAATTCAAACTATAGCCAACTGATTGATACATAGCCATATGATTGATACAAAATATTTCATGCATCTATCATACACAGATACGAAAACATTATTACTTTCAACTTAAACACACTAAAGTCACCATAGCATAAGGTGGAATCTAACAATAAAACCTTCAACAAAGTTTCTTTATCTTTTCAAGGAATGCCGTTTTTTCGAATGTCGAAACTGTGCTTCCTTGCATTCAGATCTTTAACAACATCAAACAGATTTCTTACTATTTGAAAATCTATTTCGGTCTCCTCTTGGATTACCATAAATAACAAACTAAAAACATAAAAACACCGTCATCCTAAACTGCTTCCATGCATTTCACCCCATCTTGCTGGTCTCCCTGGTTTTGAGGCACCACAACATTTTGCTGATCCACCACATTTTGCTGCTCATCCTCTTAATTTTGCGGCACCACCTCACTTTCAGCCACCTCCTCCTCTTCACTATGGACGGTTTCTTGGTTGGTTTGTAGTTGTAAATGGCATGAAAAAAATAAAAATAAATAATACTCGTAACTAAATAAAGAAATACATAAAAATTAAAGGAAACTAAAATGTTAATACACCTATGGTAATCGTATCCTAATTCTAATGATGTTGATGAAGTACAAATAGCCTCTGATTAGACCTATCAAGTGGCATTAAAATAAAATAAAGTAGATGTACTTGTGTGAACTGTAGCGCAACCTACATGGCAAAATTTGGCAACGTTTATAAAAATGGGCAATATTTAAAAGATGAGCATCTTAAAAAATGGGCAACTAAAAAATGGGCAACTTTATAAAATGGGCAACTAAAAGATGAGCAACTTAAAAAATGGGCAACTAAAATATGGGCAACTTTATAAAATTGGGCAAATTTCTACGGCCAGTTTCGGCCGGAAGTCGTTAAAAGTCCCCACTACGACAGCGTGGGCCCGGTTCAGACAACATACTCTGGGTACGTGGTGGATGAGGGCCTGCCGATGTGGTGGGTTCGACTCCAAAAAGTGGCTTTCCAAAAAAAAAGTTAAAGGCAGTTGAGCAGACTATCCACCTTTGGAAATTTCAGCCGACATTCCCAAGACGTTGAAATTGGATCTCATAAACACAAATTTGTGTACCTTCCCAAGACGTTGAAAAGACAAGACAATATACTTTATGTCTAATCCAACATGCCAGGAAGGCACTCCAGCTACAAGTTTAGGCACGTGCCTAGACGCATAAGACTCAGTCAAAGTCACTGTTCACACGTGACACAACAGTGGTTCCTCCTATATAAAAGGTTATTACAACGAAAGAAGGCCCAACCAACCCCACAGAAAACAATAAAGACATTTAACACAAAGCTGTGATATAGAGTATCACAGCGATCGAACTCACAACAACCGTTTTAGAGAAGTTGAAGATGTTATCCATTTTTTACAACTGGTTCCTGAATAACAATATAATGTTGTTTACCATATATGATAACCAAGGTCTTCACTCAATGACAAAACGTCATTTGCTGATGATCATCATTTACATACTCGTTAATTCAAGTATGTACTCACACATTACGTGGGTTAGCAAGCAGCGTCAAGAGGGTCATCTCACGCCCAGACATGTTCTTAAATGACTTCTAATAGCAGTTAGTCGTTCTTAAATGATGACTAATAACCCTAAACCATAACGCTCTACAAATCCCACTCATCTAAACCCCCTTCCATAACATCCTCGAGCGTCCTTTCGAACAATATGGTGAATTTCGAACCGTTTTTGTGCAGAAAGGCGTCTCAACTGCCCACCCTCATCCTTCCATTACAAGCATTCCCAATACCACTGACCTGGCCAAGAAAAAAGCTTACCTGGACCATGCGGTCAAGAGTAACGGCTTTTATTTTTAAAGGTCGCATGGACAACGAAAGCCTTACTACCAATCAGGCTCTCGTTGGCCATCAAAGTGGTAAAATAGCATGTATGTTTAATGGTTGATGGAGATGACAACCATGGGTAGGAGATATAGTGCCACGGAAGGGAGATATAGAATGAGAAGAGCACACGTTGCTAGGGAAATACAGGGGGCAATTCATTGCATAAAGTTGGACCCGATTATCAAAAGACTCCCTACAACATCAAAAACAAAGGATGAAAACGATGCCTTCATATTTGTTGCTGCCCAACTTGTAAGCTGGAAGACGCGCTTACAAATTGGGTTAAAATGACCAAAATATCCATAAGTAAGAGCAAAAAAAACAACTGTATTATCACTATTTTGTCGGACACGTGGAAAATATCCGCAACCCAAACATGGAAAATTTGTAACCATACTAAGTGGTATATAGACAAAAGTAATGCTGACTTCAGTCCGGTTATTCAAATGGCATGCATGTAATCAAACGACTTCTTTTAAGCGACTTCTCACCCAAAAACCACAATATTTTGTAGTGTAATTATTTTCTTAAAGATTGTTGTGTACTTTATTTTTAATTTCGTAGATTCTAATTTTTTTCTGTTTTGTTCTTTTTTTTATGTTACTTTAATAGGGTTTTGTACTTAGTAAAAGATTGTTGTGCTTTTTTGGTTACCTATTTTCTAAAAGATTGTTGCGTATTTATTTTAAAAAATAAACGTTTTACGGTTTTTAATAAATAAAGTAGATGACACATAGGAGTCTAATTGATTATGATTACACATACAGGTTTAAGTGGCATTAAAATAAAATTTAATAAAGTAGATGTAACTATTGAAATCCTTCTGCTGCTGCAACTATTGAAATCCAACTGTTCAGTTTGAAAGTGAAGGGTCAACTTTGTAACTTGGCGCTCATAAAGCCCTAATTAGATCCGAACGGTATAAAAAACCCAATTCGTTAACATTCAACTTCTTCCATACATACTTCACAAGATTGCCAAAGTTGATGGCATTTGGAAGTAAAACGGCAATCACATTCTCTTTATACCGTATAAACACCTTGAACTTATTTGTTGTGCAAGAATTTATTTTTTTTTCCTTTTTTTGGCCTGTGTTGTTTGCGTTGTATATGGTGAAGAGTTATATAAGGAAATCTAGTTGCCCTAAGTACAACCGTCTACAAGCACACACAATATTTTGTCACTGGCAAATATGACACATATATACAGGATTCTCATTGACTCTGATTATTACACCTATCAAGTGGCATTAAAATAAGATAAAGATGATGTACTTGTGTGTACTGTAGCGCAACCTACATGGAAAAAGTTTTAATATATGGGCAACTAAAAATAATAAATGGGCAACTTTACAAAAAAACAAAAAAAAAAAAAAAAAAAAAAAAAAAATTATATGGGCAACTTTACAAAATTTTTAATATAAAGATTTTTTTGTTTTTTCCTTACTGTTGCTGCTATTTGTAAGTTCCTACTGCTAGTTGGTTTATACTGCTGCTAGCTTTGAGCATTCTACTGCTAGTTGGTTTATACTGCTGCTAGCTTTTGATCATTCTACTGCTCGGTATTTTTTTTTGTGCTGGTACGCTTATGATGTCAGTCTTCTCGACCTCGATCAATACGTAGTCGACTTGAACTTTCAGCTTCATCACATAATAGATGGTGTAAAAGTTTATGCAGGATGAGAATGCTTAAAATGGTTTGCAAGTATACTTGTATATATATTCACATGCGTAATATAATAAAACAATAAAAAAGCAACCCTTCAAATTAAGTAAAAAGTGAAGAAATGTGTTTAATGGAGGGTATAAGATGGAAACTCAACATGTTTGCATTTAATGAAAACAACTTGATATATATTGTATCAACCGGTTGAGGAATTACAAGTCTTTGGCAAAAGTCATTGTAAAAGCTTTTGGAAAACCCCTCATCGCATTATGGAACGGAAGGACCAAGTAACGGTGGGAACACCCCTCATTGCGGATGCTCTTTAGGCAACGTTTTTAAAAAATGGGCAATTTTTAATATATGGGCAACTAAAAAATGGGCAACTTAAAATTGGGCAACTTTACAAAATTAGGGAACTTGCTACTACTCGTGAGCAGTCATTCTACCGCTTGTTAGAAAGTTCCTGCTGCTAGGCTAAGATTTCTACTGCCGAGAGGGTTCTACTGCTCGCTTTGTAAGTGGTGGAATATACTGCTTGGTTTGTAAGTGCATGGTTTGTTGTGTAATTTCTTGTCTGAACGGATTAAAAACCCCCAAATCGCTTGAATTAGGGTTTAAAAATCAAATTGGATATCATTATTAGTTTCACGCGCTCATAAATCACACGAATTCGAAAACTCTAACACATAGCCAAATAATTGATACATAGCCAAATGATTGATACAAAATATTTCATGCATCCTATCATACACAGATACGAAACATTACTACTTTAAATTAAACACACTAAAGTCACGATAGCATATGGTGGAATCTAACAATAAAACCTTCAACAAAGTTTCTTTATCTTTTCAAGGAATGCCCTTTTTCGAATGTCCGAAACTGTGCTTCCTTACAGTCAATTTCGAGTTTCATCTTCAAGGTGAGTTCCTTTTCTTGAACGGCATTGAAGAATGCTGCACTTTCCACGGCACGCAGACTCTTATCGAATTTCAAGTCATTAATAATAGCTTGCCTCTTCTCCATACTATCATTCAGATCTTTAACAACATCAAAAAGTTTTCTTGCTATTTGAAAATCTCTTTCGGTCTCCTCTTGGATTACAATTAGCCACATGTCTGACATACGGTGAGAGTTTGTGTGTTTGCTAGTTCTTCTAAAGTTGGCCGGTCCATATTTTCTTTTTTTAGTGGTTGATGGATAATAACGATGATATGTTTTGTTGGTGAAGCGTGCCTTAAATACTTACAAAATATAACCGTTAGGGTGGTGGCCCTTTAACTATTGTAATTAATAACTGAACATTTGTGTCGATTTACTAGGGGTGTACCTATTGTAATTTCATTGAACAGTTGAGCCCTTTAATTTCATTGGAAAAAAAAATTAACCGTTACGGTGAGTAAAAATGTTGGTTGGTTTGTTGTTTTAAACGGAATTAAAAAAATATAAAAATAAACAAAAACTAAATAAACAAATAAATACGTAAAAATTAGAGGCAACTGAAATGTTAATACACTTATAGTAATCACATAACTTGGTTGCCCAACAAATGGTGCTAGTATATATGGTGTTGTCAGTCGTTCAGAAGAATATATTGTACTCAAAGTACAAAATAATAAATGGTGCTAGTACATACTCAGGGTTGCCTAACTAATTGTTTGTAACACTTTTTTTGCACCACTTACCCTTATGCAATTTTTGGTTAAAACTACACTAATAGTTGGTGATATTTTTTGCACCACTTACCCTTACACAAATTTTGGTTTGTTGACTTCGGTAAATCAAATAATTCATTGATATTTTTGTAAAAGGTACAAACAAATATTAATTTAATTATCCAACCTAAATACTAAACATACTAGAAACATAAAAACAACGTCATACTAAACTGCTTCAATGCATTTCACCCCAACTTGTTAGAACCGGAGCTCTCTTCCCTGCTTTCCATCATATTCTTCCTTTCCTTGAGTCGTTTAAACACAATTTCAAGATCGGTAATCCTCTTTTCTAGATTATAAGGGTCGTGAAACCCACCTTGTTGCTCCCCCTTGTTTTGAGGCACCACCATTTTGCTGCTCCACCACATTTTGCTGCACCAGTAACTCACTTTGAGCCACCACATCCTCTTCACCTTCCTCCTCCTCTTCATCTTCATCTTCCTCTTCGTCTTCTTCCTCCTCCCCATAATCATTCACTCCCCAAACCTCATCCCAGTAAAAGTCTTGCGCATGCAGCCAGTTCAAAATTTGACCCCTCATCCACGTATCTACCTGCCTATACGACCCATATTCTGCAATCGGTTCATACCCGAAAGCATCAAACACTGCGTCAAACAGCAATTTGTTGTTTAACACCCACTCGTACTCTTCAGCATCATTTTGAAAGTTGCCATTATTGCTGCCATTGTTTATGTTTTCTTTCAATTGAAAGGGATATATGTGTTTGTGTGTGTTTTTTGGTATACAATGCATAGGTATAAATAGGCTGGAGAGTTAGATTAAAGGTTCCCAACACTTTGGGCGGGAAAGGGACAAAGGCGCGCGCCAAAAGTAATAGATGTGAATCGAAGATGTACGAAAAAAGTCTCGAATATCCTTTTACCAAGTATTGACCTTCCATGTACAATGAGTTGACGCAACAACTAGGTGTATCTCATGCTTTGTGAATAATAAACTTACAAACTCAATATTACCAACTGGTTGTTTGTGAAATTTGGGATGATTTGGGATCGGGTTCGTTATTATTGGCCCGAGGGAATAAATGTTGGACCGTCACCGGAAAGGACAAACAATATGTGGTTAACTATGGACGGTTTCTTGGTTGGTTTGTTGTTAATAAATGGCATGAAAAAAATAATAAATAAATAAATAAATACATACAAAAGCAAAGGAAACTTAATATTAATACACTAACGGTAATCATATCAACACCCATATAGTACCAAGCATAATGCACATACATCAGTTCCACACCAGATAGAAGTTCCATACAATCCAATACTCATAAACGCATAAAGCAGCAAGTAAACTACTAGAAACAGGACAATATGGTCCACAACAAATTTAAGTATGTCTGTCATAATATTTAATCATAACTATTTAAAACAAACGGTGCAACAAAAGCTGATTTAAGTAGAAACTCATTTGTAATTCCTTAGCATCTTCATTATCTTTGACTTCTCAGCGGCACGGCTAACACTTGCATTGCGCCTTTCAATCAAAACATCAATTTCATCCAAATCATCCCGCTCCGCCTTTACAAATAATGGGCAACTTAAAAGATTTGCAACTAAAAAAAGGGGCAACTTAGAAGATGGGCAACCAACAACTTGGGCAAATTAAAATGGCTGTTGGGCAGGCTTAAAATAATGGGCAACTTAAAGATGGGCATCTTAAAAATTGGGAAACTTAAAATGGGATTCGCGCAGGCTAAAAAGATGTGCAACTAAAAAAACGTGCAAATTAAAATATGGGCAACTGATTGCGTGGTTTTGTAACCTTACAACAGGTTTTACCTCTCGAGGGATCTCAAGAGGCTTACAACCCCACCAGGCAGTGTACCTGACCGATGTAGTATAGTGTAGTGGTAAGTACGGGGGATTGATCGTTCTCCACAGGGAATAGTGTTCCTTAGGTATGAAAGGCTACTCTAATTAGGTCTAAGGGTTGAGGAAGATTCTTTTTATGTTTTTATATTTTTATGAAAGCAAGTAAAATCTCGGTTTTGAAGGAGTGGGCGGAATTAGTTGCTAGTCAACTAACCCAATTTACTACGAATGCAAATAAAATAAAATAACAAAAATGAAATGTGGTGAGAAACTTATGTGTAGAGAAATGTGTTTTACTTAGATTTCCTTACTCCCTAACTATCTTTTACCGGTTAATTAGTGTGTATTAGTCGCGTGGATGACGGGTGTATTCCTTAATACCATTCGTGGGGTGGCGTACTTACTTCCCCAACTCTACAAGCTCCTACTTCACTCCTATGTCGAGCCGGCTAGGAAGCTCCTAACATAGGATCACTAGAATTCGCTTGTGCATTAAATACAACCATAAAAACCTTTAGTACGCGTTTGGTTCATGTTTCTTAAGACGTTCAAGCAAGTTACCGAATAGGAAGTTAGCCAGTTTTCTTAAGCCTAACATAGATAAACAATCATCCAATACAACTAACAACACACTAACAACCAATAATCAATAGCTAGGTTTCATTAGATCTAAGCAAACACAAGATAAAATTAGCCTAACATGTTAAACAAAAGACAAGCATAAGATAGAATCAAACAACACATAGACATATTGAATGATTAATTGATAACTTATCTTTCAATGAAACATGGAAGATCTCAAGGCAAAAAGCCCTGAAAAAGTAGCTAAAATCGTCTTAGGGTTTTATCCCAAAATTCCACACACTAAGCTCTCCCTTAATGACAAAAGATTAGAAAACTATATATAGATTTTTGGATCTGACGGCGTCACCTTATGCATTGTGACGCCGTCACCTCGCCGCTTTTAGGGTTCCCGGGTGACCTTCTTGACGCCGTCCCTCTTTAGCTCTTCAAAAATCCATTCTGGCTTATCAAGGCTTGACGCCGTCGGATCATGAACGTGACGCCGTCCCCTTATGATTTAAGCCGTGACGCCCTTGATTTAGTTAAAGCGTGACGCCGTCAGAATTCTCATGCTAACTCACTGGCCCGTCATGAGTAAATTTCACATCCAACTTTTCTTGCCAAGGCATGACGCCGTCCCATGTTAATTGTGACGCCGTCAAGAGTAACTTTTAGCCGATTCTTGAGACTTTGCCGTTTTCTTCACTTTAATGCTCCAAAAACGTCCAAAATGCCTCCTTTTCCAGATTTCTCCTCAAAAGTACCTAAAATGACAAAAGGAACGATTTAGGGCAATATTTGATCAAATAAATACGATTTCGGGCTTAAATGACCCCTTAAAAGCGGTACACTTTTCGCCTCATCAGCAACATAAAAATTGGGCAACTTAATATGACAGTTCATCAAACATAAAATAATGGGCAACTTAAAAGAGCTGCACATAACAAAGGGGCAACTTAGAAGTTGGGCAACTTAAAAGATATGCAAGTTAAAAAACGGGCAACTTAAAAGATGACATCTTTTAAGTTGAGGGTTCTACTGCTCGCTTTGTAACTTATGGGGTCATACTATTATTGGGGGTTCACTTTTACCATTGTATAACTAGTTTCCCAAATTTTTAATACAAGTTGCCCAAATTTAATAATTGCTTGTGTATTTGTGTTGTAAGCTAGTGGACACTAAGAGAGCAGCTTTTATAACAAGCTGACCAACGTGACAAGACCCAACTGTGGAAACCTTAGAGGGGGGGGGGTGAATACGTTTCCATTTAAAAATCTAAATCTTTTATATCAAACTCCCGATCAAGTGTGATGTGATATGAAAAGTGTCAACTACGATCATATAGCATCAAGAGATGAATATTGTAAACTACAACATATGCACAATCAAAACACGACACATAGATAATCAACATAACATAAGCAACTAGCCACACAAGCAAAACCGCAATGCAAATATAAAGCGATAAAGAATGAAATGAAAGTAAAGAGATAAGTAAGAAGGCGCAAACCGGACACGGTGATTTATAGTGGTTCGGTCACGAAGCTCCTCTTCGCCCTACTCCACTCCCCGAGTACCCAACTCGAGAGTTACGTCACTAATCAACAAACTCCCTTCAGGCGGAGAAAACCGTACACGTCGCTTAACTTTTTTTCTGACACTAAGCTAGATGTCGAGTGCTAATCTTAGCTAGCACCAATCTACCACGATCTACACCTTACACGTCGCTTATCCTATTTCCGACACTAAGCTAGATGTCGAGTGCTAATCTTAGCTAGCACCAATCTACCACGATCTACCCGATCTACCCTTGATCCACTTGATCAATACACACAAGCCCAATGGCTTCAAGAGATCTCCAAGATCTCAACACGATCACAATGATCTACTCCCACTTGACTCGATCTACCCGATCTACCCTTGATCCACATGATCAATCACACAAGCCCAATGGCTTCAAGAGATCTTCACTATCTCTTAAGATCACAATGATCTTGACTCACTCTCTCACAAAAGAAAAATAATCTTGATGTATGCTATGATACAATCAAGAGTGTAACAAATGTTACAAGTCCTAACAACTACAACTCTTGTATCTTCTTGGATACCTTGAGTTCTTCTCTTGCAAATGAAGAGGAATGATAACACTTTGTATCATCATGGATACTTTGTGTTCTTATCTTGCTAATCAAGAGGGATGACAACACTTTGTATCTACTTGGATACTTTGTGTTCTTCTCTTGCTAATCAAGAGGGATGACAACACTTTGTGTTGGGAATTCTAATTTGATGATTACAAAACAAGAAGGACCGAAGATGACAAATGAATAATCTTCATTTAAAATGAAGATTACATGATATCTTTTATTTATTTATATATATTCGGTCTTATCCCTTGTAAACCCTAGCATTCTCTATTATATAAAGAGATGTAGGGCGTGTAGTTTGAGCATCCAGAAACATGTAGTTCGACATTGTGAGTCGAGTATTAACGTGTGCTTGCACACGTTGATTGTTAGTTTGTAGTAGGTTTTTATTCAATAAAGAAACGCGTTTCAACAAATAAATTCAACCTTGTTTATCATTATTGTTTGTTCTTAATTCCGCTATTTACAACAATGATGATTGTAAAATCACATCCTAGATGGGCTTAAACGGGACTCAACAATTGGTATCAGATCGGGTGGCTCTTGATATCTAGGATCTACAAGGTTGGAGAAGGAGCAGATTCGAAGAAAAGGAGCAGATCTGGTGATGTTCGGCAGTTTTTGATATTTTGAGGTAATCGGTATTTGTTATCAATCATTATAATTTATTGTGATGACAAAGATCTATTGGCTGTGATAAATATCTAATTGGTCATGAATTATTTAATAAAGTGTCGGAGGTTTATCGTATTCCGAATCATGTGTGTGGATTAATTAATTATGATTGGCCAATTATTTGATATGCTGTCGGTGAATTTATTTGAAATGAGTGGGATGGTGATTATTTAACCTAGTACTGCGGATTCATTATTTTATTTCGAATCGATAATGGACTGAAGGTGTACGGAGTATTTCTTGTGTCCACTGATGTTTCATTATCATTTGCACATGGGTACTGTTCGAAGTTGTGATTGGTTGAATTAATGGGACTGATGGCGGTGAACGATTGGTATATTATTGATTCATTGGTTTATCGCATGTTAAAAGGCTGATGCTATTCAATTATTGATCAGATTTGTCGTATTATTAATGTGATATAAATCCGCTGCGCATATTATTAAATCTGGTCAGTAATTAAAATAATTCTGGTTCTTGTGGAATTAATTCTGGTTGCTGTAGTTAAGCCTGGTTTCTACTCGATTAAGTCTGCTTTCGGAAATTAAGTCTGGTCACTAGACTTAATTAGATCTGGTCTTCGAATATTAAGTCTGCTCATGGTTTTCGGTGAATACTGGTTGCTTAAGTTGGATCTTGAACGATATGATGGCTTTGTTTATTATTTTGGTTTGGTGTTTACGAGCTGTTTCCTAACGTAATGATGTCGTGAGGTCCGGGACCACACGAATTGTTATTGGGTTTGATCTAGGATCAAATGGTCAGTTATGGTGAGGATGGTCTAGGACCCCAAGACCCATAACTAAGGTATATAAACATGTCTTGTTCGTACTAAATCAGATACTATTTTAAGCCGAATTGAAGTCCGAGATTCAAGAGATGGATCACGATACATTCTTTATTTTTATGGCTTGTGTTGGGTGATTATTTGAAGAAGACGATTAAATATTATTTATTTGATGTTGTAGTTGAGTTTCACAGGTGCGTGTTCTTATCATATCTCAAATGGCCATTAACATTTGGAGATAACTTGCTTGTTTTATATGGTGGTGACAAAGACTTGATGAATATAGCAAAAGTGTGTGATCTATTGTACGTCCCCTGTGCTTAATGCTCACATTTGCTAGGATTTATCAAGAGGTCCTAGTAGCCTACTTCTTGGAATAAGTTTGGAGTCATGTGGATAGTGCAAGATATAAGACACAAGTTTGGGAGATTCAACTTCTTCATCATGTTCGTTATATTTGGTTTTTCTTCATCAATAATCAGTTCATGGAGCCTATGGAGTTCGTGATTCAAGAGATGGTAAACATGCTTAGTTTCAGGGGAAGCTTGTTTAACCATCTACATGCACCACTTAAGGGGAAGCATTTCGATTCAAGTTGCATGAAGATCCCTATTTGATGTTGCAAAAAGGGGAAGATGATTGGTTTGCAGCTTATCAGCTTATTTGTGGTGACGTGTTCAAGTCAAGGGGAAGCATTGAAGATTGTTTTGTAATATCAAATAGGGGAAGATTGTTGGGAATTCTAATTTGATGATTACAAAACAAGAAGGACCGAAGATGACAAATGAATAATCTTCATTTAAAATGAAGATTACATGATATCTTTTATTTATTTATATATATTCGGTCTTATCCCTTGTAAACCCTAGCATTCTCTATTATATAAAGAGATGTAGGGCTTGTAGTTTGAGCATCCAGAAACATGTAGTTCGACATTGTGAGTCGAGTATTAACGTGTGCTTGCACACGTTGATTGTTAGTTTGTAGTAGGTTTTTATTCAATAAAGAAACGCGTTTCAACCAATAAATTCAACCTTGTTTATCATTATTGTTTGTTCTTAATTCCGCTATTTACAACAACGATGATTGTAAAATCACATCCTAGATGGGCTTAAACGGGACTCTACACTTTGTATCTACTTGGATACTTTGTGTTCTTCTCTTACTAATCAAGAGGAATGAAGAGGATCACTTGAATGGATGATTGGATCACTCTTAAACAAACTAAGACTCTCCAAATGATCAAAGAAAGTCATCTAAGTGAGAAGGGATTAGACCAAAGAAAAAGGACTGGAAAAATCAAGTTGGAAGTGTGAAATGGTCCACTATTTATAGGCAAGGGAAAATCTAGCTGTTACAGACCCACGGCTCCACTAAATGCCCGACGGCTCCACTAAATTTAGTGGAGCCGTCCCTATTTAGAGGTACCGTGGACGCTCCTTCGTTTGTCTTTAGTGGGGAAGGTTTATTTGGGGATGTTAGGAGCTGTTTTGGGGGGAAATTTGACTGTTGGGATTTTCAAACATATTTTTCAAAATAAAACATTTCTTTTTAATTCAAAATAATTTGTGAAATATATTTTTGAAAAAAATGTTGTCACTTTAAAAATGTGAAGTTTAGAAAAATAAAATCCTTTGATCATTTGTCAAGTAGTAGATTTGTTTGTCCATACCTTGAGTGATTTATGTCGGGATGGAAATCTACGACTTCGTTGAAGCATACTTGAGACGTCGGGAGGTGTTGATGTAAGTATGCATTGATGATTTGTGTTTACAAGTAACTTGCACATTTTACGTTATGTATTACAAGTTACATGTTTGTCATTATTAAAACCGAAGAAACCGTTTAGTTTAAATATCGTAATATTTGCACTAACAATCTCTCCCTTTTTGATGATGACAAATATGTAAACCGTAACACATAGTAAAATGTAAAAGTTACCTGTTTACACTCCCCTTCTCCCCCTTTTGTCGAATCAAAAAGGTAGTTTCCTCGAGCGCTCCCTTGAATTTACTCCCTACTCCCCCTTATTGCACTACTATCCTTTCTCCCCTGAAAGGCGAGCTTGCATCATCCTAGTGAAGCCTTCTATCAACACTTGTGAAGACGACTCCATGCTATGTATTCAAATACTCCCGAGCTCCCCCTAGCTCAATGCTCCCCTATGGTGACTTAATCCCCTTGTTTATTTACCTTAGTATCTAGCGGATCCATGGATCAAATTCTTACAAAGGCTTTTCCTACATCAAGGGTTAGCTTCGTGCAGCATAATATATAACAGTATAGGAGCAACATTATAGGGATAAAATACACATAGCAAGACATGCATGGGTTAAACTATGTTAACACGTAAGTGTCACAACCCGACCGAAAACCTAAGGTGTAATTGTTCACTCAATCACACTAATCAAGAACGAGTTTCGTTCATTGACTGACGCACTAAATGACTTATTCCAATTGTCATTGGGAAGGAAAGTTCTAACAAACCTTTTGAACAACATAATCATCTACCTAAGATGATTGATGTTAAAGATAGTTTATTGATAAGTTATACTCTAAATGATTACTATTGTGACAAGTCGTGCCATAAAGTAGACTCGATAGAGGTTATACCTAAATGATTCCATAAGATGGGAGAGTGTTGGTTGTGGTGACAACAAGGACAACTTGGGTTATATGGTTGTAGGGGATAAATAATGGGATGACCCATTAGTGGTTGTGGTGATGGTGATAGTGATAAGGATGATGTGTTAGTGCCAAGTTCAAAAGGTGATGTAGGTGACAAGGTTAGTGTGAGAGCTAAAGGTTGTGGTGATGGTGATGGTGACAAGGATGATGTGTTGGTGCCAAGTCCAAAGAGGTTTGATGGTGATAGGGTTAGTGTGATAGCTAAAGGTTGTGGTGGACTTGGTGGAGGTAAGGGTGTAGGAATCCTAAAGGTGAAGGATGATGATGATGTGGTTGGAGATGTTGGTTTTGCCCTTTGAGGAGAGGTGGGAAAGGATGGTTTAGGTTAATATATCGTTTGCACTGACAATGAGATGCATGATATATTTCAAAAGGGAAAAAGAAAAGGTGCATGTGATCCTAACAGGATTGTTGGTGGATATCTCTAACGGGGTTAAGGTAACGAAGTTCTAGGTTTCTAGGTTGGATGATCCTAGTTGTGTGTTAGAGATAATTTGGTGCATGAAGGGTTTCATGTGTTTGTGAGCATTGAAGGTTATTGAACTAACTGTCACTTATCCAAAGTGAGGAGTAGTTGTAAGGTTTGAGTGTGATGAGTTGAAGGTTATAAGGTTTGAGTGTGATGATCTATGGGTTGAAGGTTCTTAGACTAACTATCACTGTCAAGAGTGAAGTGTAGCTAAAAGGTTTGAGTGGGATTGATGAAAGATGTTAATGTGAGGTTTGAAGATGAGATGCAAGATAAGCTTGCAATAATGAGGCATTATATAGGCAAGGGTTGTGGGATTCAAACTAAAATTGGTGATGGTGTCCTATGGTGTAGTGAGGAAATCCTAGGGTGTATGTGAGTTTGCAAAATTTTGCAGGTTTGAGGTTAGGGATGCAGGGATCTAAAGGAAACAGTGAAAATTCGTCAAGCATAGGTACGGTACCACTAAATACCACACGGTACCGTTAAATTTAATGGTACCGTGGCCTATTTAACGGTACCGTGACCTGGAAGTCACGAATTTTCCTGTGCAGCCTAGTTCTGGGCAGCTAAAGGGAAGTTTCCTAGGGAATAAGAACCACATTAATGTGTTCTTGAGAGTGTTTGGTGAAAGACTATATGAGTGTGTTTTCGCTCCCCCTTAATCTATGACCATCCGGACAAGATGAAAAAGATAAACTAAAGAGGAGAATAGACGTTGACGGAAGCGATGAGCTTAGTAACGTCATGACTAGTGGTGGATAGCATACAATAAACTTCACCTTTGAAGTCACGTAGCTCTTCTCAATCATTGTGAATATTCATAGAACATTCATATGATGAGGCATGTGATCATGTGGAGATATTCTAAGGGTTAAGAAGATAAAATCTTCAAGTTTATGAGGTTAGTGATAAGGTTCTAGTGGGGTTATCTATGTTGATGAAGAAGGGTTATCTCAACGTATCCTAGCGGTTCTTCGCTTGAGGTGTGTGGAAGGTGAGTGGGATGTGGAAGCATTGGTAGTGTTAAGTACCATGCGGAAGTGAAAGGGAAAAAAGCTAAGGAATCAGATGATAGATAGAATCTATTCTGATAGGAGACGGTTTTGGTTCAAGACTACATCGAGTGGGTTTTGATAGTGTTGGTGAGAATTGAAAGCAAGATTTTTGACAAAGAAATTTCACATATGTTGTGATTTTTCTGGACTTTAGATTAAAAGAATTTATACCAAATAAATTCTTTTATGAATGAATCCAACGGGATTCGATGAACGTTTGTCGAGAACGAGAAATGACATTTAATTGCATTTCGCAAATTAAATAAACTTTAAATATTTCGGATGAAATATTTAAGTTGTCATTGGAGTTTAAGAGGATTTTACGAATAAATCTCGCTGTATTTTTCGACACGAGGAGAGAATTTATACCTAATAAATTCTTTGAACGCTATTGGACAAGAAGAGATGACTTTTATATTTTCGAGGAAATACATAGGTAGTCATTAGAGCGATGTGAAAGATGACTTAATATTTCCAGTGAAATATTTTAAAAGTCATCAGACGAGACACAGGATATGACTTGACATTTCCAATGAAATATCTAACAGTCATGGGACGAGATAGAGGCAATGACTTGATATTTCCAGTGAAATATCTAAAAGTCATGACACGAAATAGAAGAGATGATCTCAATATTTCCAGTGAAATATTCAAGAGATCATGCAAGGAACGTGAGGGATGACTCAATATTTCCAGTGAAATATTTAGATAGTCATGAGAGGAATCTAAAGAATGACTCAATATTTCCAGTGAAATATTTAAAAAGTCATGAGACGAGACACACGA
This sequence comes from Artemisia tridentata subsp. tridentata, assembly GCA_021014915.2. Classification (NCBI taxonomy): domain Eukaryota; kingdom Viridiplantae; phylum Streptophyta; class Magnoliopsida; order Asterales; family Asteraceae; genus Artemisia; species Artemisia tridentata. The sequence goes on from CP139507.1 coordinate 210,354,940, forward strand.
GATGACTAAAATATTTCCAGTGAAATATTTAAATAGTCATAAGATTTATGGAAAATGTTCCATCATTCCTAGACCTAGACGGAGATGGTTAAGGGATTATCGGTTGAGAGGTTTGGTTGATTTACGGATTTCGATGTGCTTCGCACGTGAGTGTTTCGTGGGGTTTTGAAAGATGTAAATCTAGGCCTATGGCGCTGGTTCGCAGCAGGGTTTGGGATCTTAAGACGTGTATATTCACACGAGGATGAAAGGAACTACAAATCACTTAAATAGCAACTCGTGAGTCCTTTGTCACCCGAGGGTTGATGTTAGCTTTTAGCTTTGGGATGAGCGTTTTAACATACGTTGTTAAAAGGCTTGAGTATGATGTTTCGGATATGACATTTAACAATTGCGATCGCAAGTTAAACTTACTTGAATATTTCGGATGAAATATTTAAGTTGTCAACCCTACTCCGAGTTCTACTAGGTTTGTTCCTAACCTTCCCATGACAAAAGGTTGTATTACTTGGAAGAAGGCGAAGTGATGACTGGGGAATTAGGGTAACTTCGCGACTACTTTGACTTATGGGTTTTGACACTAGTGTATGGCTCTATGACTTCTAAGGGTTCATAGTGATGGGCATACCTAATTCCTAATGTGTCAAAAGGACATAGTGTGGGTGCAAACTTTTACAAGTAAATCATGTAAAATGCACATAAGAAATAAATGCAAGCATCATGTAAAACATGATAATCATTTAGCATTTAAGATCATGAAGACATTTAACAATATCATACGAGAACATGTTATCATTTTGAAACACGTATGTGGGATGCAAGCAATCTAGGTTTGCTAAAGCAGATCCTAATTACTACTTGTTCAAGATGACATCCTAATGGGAGATAAAGTTCACCGATGTAAACTATCTCTAGTCAAATGTAGGAATGAAAGTTTTTCAAGTTAGAGAATGAGTATGAGACTATCACTAGTGGTGCTCAATTAAGGCTAAACACGACCATTTTTACGGGTTATACCACAAACCCAACTTCTCTCCTGGAAGCAATTCAACCGTTAGGTCAAATTGAATTTCTAGTGCGATAGGTTCTCCAGTAGTCATTCTCATGTTAGAAAAATTCAAATTCCTATATTTGCCTATCGAAGTATAGCAAAGATGATGTTATCTTGTTTTGCTTATACATGGCCTAATATGACTCAATTAACCATACTTTAAAAGTTGGTTAAGAAAATGACATGTCTTACACAACTCCTAACAAAGGCAAGTGAAATGTTTTAATTTCGTGCTTGAGATTTAAAGGTTGTTTGATGGAGATTGTGTATTTTATGATCTCTTGGACAAAATCTTTGTTTGTTGAGTTGTTACATGTTATTTTAACATGATTTGGTTTCCTAGAACCAAGAGACACTCTAATGTGATACAATGTAGAATCTACTACATCGTGTGTGTTTCAAGAATGCTCCTTTGCATATCTTGAGGGAGAATCTAGTAAAGGTTACATACCTCAATAGATCTTGTGAGTATTTTATTTGAAATGAGATATACTGTTTATTTCAACAAGTATGCTTTTCTAAGAGGAAACTTATCACTCTTACGAATGCTTTGTGAAACAAGTATTTTTGTGTATGACCAATTTTACTTGTTTATGCAATGACACATGTCGTATTAGGTTATTATTCAACTCTAATATCCTATATTTGTTAACAGGATGCAATGTATTCTCTTGTAACATAACCATTCATGTCACAAAGAAAATAAGATGCATAGGATATAAGTTATCCATTGTCAATCTTTTGAAAAGAGAAATACATGCGAAATTCTCAAAGATTGATGACTTACATAATAGTTAATAACATATTATGTGTGACACTTTTACTAGACATGTGACTTTGAGTGTTGAGTCGTTCATGAGCAAAGTTTACATATGTTGTTTGTTTGCTCGTGTTTGGTTTTTCGGAATTGACACATTTACTAATTGCATTGCAATGTAAATTACTTGTATATTTCAGATGAAACATCCAAGTTGTCAATCCTACTTAGTTGTGTATTTTATGCATCTTTTAAACATATTAGTTTAAAGTTTGGAACACAACCATTGGACACGGACAAGGACCACTCAATTTTTGGATCTTTTCCAACAACAAGGTGTGAGTTATGTTTTCCGATTGCATTATTATTTTCGTCTTGATAAGAAAAGATTATATGTTCAATCTCTTGATCAATATCTTTAAAAAATAAAAAAAATTTAAGGAGTTTCATTTATTCTAACCATTTATTTGAGTTAATGACATATTAGTTACTACTTTGATATTGTCATTTATTTTTATTTGAAAAAAAATTATATTATTAGTATATTCTTAGTTTTTGAAACCTCATTAGAGTATTATTGAAAATTAATTATCTTAACTATTTTATATACAACATACGTAAAATAAATTCTTAATATTTTAAAACATTTTGAATTTATTGAATGTTAGAAATTGAAATATTAATACATTTTCCTTTTACTTAAGTACTAATTTATTAAAATGATTTTTTTATCTTGTTTAGACAACCCATGGTCAACAAGACAAAATGATGTAAGGTTTTAAAGATCATGTTACGAATTTTATGAAAGTGTTAAGTATTTTGGGGTGATATACTTTTTACACTTAAACCTTTGGAAAAATAATTGTGTAAGACAATATCTTTCGACACACATGATCTACCAACTTAGTTTCTATTCCTAAGAAAGTTACTACACCATTTTAAGAACTTGCAACAAATGCAAGACAAATGGTTGATGCCTATATGCAATGCAAACTAATTACTTAATATAGTGCAAGTGATTTAGCATGAGCCTTATAAATGCATAAACCGAAAAAACTATAATAAGCAAATAGCAATTTAGCTTAACACACAAAAATACTTATCGTCATTTTGTGTATTAGGTATAACAATGTATACTAAGCTTGATTTTATTTGACAATAAATTGGTTTCCTCCTCATTTCAAATATTTTTGCAGAGCACTTTGAAAACACGTCAAGGTTTAAAAGTTGAATCGCCCTTTTTCAGTTTGACCAAAAATTAACGCAAACTGCATGACCAGAAGACCTTTAGTTGAAAATCAAGGACTTTAACATACTTTCATTTAGAACTAATTCATAAAAATGTTTCTCAAATGAAAGTAGACTCAACATCGTTTAAAATGATGGGCGACACGACTCGTACAGACTCATGGTTGATTTTATATGGATTTTTGAAAATGAACCAAAAATGAAAAACAGACAATCAGATGCACGGCACCGTTAAATGACCCACGGTACCATTGAATATAACGGTACCGTACAATATTTAGTGGTACCGTAGTCTGTTTTCTGATTCAGAACTGCATGACTTAATGACTCGTTCTGAAAACATGACCGGATACTTAAAAACACTATTCTTTTAGTGGTTTAAGAAAACCTTCAAGCTAGTATGATAAAGTATACTTAACAACAAAACTTGTAAGTATTAAACAAGTAAATACTTTTCATATTTTATCACCTTCATAGGTAATTTGATACATGGATCGTACTCAATTTTGAAAACCATTTGTTTTAAAAATTTGAGCAACCTGGCTCTGATACCAATTGTGGAAACCGTAGAGGGGGGGGGGTGTGAATACGTTTCCATTTAAAAATCTAAATCTTTTGTACCAAACTCCCGATCAAGTGTGATGTGATATGAAAAGTGTCAACTATGATCATATAGCATCAAGAGATGAATATAGTAAACTACAACATTTGCACAATCAAAACACGACACATAGATAATCAACATAACATAAGCAACTAGCCACACAAGCAAAACCGCAATGCAAATATAACGCTATAAAGAATGAAATGAAAGTAAAGAGATAAGTAAGAAGGCGCAAACCGGACACGGTGATTTATAGTGGTTCGATCATGAAGCTCCTCTTCGCCCTACTCTACTCCCCGAGTACCCAACTCGAGAGTTACTTCACTAATCAACAAACTCCCTTCAGGCGGAGAAAACCGTACACGTCGTTTAACTTGTTTTCCGACACTAAGCTAGATGTCGAGTGCTAATCTTAGCTAGCACCAATCTACCACGATCTACCCGATCTACACCTTACACGTCGCTTATCCTATTTCCGACACTAAGCTAGATGTCGAGTGCTAATCTTAGCTAGCACCAATCTACCACGATCTACCCGATCTACCCTTGATCCACATGATCAATACACACAAGCCCAATGGCTTCAAGAGATCTCCAAGATCTCAACACGATCACAATGATCTACTCCCACTTGACTCGATCTACCCGATCTACCCTTGATCCACATGATCAATCACACAAGCCCAATGGCTTCAAGAGATCTTCACTATCTCTTAAGATCACAATGATCTTGACTCACTCTCTTACAAAAGAAAAATAATCTTGATGTATGCTATGATACAATCAAGAGTGTAACAAATGTTACAAGTCCTAACAACTACAACTCTTGTATCTTCTTGGATACCTTGAGTTCTTCTCTTGCAAATGAAGAGGAATGATAACACTTTGTATCTACTTGGATACTTTGTGTTCTTCTCTTGCTAATCAAGAGGGATGACAACACTTTGTATCTACTTGGATACTTTGTGTTCTTCTCTTGCTAATCAAGAGGAATGAAGAGGATCACTTGAATGGATGATTGGATCACTCTTAAACAAACTAAGACTCTCCAAATGATCAAAGAAAGTCATCTAAGTGAGGAGGGATTAGACCAGAGAAAAGGACTGGAAAAATCAAGTTGGAAGTGTGAAATGGTCCACTATTTATAGGCAAAGGAAAATCTAGCCGTTACAGACCCACGGCTCCACTAAATGCCCGACGGCTCCACTAAATTTAGTGGAGCCGTCCCTATTTAGAGGTACCGTGGACGCTCCTTCGTTTGTCTTTAGTGGGGAAGGTTTATTTGGGGATGTTAGGAGCTGTTTTGGGGGGAAATTTGACTGTTGGGATTTTCAAACATATTTTTCAAAATAAAACATTTCTTTTTAATTCAAAAATAATTTGTGAAATATATTTTTGAAAAAAATGTTTTGTCACTTTAAAAATGTGAAGTTTAGAAAAATAAAATCCTTTGATCATTTGTCAAGTAGTAGATTTGTTTGTCCATACCTTGAGTGATTTATGTCGGGATGGAAATCTACGACTTCGTTGAAGCATACTTGAAACGTCGGTAGGGTTGTTGATGTAAGTATGCATTGATGATTTGTGTTTACAAGTAACTTGCACATTTTACGTTATGTATTACAAGTTACATGTTTGTCATTATTAAAACCGAAGAAACCGTTTAGTTTAAATATCGTAATATTTGCACTAACACCAAGTATTCACCAATTCACTATCAAACATTGACTTTTCTGACAATAAACCCGCAAACCAAACCCCTATACCCACCATGATTACACAAACAATATGTGGTTTTTTTTTGAAGGCGTACAATATGTGGTTTAATAATGAAAAAAATAAAAATAAATAATAACTAAATAAGTAAATAAAGAAAGTAGGAAAGGTACCTACTTTCTTTTCTTGGAAACTTTAAAATTTTTACTATTAAGCCCCTTCACTATTAAGTCGGCATCATTTTCCCATAAGTAAATACATAAAAATTAAAGGAAACTGAAATGTTAATACACTTATGGCAATCATATCCTAATTCTAATGATGTTGATGAAGTACAGATAGAGACTAGTGCTTGAGTTATATTCAGTCCTAAGTAGCTTTTCCATTCCAGATCAGTCCTAAGTAGCCGGCAACAATGTCCTTTGTGCTTCCGGGCAGGGCAGTAACAAGGATGAGAAATCATGGATTTTCATCCTCTATTGTCTTGATCCACCACACTAACACAATCTACCCCTTTAATAGCCTCTGATGATCCACCATTTTTCGCTTCACATATGGTTGTTATATCTTGCATGGGACTAAGTTCCCAACAAGATTCCACCAGTTTTTAAAAACTGGTGGTCCTGAGTAGGACTGAAGGAAAAGATCGTGGATAGGCGGTTAGAGCAAATCCTCGCACCAGAAAGGTTGAATGTAACTTTCTTGTTTAAGGAGACACTCGACAACAACATGTAGGGGATTTTGATGTTAGGGTTTTTGTAGAGGATGGTGGTTGTATGTTATTAGCCGTCATTTAAGAACGGCTAAAAGTTATTAGCAGTCATTTCAGAACGGATCTAGATCATAAGAGTGATCCACCCGCTGTGATACCATTTGTTGGTGCGCTTTAAACTTGAGCAACTGATGAATTAACAAGATAAACATAAACAGGTGCCGCTTGGACATTGAAAGAATAACGAGTTTATGATTCATGATGGGCAAAATTACAAGGTTACTACGGTGAGAGACAATTAAAAGTAACTAGTAGGCTTGGGTTAAGTTTGTTGGAGGATTGTAAGAATCTAACTATGTTATGGAATTCTAAGTTGTTAATCTCGTTCAATGCGCACATTTTGCTTTGGTTAGGAGTGCTTTATATTGCAGATAGATTACTGTTGCTTCACGTGAGACTAGTTATCTTATTTGATTTCTGAATTTTTTATTTGTAGGCTAATAAAAAAAGCATTTGATTGTGAAGCTGATCGTGCACAAAAAATAGGCTTGAGAGGTAGATGAATGGTTCCCATTTAATGCTATTAAATGCAAAAAAGTCATGAAAGACTTTTGCCATTGTGGATGGTAATCCACTTTTGGGGGCAAGTGACAGGTGTAATGATCACTTCATTGGTAGTCAGACTTGCAAAATGGCAACTTTAAAGATTGCCAACTTTAAAGATGGGCAACTTAAAAAAAGTGCAACTTTAATGGGGCAACTTTATAAAATTGAGCAAATTTGTGACGCAACTTAAAATGGGCAATTGAGCAGACTTTCCACCTTTGGAAATTTCAGCCGACATTCTACTGCTACTTACAAAGTTTATGCTGCTAGGTAAAACTTTCTACTGCTGAGCGTTCTACTGCTCGCTTTCTAACTCCTGGGGTTACTGGTAAAACATTACATCCCATCTTGAAGTTGTGCTTAAGCATCTAAAGGATAAGAAGGACAAGGAAGAAAAAGAAATGAAGAAAAGGACGAATGAAAGTTTGTAATGGTTTGTGATTCAATTTGTAATGGTTTGTGTAATGGAAATTTGTAATGGTTGTAATGGAAATTTGTAATGGTTTGTGTTTCTATTTTGGAACAGGGCCTGTTTGTGTTTCAATTTTGGATCTTTATGTTAAATTAAAAATCAAGTATTTACACATTATATTCAAAACAGCCTATATGAACATGGTCATATAACTTGACAAGTTGCCCAACTTGACAAGACCCAACTATTCACCAATTGACTATCCACCCACCGTTAATTAACATTGATTTTTCTGACAACTATTTACTTTTTTTCCGCGGGAAATAATAAACCCACCCACCAAACCCCTATACACACCATAATTACACAAACCCTTATCAAAAAAACAAATCCAAAACGAAAAACAAACTCTCATTTTCGAGAACTCACAAAAGCAAATCAAATTCCAGCAATACCATGTCTTTTGGACGTAATGTTATCCCTAAAATGATGGATTATATTAGTAACATGCCAGATAACGTGATCACTAATATTATGAATCGTTTGCCACTAAAAGATGTGGTGAGGACCGATACTTTAGCGAGTAACTAGAGATTTAAGTGGACTTTGCTCACCGATGTTATAGTTGATGAGGATTTGTTTTATTTTTTGACAAATAATTTTGATGGGAAGGAACTTACTAGACTGCTACTTCAGCTCATAGGTCCAGTAAGAAGGTTTGTCTTCTCCGTAGATCCCAAACCGTTGTTTGGACAAGATTACTTCAAATATGAAGAGATTCATGATTGGCAGTTGTTTTTGGCTCGGGAAGGAATCGAGGAGCTGACAATTCGAAACTGGTATGGTGAACCAGTTATGTTGCCAACCCAACTGTACTCTTGTATGGAGTTGAAACATCTTGAACTTCATTGGTGTAGTCTTCCTAGTTTGGTATCTTTTATTAGCTTTCCAAATCTATTGAGCTTAGAATTGTTATATGTTGACTTTCAAACCGGTTCAATTTGGGAGTTTATTTCTCGTTGTCCCTTACTTGAGTCTCATAAAATGAATCGTATTCATAAAAACGACATGAGACTTTTGGATATTGCACAGCTTGGAAATTTGAAGAAGTTGTATTTGTCATTTGGTGTTTCGAACCATCCCACGACAATCACAACTTACAATATCTTTCAGCTTAGAACTCTTCCCAATCTTGAGTCCCTTACATTGGATTTTCAGGAGTGCAAGGTTAGACAAATTTGAGTTTTACAGTTCAAATTACATAATGTTAAAGTAATCTCTAATACTTATGAAATATAATCTTTAAAACTTACGAAAAGTCGACCATTTGTAGTTGTTGAAAGAAGGAAGCTCCTGGATGAATGTCCCTGTGGCATTTGTAACCCTTAAGACTCTAAATCTATCCGGAGTCGATTTTGGAAACAATGCAATGGTGTCATTCATCATTCAAATAATTTGTGGAGCTCAAAAATTGCAAACTCTAGAAACCATAGTAAGTGGAATGCATATGTATGAAATACGTCATCTTAAATTGACATGGTTGTGCATCTCAATACTATCTCAATTTGCAGGCTGCATTGGAAAGTGATCTACCTTTGGAAGTTTATTCATTAGATTTAGGTAGCAATGGAATGAGGTCGGGGCAGCTCAAGAGTGTGGCGTTTCGATCTTTTCCTAGATCAGAGAATGAATTAACAATAATAAAGCTCATACTTGCATGTTCCCCCTTGCTGAAGATGGTTTATATCAAGCTCAGCAATTTGAGTTATGATGAGTCTGAAAATGTGAGGATGAATTGGGAGTTGGCTAGGAAGCTGTTGAAACTCCACCGAGCTTCCCGCACAGCCTTGGTGGAATTCTTTTAGTCTTTTAGTTTATGTATGGGTTGAATACCCTATGACAATCAACTTCGTATTTTGTTGTTCGATATTTCTTATATGCTTCCATTAAGATTAGATTGTGCATATGTTATTGATGGTTATCCATGTGCTTAGTGCTTATTTGATATAGAGATTAGACAGTTTTAATTGCAATAATAGCATTACTAACCTTGCGCTAGTACTGCTCAGTTTTTTAGCTTATTCCCAGATTATTTATAAAGATTTAGAAAAATTGTTTTCTTCAAAACTTTTTGGAAAAAATGGTTAACGCAAGACCACGGTGGCGTTCACTTAGGTTTAATGCGCACAGTACTTGTGTAGTTGCCCAAAAGGTCCATTTAAGTTGCCCACAATAGTTATTGCATAACTATTGTTACTCTATTATTTTTTTGGTACGTCGATTGCAAACGATGACACACATAAACAAGCAGTAAAGAAATAGAACAGCTAACCACATAACATAGTACAATTAGTAATTATTGTCATGAAATCATAAACCACAACGATTACTAGATAATATTCAATTATTTTAAGGTTAAATGTTATCTAACGCCTTCCATTGATGACAGTAACAAGGTTCAAAAGGTTCTAAAGGCGCATCACACTAGACTTCCTACCTATACTGAAAACTTGTCAAACCACAACGCTGGATCCATAACTTAATACCTTCTCAAAGGGTAGGTAAACATGTTCACATATGGGAAAGGAATTTGTGTTAATGTTTGAACATGTGTAAGTGTACTAGAGAATATTTGTGAATGTCATTCTATAATACAAATGCAATAGAATGTTAGCTTAAAATGTAAACGTACTGTACAACCCACGGTCTGGGAGATTTATAAGAAGAAGAGATTCTTTGTACGGAGAGATGTAGAATGAACCAGCATTTCCTTCAATTCCCAAACTAACAAATTGTCCAACTTGATGATCGTAGACAAACATTGTGTTACCCAAAATGTGTCCGACAGTGGCTTCGACTATTGGAGCTTGGTTACTTGTAAAGCCAATCAGCTTAATCACCACCGGAGTAGGGATGCAGAATAGATTTGAAAATCGTGTTATGGATACACCATCCACCTCCAAAAGCCATCCGCTGAAAAGTGGGACCTCAGAAGTCATGATGATTCCAGAAAGCACAACAGAGTTTCCAAGCTCGTGAACAGTAAAAGGAACTGGCATTACGATTTTCAAAAGAGATGGTATCTCTCTGACGCAAAATTGGCGGGTGATCATATCAAAAGAAATCAAAGTGTGATCCTTGTACGGAACCCCCTTTGGGCTAACTAACCTTTCAGTACCAGCCCAATAGATAAACGACCTACAACTGCCTGACTTTTTCTTTTCAATATTATTGACTGGCGTGGCAACTGAAAATCTTGGAGACGTGTCCAGGTCTTGGTGTTCAATGAAAATACTGAGACAAACCAGAAACTGGTTTGGAAAACAGGATAGGATACCTTCACAATAGTCGGGTCTAGAGTTTCGGGATGGACACCAAAACCGAAAGAAATCTTTGAACATTCTATTTGGTTAGTGTAAAAAGGGATGAATATGCAAACAGATTTTCTTATGGATGAGTTCCAAATAACAGCCATCATATTAGTGCCATACATAAAGCACGTAAGGCCGCTAGAATTGCCGACAGGCTTCATAATTGCAAGGTTTAGATGTGAATCAAATGGGGTAATGGTTAAACTTTCAGCTACAGATGTCATAAAACCTTTATGACCCTGATCAAATGTTAGATTAAAAAGACACTCATCAGTGGGACGAGCACCGTATGAAGTGATGAAGGTTTGTAAATCTATGTTTGCCTTCCATATCTTTGAAACACTACGTATCTGGAGTATGGTCTTAACAGGTAGCCTATTCATGATATCTAGTTGAACATCCAAAGGTATGTTGTCAGACATATTTTAAAGAGTCTGGAGGAAATGGGTGGGATAGGGGTGGGATGAATAAAGTAGTTGTGTATGAGAAGGCAATGGAAAATATGACACACTTATATAGGAGTCTCATTGATCATGATTACGCCTATCAAATGGCATTAATATAATAAATAAAGTAGATGTACTTGTGTGTTCTGTTGCGCAACCTACATAGCAATTTTTAAAAAATGGGCAACTTAAGAAATGGGCAACTTAAAAATGGATAACTTAAAAAAAACTGGGCAACCTTGAATCTTAACAAAACAATACGTACACAAACTTGAACCTAGGATAGCCTCTTATAGAACAAGGATTCGTTTACAAGATAACAACAATATTCGTATATGAATTTGTTACGAGAAAAAGCTAATTCAAATAGTTATAATCCATACGGTCAACAATGTTGCAGCTTTACTCGTTAAAAGTTTTGATCTGGGTAGATTTGAAATTTTAATTGCTAGTATAGGAATGGTCAATCTTTGAAAAATCTTATCTCCATGTGTTTTTATAATAGTTTGTAAGGTTCAGCAGACATTCTACTGCTAGCAGCAAAAGATTCTGCTGCCGTTTTGCATAAAATTCTACTGCTAAATTTCTGCTGCTGTTTTGCAAAATTTTGGAATCCTGCTGCTTGGTTTGAAAGTAAAGGGTCTGTTTTGTAAATTGGCGCCAATATAATCCTAATTAGATCCGAACGGTCTAAAATCCCAATTCGACCCGACAATTCACTTTGTGCGCCTGAAATTTACTGTAATTCAAACCCCAACATACCTTTGATCATCTGATTCTCAAAACCCCCAAAATCAAAACCCTAATTAACAATGGCGAAAAGAAAATTCTCCCGTAGCCACAATCAGGTTGCGTTTCTTGAAAACGTCCCAGAAGCTGAAGGATTCACTGAAGTTATTGACTTTCTTAATGCTACTCATCTTAGGTATGCGTTAACAGCAAAACCCACTATATACATTTCCCACATGAAACAGTTCTGGTCTGCTGTTAGTATCGAAACTATAAACGGGGAACAACAATTAAAGGCTAATGTAGATGGCAAAAGGATAATTGTTTCTGAATCATCTGTAAGAAAAGCTCTTCACTTTTTAGATGATGAAGAGATAATTTGCCTTGAAAATTCTGTCATTTTTAAAGAACTTGAAAATATGGGTTATGAGAAGAAAAAGGATGGTTTAAAATTTTATAAAGGTCTTCTCTGCCCACAATGGAAATTTCTTATTCACACCATTCTCCATTGTCTGAGTCCTAAAACTACAGGGTGGAATGAGTTCAGTTCAGCTCAAGCATCTGCTATGATTTGTCTCGCCACAGGAAAACCCTTTAATTTTTCGGCTATGGTAATGGAAGGCTTGAAAAAGAATGTTTTGGGAAAACATTACATTTACCCTAGGTTTTTGCAATTGATTTTGAATAAGCAACTTAAAAAGCCTAAGGTACATAAAAACACCTACAAAAGACCTGAGCTTAAAAAGAAATTATTTTCTTATTTGAAAAAGGATGGAACTGGCTTCTCTGGGACTATTACTCCATTGTTCCCACATATGTTGCAACTGGCTGCCACTCAGGGTGAAGGTGCTGAAATCACAACAGCTACCCATCCCACACCCACCTCCCCTAGGAATTCACCAAATAAGAACACTGAGTTACCTCAGACCAGTGTTAGGATGGACGCAGATGAGGCTGTCACAGGTGATGGAGGTGACAGGATAGAAGGGGCTAACACTACTGCTCCTGGCTTAGTTGTTGGTCAGGTTAGTGTTAACATAAGTAAGACCCTGACCATGGCAACACCAACTGCTGAAGGTTCTCATGAACCTGAAACAGATGATGGAAATCCCAGCCAATTGGAAAACATGGGGGGCTTAGGTGATCAAACCAGGTTTGATACTGAGTTTGAACCCATTGATTCACCTCTCAAGGAAGGTAATACATCCCAAAGTGATGAGGGTAGGAATGAAACAAATAAATTGATGTACACTTATGTACAAAATGACAATGCCTATGATTCACCCCTCAGGGAAGTTAACACAGCCCGAAGTAATGAGGCTAGGCATGCAACTGAGGAATTGAGGGACACCCACAATGTAGAAGATGGAAATTCCAGTGATCAACCTGTCGGGGCAGATAACACTAGCCTTATGCAGGAATTCATGACAAGATGTATGACACTTGAGTCCCAAGTTCTTGGTCTCACACAAACAGTCAAAGGAATGAAGATGAGAATTAGGCAGTTGAAGGGAAGGAGGAGGTCAAGAACAAGGGTATTCAAAAGGCTAAAGAAGGCTGGAACGGCACATAGCGTGATCTCTCCTGAAGAAACAAGTTTGGGGGAGGATGGTCCCATTACTTTAAGGAGGAATGAAGACAAGGACTCAGGGGAGGTTGAGAAGCAAATTGATGAAACTGGTGCTCGCAATGAGGGAAATGATCAGGTTGATATGGATGCGGATACTGGTGTTGGGGCTAATCTAAAGACTTTGGATGCTGAGCAGTTGGTTAAATATTCTACTGACGAGGTAATTCAACCTGCTGCTAGTACTAAAGATCCTGCTGCTGAGACAGAGCAAGGTCCTAGTGCTGGTGTTCAACCTTCTAATGCTGAAGAGGTGGAAGGTGATGATGTTAGCTTGGCTCAGGTGGTCCTCCCACTAAAATATACCAAATCATCAACACCAAAACAATCAACACCACCACCACCAAAATCACAATCACAAACACAACCTACATCAGCACCTGAACAACAACCTCAACCACAACTCCAACCAACAACTAATCAGACAACTCCATCACAGACACTTCCTAGAGCTCCTGTCAAAGGAGTGACCATAAGAGAACCTACTCCTGAACCAAAATCAACAGCACCACAACAACAACAGCCATCACCACAACAAAAACAATCTGAACCTCAACCTGTAGCAAAATCAAAATCACAAAATCAACCCATCACATCAAAACAAACAACTGCGTCTGCAACAAAACAACCAACTCCAACACCTAAAATTCCTAGGGTTACTGTCAAGGGTGTAACTATTAGAGAACCCATTCCATCTAAGAAACCCACGCAACCACCTACATACACTGGGAAAGCCAAAGAAAAGATGATGGAAGAGTCTGAAAATTATCCTGATCCTGCAAAAGTCCCACATAATCTTTGGCCAGAAGAAATTCAAGAAATACAGGGAAAACGGGCTGAGATTGAAGAAAGGTTGAATTCTAGGGATGAGGAAAAGGCTGTATTGGAAGATAAGAAAAGTGAGGAAAAAGAGGTAAAGGCTAAGTCTACAATTGGTGTCAAAAGAACTGGGAGAAGATTTACAATGAAGGCCAAAAAGAAGAAGAGAACTAATCCAATGGTAATGACTAGTTCAGAAGGTAGTGATGAACCAAGGAATAAAAAGAAAGAGACGATTGATTTACAACCGGTGACCAAGGTTGTGTCTCATGATGATGATCTGTTTGAGGATACTGCTCCTTTACAAGTTAAAACTCTAGTTATTGGATGGAAATCTGGTTATTATGGGAAAGTTCCTTGGCTTGAGATACGTAGAGTTAGTGAAAGAATTCAAAGGTTTAAAACAATTCCTTAAATGTTTAAACACATTGACAGACAAGATTTGGTAAACGTGTGGGGATTAATCAAGAACAAGTATGGAAATACAAGGCCAACAGATGAGCTTGATAGAGAGCTTTGGGAATATCTGACGATCATGTTTGAAGCTTCTGCTCAAGATAGTATGTGACTACAACAGGGTAATGCAGGGAGGACTTCATATGCACATTCTCATTAGATAATTATGTTGGTTTATGGTTAAAGGAAACTTGACTATGACTCCTTATTAGATAATCATGTTAGGGTTAAGTACGGATTGTTTGGTAAGTCGATTAACTACAAGATTTTTGTAACATTGTTACTTTTGAGTAACCGTATTAGTATATTCAAGTGTTTGTTGACATAATTCGTTTGTTTACATAGTGTTGTTCTTAAGATTGAACGTTACATTCCGCATAGTGTTTAATATTGTTTCAATTCGATAACAGTTTCTATACATATTGTTTTATATTCAGATCTAAGATAATTAACAAGATCACTGCTCATCTAGGATCTACACCAAATCACAAAGTTTTTCCTTGAATTAAACTCTGTTCTTCCTCAGAGCTTCACGCTGATCATAGATTCTTTGTAGTAAATCCTTTACCACATCTGCATGTCGTTCACACCTGAGTTTTGTGGTAATCATCACATCTAACACTTCATAACTCAGTGGATATTCCAATTCAGCTAACATGAAGATATCTACTCCACTCTGTGTTGACAAATGATGCACATTGCAGGAACTATAAAACTCCCATGATGCAGTCAGATCATAATAAGGAAATTTCCAATAAACATCTGAAGGATTTGGCTCATACAATCTCTTGAATTCAACCCATAGCTCTTGCTCCTTTACATCTGTCTTCTTCTTTGTATTGAGCTTATCTTGTACTAACCTCCACAAATTGTCCAAATCTTCTCTATCACAGAGTCTTATTAAATTTTCAAAATTCTTGAACACTGTTGTCCCTTCACCAACTCTTGTGATCTTCCAAGCCTTTCCAAATTGGTCCCTGTAGATCTCCCAATCAATTATTCGATGTCTTGGTTGCAAATGGTCAACATGTAGAATTTCTGGAACTGTGACTAACATCTTACGTATCCGCTCTTGTGATAACTCCACTCTTTCTCTATGAACTTCCACTTTCTCAGTTGATTTCTTCTGAGTGGTCTTAAGTTTCTTGAAAGGTCTTTCGTCATAAGTTTTCGGGAAAGTTTTCATGTGATCTCTCCTATAGTACTTGTAGTACAAGTACACAATCTCTGCATCTGGTCTTCCCTTAAGATGACATGCCTTCCAACCAGCTTGATTCCTTAAATACATCTTCATTCCAGCAATGACCTTTGCCTTTGTTGGTTGTCTCTTCCTCTTCTGACTTGATCTAATACTTTCCGTCATGTCATTCAAAGCCACTTCTTGATTCCTAGCGATAATGAAATCCACAAGTATAGCTGTTTTTGCTTCCTTAGTTATACTCTCATCTGCAATCAGCTCGACGGCTTTTCGGTATACAACTGCATCTTTGGCCGTCGCATGTTCTATCTGTTCGTTAAGTGATTCTTGTCCAATAATAGCTTTAGAAACCACTCTTAATTTTTCCTTCCTTCGAGTTTCCAACCATTCTGCTACTTCAGCTTCTTTGTTGTTAAACTGCTTTGGCTCATCTTCATCAAGTGATTCTTGTACTGCTTCTTCAACTCCAGCAGCAGATTGATTTAAACCAGCATTAGGATGAATCGAACCAGAAGCAGAATCAACCTGGGCCATTTCCCCTAAGATCTTACCAACTTCCACCATAACCTCACCATGTTTGATCATCTGTTCGGGCTCAAAAGTTTTTAGATTATCACATACACCCTCATTAACTTCCTTGACAACACTATCAAATTCCATCTCCACATTCTCATCCCTAACAGCACCTTCAACGTTCAGCTCATTAACCTCTCCTGTTTCCTTGGTTGCCTCCCCTGAATCCTTGTACACATGTTTCATCATCTGTTCAGGCTCAAAAGTTTTTAGATTATCACATACACCCTCATGACCTTCCTTGACAACACTATCAAATTCCATCTCCACATTCTCATTCCTAACAGCACCTTCAACGTTCACCTCAGTAACCTCTCCTGTTTCCTTGGTTGCCTCTCCTGAATCCTTGTACACATGTTTCATCAACTGTTCAGGCTCAAAAGTTTTTAGATTATCACATACACCCTCATGACCTTCCTTGACTACACTATCGAAAACCATCTCCACATTCTCATTCCTAACAGCACCTTCAACGTTCAGCTCATTAACCTCCTATGTTTCCTTGGTTGCCTCCCCTGAATCCTTGTCCACATTCATCCCCTGTTTGGTAGCATCCTCCACCAAACTTGTGTCTTCAGGAGAGCTCACCTTATGTGCTGTTCCAGCCTTCTTTAGCCTTTTGAATACCCTTGTTCTTGACCTCTTCCTTCCCTCCAAATGCCTAATTATCTTCTTCAATTTTTTGCATGTTTGTGACAGATCAAGAACTTGGGACTCGAGTATGGTACATTTTGTTATGAATTCCTGAATACGTTTCATGCTATGGTCACCACTTCGGCCTGTGTTATCTGTCCCGAGAGGTGGATCGCTGGAATTGTCATCTTCTACATTGTGGGTGTCCCTCAATTCATCAGCTTCATGCCTACCCTCATCACTTTCAGGTTCTACCAAACCTTCCACATTAGATGTTGCCTTGGTTGGGGTCTTACTTATGCTAACACTTTCCTGCCCAGCTACAAAGCCAGGAGCAGTAATGTTAGCCCCTTCCATCCTTCCACCTCCCACACCTGTGGCAGCCTCATCTGCATCCATCCTAACACTAGTCTGAGGAAAATCAGTGTTCTTATTTGGTGAAATACTAGGTGTTTGGGTATCTTGAGGGTGAGATGATGAGGTATCCAAAGTGGCTGTGTCGTGGGTAGCTATTGTGTTTTCCGCACTTTCACCCTGAGTGGCAGCCAATTGCAACATATGTGGCAACAATGGAGTAATAGTCCCAGAGAAGCCAGTTCCATCCTTTTTCAAATAAGAAAATAATTTCCTTTTAAGCTTAGGACATTCCTTTACATTTTTATGAACCTTAGGTTTTTTAAGTTGCTTATTCAAAATCAATTGCAAAAACCTTGGGTAAATGTAATGTTTTTCTGAAACATTCTTTTTCAAGCCATCCATTACCATAGCTGAAAAATTAAAGGGTTTTCCTGTGGCCAGACAAATCATAGCAGATGCTTGAGTTGTGCTGAACTCATTCCACCCTGTAGTTTTAGGACTTAGACAATGAAGAATGGTGTGAAGAAGAAATTTCCATTGTGGACAGAGAAGACCCTTATAAAACTTTAAACCATTTGTTTTCTTCTCATATCCCATATTTTTAAGTTCCTCAAAAATCATAGAATTTTCAAGGCAAATTATTTCCTCATCATCTAAAAAGTGAAGAGCTTTTCTTACAGATGATTCGGATATAACAATCCTTTGGCCATCTACCTTAGCCTTTAATTGTTCTTCCCCATTTCTAGTTCTGAGATTGACACTAGACCAGAACTGTTTCATGTGGGAAATAACTATTTCAGGGTTTGCTGTTAACGCGTACCTAATATGACTAGCATTAAGAAAGTCTATTACCTCACCAAAACCTTCAACTTGTTGGGGCTTTTGAAGAAAGGCAACTTGATTGTGGTTAGCTGATAAAGATCGTTTCCTCATTGTGGATTAGGGTTTGATTTGGGGATTTTAAAATAATAGGTGGAAAATGGTGTTAGTGTTTGAATTGGTTTTATTCGTGAGGGCGTAAAACTGCTTATGATATACAATTAGATTTTAAAACCCAAAATTGAACGAATTGAGGGTTTGTAAAGCTTTCGGATAAGAAAGTACATATCAGTCCCTGTTCTTTTGTAAACAAGCAGTAGAATCCCAAAAATTACAAAAGCGAGCAGCAGAACGCTCAGCAGTAGAAAGTTTTGTCTGGCAGCAGGATGTCTGTTTGAAAGTTTTGACCTTAAAGTTGAATCTGCGGCCGGTGAAAAAAAACAAAGGTTCATTCTACTGGTGGTGAAAATGAAGATGCTGCTGCTCCTACATAGCAATACTCTTTTTGTATATTTTTTTTTTTTATCTCATGTTGGAGCATTTTGGGAGCATTAAGGGGAACTTTTAGGAACAATTTGAATATCTCATGTTGGAAGAGGACAAAGACTTGAAAGAAATAGATTTTCTGACTGAAAGGCGTCAGGCAAGTGGGCGGCGTTCATTGGAGAATACTAGAATGTTGAAAAAGCTAAGCGAGCTGGAATAGGTCTGTTGAAAAAAAATTGTCTTGGGGAATTTTATGTTATGTTTACTCTTTATCTTGCTATTTGTTACAAACACTTGTTTTGATGAAGTTTAGGTAATGTCTACTCTTTATCTAAAGAATGATGTTAATGAAATTCGTAGTTATTATCTAATTGTTTTATTAACTGTTGAATGGTTGTTTTAATTCCCCTGTTTAGTGTTGTTTATAGGGATAAATATACTGCATGTCAGATATTGATGTAGTTTGTGAAATGCACTGATGCAGTAGGTTCTTGTATGTAGCATATAAGTCCAGATTAGGTTAAACGCGTAGTGCGTTTAAGTGTCGAAATGTGTTTGGTGAATCCTATTGCTGGTGAAAATGAACCTGCTGCTGCTCCTACACATCAATACTCAGGATAGGGTAAAGGCATGTTTGTTGAAGAGGTAAAAGAGTGAAGGAGGAAGAGAAATAAACCTTATTCAAATTATTGGGTTACATGTTATTGAACGGTTACAAACAACAACGATTACTAGATAATAGTAAATTGTTTTTGGGTTACATGTTATTGAACGTTTACAAACAACAACGATTACTAGATAATAGTCAAATATTATATGGTTAGTTGATATCGAACGTCTTCCATTGATGACAGCAACCAGGTTTTACAGGCTCAACACACGAGACTTCCTGCCCATACCGAAAACTTGTCAAACCACAACACTGGCTCCATTACTTCACAAATGGGAAAAAAAATGACGTTAAACATTGTTTATTGACTCCTTGTGCTTCCAGAAGTATTGAAGCATCCGCTCACGGTATGCTAACGCTGTTGCAATAGGGTCGTCTACTTCCAGTGGTTGGTTGCGGCACAATCTGTATAAAATAATACATACCCATACACCGCAATCACCATATAATTCACCTTGTTTCGGGACTGCAGGACACTGGTATGTTATTTTATATTCCTTGGCTGATATGCCCTTGCTCGCCAATATACCTTGCTGATCCAGATACATGGTAAGCTGTTTTGGGAAAATTCTTTTCAAAGTTCTCCACCACCGTGTGCCATTGCCATGTACAAACCCAAGAGTGTCATAAAATGAAACAACTCCAGTACGCAGGTGAAGCTCAGCGAGAACCCAGTGTTTCTCAGGTTCATTCATGGGAAAATAAACCTAATAAAGACAAACAAATGTACAGATTACTATGTTCCATCTGAATAATGACTATACATTTGACCAGCCAAGATGTGTCGGGCGAACAGAGACCCTGCCAAGGTCCAATCTGCATTGCTTCCCCTAAGAGACCACATCAGATCAAACCATATATCCAAGTGCTGTGTACAAAAAACAAAAATTATAAAACTTATAGTGGTTACTCAATCAAAACTATATACAAAGGTATTTGACCACATACTGATGATGGTTCCTTACATAGTCATACAACCAACCGCCTTTACAATCTTCAAGACATGCCAACGCTAGCCAAAAATTCATACCAGAAACAATGGTACGACCGCCCCACGGAAATTTAAAGTCTGTTGGTTTTTTTTTGCTTTAAATAAATACGAAGCGAATCAGGCAATGACACCTTGTCCTTTTTGCATTTGGGATGTCGAGACAGATCCTAAAATAAACAAATCAATGATTAACATTAAACGAATCATATTATTGTTAATTTAAGAATAAAAAATAGACTACCTCTACAAAAGGATCTATGTTGGCCGAATAGAACTCAGTAATTAACCGAGTTTTGGGGTTTCCAGAGACGTCCTGAGAAGATACATAACATATATTAGCAGAGGCCAACCAGATATTGATTTCAGTATGAATGTAATACGGTGACTTACCTCTAATATGACAATATGCTCAATCGACTTGTTTCTGCGATTAGATGTTCTTGTCAGTCGTGCGCGTTGGACGTTGTCTGGATTCAGAGATCCGGAAAACTTATCGTGCTTTGATTTAAAGGATTTAGCCATGTTTTTAATTTTTGCAGCCTTTTTTTTCTTTTGGATTTTCTTCATTTTGCAATAGGAAAAAACAGAGTCCAAGCAAGGTTTGTCATTAGGACCGACCACATTTGCATATCCTTGGTTGCTGACTGTTTATTGCAATGGTGTTGTTTGATCTTTCTGCAGGGCATAGGTTGTGATTAGCACCCACCACAAGACACAGAAATAAACACTTATTAACCTTTTTAAATTTAAAATAAACCATGTACCTCAACATCTGTCTGCAATGGTGTTGTTTGTTCTTTATGCACGCAACTAACATTTTCATTCTCAACACCCT
Organism: Artemisia tridentata subsp. tridentata; assembly: GCA_021014915.2. Classification (NCBI taxonomy): domain Eukaryota; kingdom Viridiplantae; phylum Streptophyta; class Magnoliopsida; order Asterales; family Asteraceae; genus Artemisia; species Artemisia tridentata. The sequence continues at coordinate 210,376,056 of CP139507.1, forward strand.
TACAATTTTCATTATCAAACGGTATTTCTTCTAACGAAACCATATTCACATCCGGTTCGTCGTTTATATAGTCGATGTAATCATCACACACCGGCTGATCATTGTGGACGAGGGATGTTGTTTGATTAGTGTCCTTCTCTTCAAATGCTCCAACTTGAGTCGCAGCTTGATGTTCATAAAGAACAGGGAAGTCAGGGGTAACCCCTACTTCACATGCTTCTACAAGAACGTCCAGTGAACCCACTTGAGATTCTACATAGCCTTTCTTCCCAACATCCATGTCAATTTCCATGTGATTAGCTGCAACACTGGTCGTAACACCAGTATCAGCTTCACAAGCTAATGACGTGTCCTGTAGTTGACAAAATAATACAACATTTAATTAATTAAATGTACAATTAAAGGGTAAACATTAACAGGGAAATGAGATACTTATAAACGTATGCCAAAAAACATAAAGTAAAAGTATACCTTGAAAAATGCAGGATTGTCAACTTCCATTGGATGATCATGCTGATCATCAACATGATCATCATGATCATCATCAACATCTCGGCCAGTAACATCATTATCAACATCATCTTCACAAGGTGATGACGGGGTCTGTAGTTGACAAAATAATACAACATTTAATGAATTAAATGTACTATTAAAGGGTAAACATTAACGGGGAAATGAGATACTTATAAACGTATGCCAAAAAACACAAAGTAAAAGTATACCTTGAAAAATGCAGGATTGTCAACTTCCATTGGATGATCATGTTGATCGTCAACATGATCATCATGATCATCATCAACATCTCGGCCCTTAACATCATTATCAACATCATCTTCACAAGGTGATGACGGGGTCTGTAGTTGACAAAATGATATAAGTGTAATACTTAACGAGGAATTGACCTTCGTATAAAGTTAGGAGAATAAAACATAAAAGGTAAATACAAACCATGCTAATATCAGGGTTGACATCAGACTCGACTGGAATATCTGGGACATCAGTTTTTTCTTGAGCAGAAACAACACTACCATCAGAATTTTCGTTAAAAATTGTCTCTAACTCTGAAAATGTTGTTTTCACCTTCTGAAACAGCTCGCGAATGTCTAGTTTTGGGACAGACGCTATGTGCTTCGCTATCAACGAAAGATCAGTTTGCAAATCAAATATCTTGCCCAAAATAGGAGTTGTTGAAAAATTCATTTCATTTCGGCCTTCACTTAATTGGACACCATTTGCGTTTTCAACATCATTTTTATCTAAAATTTCTAAACTTGGTGCTTCATGTTGATCGCCTGAGCTAGCAGCTTCTTGGTGATCCTCTGATCTATGGAGTTGTTGGTGATCGGCTGCGCTATGAGGTTGTTGTTCATCCTCTGTGCTATCAGGTTGTTGGTCATCCTCTGTCCTTGACAGGACTGGATCAGACAAACCCTTTATAAAAGGGATGCTAGCAATACACCACGGTTGTCTTAATTCGCATTTCGTTGCATACAGTGCCGTAATGGGAATTGACTCCTAAAAAACCAAACACTATATAACTTTGTATGTGAACAAATATAAATAAATGTCCAACAAATTTGCCTTCAAAGATAGTGTGGTGCTTACCGGTCCAAAGAGTGTTTTATGGTCTGATTTTCGGAACTTTTGACATTTAGACCAAGCAAGACCTCGTGGAATGACCTTCGTGTCTTTCGCCCACCAATTGTTGCTTTTAGGATAACTCTCCAAAATCCATATCTGTAATATGTGGTTGTTTAAAATGTATAAAATGTGGAAAAAATTTGTTCAAAGTGCAGGTTATAACCGTGTTCAAAACTATATATTAAATATATATCTAATAGAAAAAACCTAAATTAATACTTTTACAAAATAAAACTATGGGTATATGGCGAAGGTATATATTACTGGTATAATACAGGAATGCATACAAAACATATACAAAAAATACTACAATACTAAATAGTCTAATGAATATAGTGGTGAACTTTAGTACATAGTAGTAAGTATGGCATACCTTGAAAGCCCAAGCGAAACCGTATAGATTGTATGCCGCACTATACTTTGGGTTTTTTTTCAACTTGGCCAAATGATCTTTTCTGTGTTTGTCAACAACATTCACAGTCCTTTGATAAAATTTATGCCACATGTATTCACCCCAAGGAAAAACATTCCAATCATCAAAGTCCTCCACCAAAGACAGTATATCATTAGGGATACAATTCCTATCTTCAATACCCATAAACACCAACATAGCAACTATCAAAAGACACAATCTAACAGCATCATCATCAGAGACAGCTAAGAACCTATTTTCATCCTTAACTAGTTTCAAACAATCACTAGCATATACATAATTTATAGTATCTGTCCTTTTTTCTGGAAATACACGGTCACGAAATGCACTTGTTTTATTTTGACCTTTACAAAGTTTACCAAATCGAAACCCTGTTATTAAACAAAATTCTTTACGCCCGAACTCTAATAAATCATCCCCAATTTTGAATTGCAATGGTGGGGAATCGGACGATATGTTAGAAACTTTTACCTGATGTTGTAAAACAAAATGCATTAAATGGCAGTCATTATCGCAAAACCGAATATCCAACCACGGACCAAAGACTGTGTTTCTAAACAACCTTTCCCGCTTTTCATTCTTCAATAAAATGCCTTTGATATCTGTAAGCAACTTCACTGTAGATCGAACAGCGATTTTACAACTGTACAACTCAAATGACATATCGAATTACAGGGTGTTAAGGAATTATGATTTTTTAGTTGTGTTATGCTTTGTCTGTGGAGAAGAAGATGTGTGTGTATTAATATGTATTCTGTAATGAATTGTAATCGTACTAATATTTATAAAAAACTTCCCAATTTAATGCATGTAAAATGACCAAAATATCCTTTTGCTCATGTATTTGTTGCCCAAAAATCAAAAGTTGCCCGAAAAACAATATGCCCCATGTACATCGTACCAACAGTTGTAGAGTTACTTGGTCGGACACGTGTCATCCAGTGGTTGGTCGGACGAGTTGCCCTGGTCTAGTATCGGAACTTTCTGTGAGCGGGGCAGATAAGCAACGCAGCTGGGCAACTGGGGCATATTAGTAATTATCCCTAAAAATAATAATAATTATATAAAGTTACACTTTTTACCCTATAGTTTCACATATTGGCAGTTTATACCCTGAACTTTCGTAAAATGACAATTTTTACGCCTCAACTTTTATAAAATTACAATTTTTACCCCACAACTTTGGTCAAATAACAGTTTCTACCCTATTGTTTCAAAATTGACACTTTTTACCCCTGATCTGCATGTCGACAGCAAGATAAATCCATGTTATAAAACTAATTAGTGCTTTGGCAGAAAATACCCTTGAGACTCCCAAGTCGTTACACCCGACGTCCTTATTTCAATAAAATGCGTTATAAGTTACGGGAGAAGGCGAGACTTTTTATGACTCTTTTATACACTTATATTTTCAACTTATTAACAGCCTATTTTCAATTCACGGGCTTGTGATTCGAGCTTATAAGCTCGAATCAATTAAATAGGGTGCGTTTGATTTGGCAGAAATGGGGCCAGAAAGAAACACGAATATCTTCGTGAATACTTAATCTTTTCCAGACGTTCTTTTTCCTATATGTAGTCATTTGGGTGGTCTCTCATGTGGCAAAAATTTAGAATTTTTAGAGATTGTTTGAAGGTCGAAACAAGGGCGCAAAGTCTGGGGTCTGGAGCTGTTTTGCGACAGGAAAAGAAAGAAGAAAAACGAAGCGGGTTCTTGATTTCTAAGGTTTCTAACCCGTTTTTAATGCATGATATTATGGTCATTAACATGTTAATCCTATTTAAAGTTTCTTGGTTTGTTTTTCTCAAAAGAATATTAGGGTGCGTTTGGTTTTTGGTTCGAACAAAAAGAAGAGAAAAGGAAAATTTAGTTTTTGGATTTTGTTGGTTCTTAGTACTCACTTAGCATCATTTTTAGAGGTAATTAAAGTATATAAGAGGAATGAAAAAGGGTTAAGTAGACTTACTTGTTATGTATTCGATTTATATAGCTTATGGTGAATTAACTTGGAATTTGTTCACCACTTGATCTCCTACTTCTAAGCCTTTCTAAGATCTTCCTTGAGCTCCTAAATGGACTGTTAGTGCAATGTTTTAAGTGGGAGTAGGCTGTTTTGATAAGTGTCGAATGGTATGGGAATAGAAAATGGAGATGTGAGTTGGTTTATATAGAGATGAATTCTAGGGTTTAATGGTGTGTTAAGTCACCATGTTAGGGTTAAGAGGGAACATGATGATGTGGTTTAGGGTTTGTGAGGACATGTGTAAGGAGGGGGAGGGAAATCGTATAGTGTTGGTGAGGATGGTGATGTGTTGTGTTTTAAAACCAAGTGTTGTACCAACTAGTTATAAACTTATGAGACATGTTTATGTGTTATATCTCTACACCAAGTATAGTTCTTGTGGCTTATAGTTTGATTAGTAGTATTTTTAATTTAGTTTAGTTGGTCCTTAGGTTAAATCGAACTAAAGAAATGGAGTATGGGTCGAATAACATTAGAGAATGGTACTATGGGCAATAATGTATTGTACACTAGATTTTAGGGAAGTAACTAAGTTAGTTTCTAAGGTTTTATTTGAGTAATTATTAGTTAGAAATTAATTTTGGTTTAATTATTTAATATATATGTCGAACTAATAGAAAAATAAAAGGAAATATTTTTATTCTTAGATGGGTTGCACTATAGGCTCATTAGAGTTGTACTAGGGTTTATGAAATAAGAAAAATGTATTTTTAATGCTTGTTTATGTTCTTTTAATTATACGTTGATTTTATTAAGTTTAAATGTATATAAATGAGATTTTATGTTTTTGTGCATAAAAACCTGGTACATTAGGTTTAAGAACTTGTACTTATAATTTAAGAAGTTATTTTTAAAGTTGGTGCATAAAATACCTGGACAATGTGTTTTAAAATGAATATATTTAGGATTATAATAGGATTTTTATGAATAATTAGTTTTTACGCATAAGTGACTTGTACCTTGGTTAAAGAACTTGTACATTTATATTTTATTGAAATTCATATATATATATATATATATATATATATATATATATATATATATATATATATATAGGGTTTGTGATTTTATTACATAAAATCATGATTTAATGAAATTAAGGTTTATATTGGGAGTTAAAGTGGATTTAGGGTTTCGGTGCTTTAGTAACTTATACATTGGTTTAAATGAGTTGTACTTTAGTGTTTTAGGGTTTAGTTATTCATAATTGTTGTTATAATAATTTAGGGTTTCGTTAGAAACTCTAATAGATAAGAAATGTTTAGTTTTGTACGTTTGTTAATGAATTACGTAAAATGGCAAATGGAAATATCGTAATGTTTTATATTTGTTATATGAAAATGTTTACATGAAATAAACATTAAGTACGTTGAGGCAGGTCCGTGTGGGAGCATGTTTATCGAGGATGTGAGTTACGTCACATAAGATAGTAGTTATGAACAGATAAAATAAATAAAAAAAAATTATACGTAGAAAAAGGATAAGTATTATGTGAGATAGTTTATTATAATGTGGGATTTTACGAATGGTTACATGAACCGAAACCGGGTTCTGGTTAACAGGTTGAGTGGGTTAATCTTGGGAAATGAAAATGGAATCAGGCTGTGAGGGAATTGGACTAGGATTGGTGGGGGACTATCGTGCTGGTGAAATTGGTGATGCAGGTTGGCTAAGAGGCTCAACAGGAATGGGCTCATTGGATGTAGGAGTTGGGGTGATAATGTTAGGAACAGCTGGAGGATCAGTTTGTACATTGGGTGAAGTCGGTTGAGTTGTGGGAGACGATCTTATGAAATTGGAAATGACATTAGACGAGTCATCCAAGAAATCATAAGAGGGACGTGGGTGTCATTGAGCCAAACGAGAAAACATGCTAATCAAACGTAACTTGTCGGGAAATGATGATTTTATTTGTGTTAAGGTCAAGACAACGATAACCCGAGGTCAAGTTTGTGATTAATATCAAGGTGTGGGTAACAAATACACCCAAAAGTACATAAAATGCTATAGTCAGGTATGGATCCAAAAAGGCGAGTAAATGGGATTTCATTGTCAATGGCACGTGAGGGTAAAATATTTAAGAGATCAATGGCCATATTAAGAGCTTCAGTTCAATAATTGGGAGGGAGATGAGCCTGAAATAATAATGTACGTATAAGGTTATTGATTGTTCGAATGATCCTTTCAGATTTCCCGTTTTGTTGTGAGGTACGTGGACAAGAAAAGCGAAATTGAATCCCATTATCAGCAAATATCTTATGAAAAGCGTGGTTGTCAAATTCACCACCATTGTCACACTAAAATGACTTGATTTCACACTTAAATTGAGTGCGAACAAAGGTACGAAACAACATAAATTTGGACAAAACATCAAATTTATTAACTAATGGATAAACCCAAACATATTGTGAATAATGATCCAAAAATAAAACATAGTATTTGAATGCAGAAAGACTCGAAATTGGGGAAGTCCACAAGTCTGAGTGTACAATATCAAACGAAGACTGAACCAAACTACTAGAACTAACAAATGGAAGCTTCACATGTTTGCCAAGCTGACAAGCATGACAAAGAATGGGAGACTTCTCTTTATTACACGAAATAGAATTACTTGAAAGGACACGATGTAGCACTTCACTTCCTGGATTTCTAACACGCTGGTGCCACGTATACTTACTCGTGAGAAAAGCATGAGGAATGGTGGAAGGCTGAGTAATATGGTAAAGATCTCCATTGCTATCACAGCGGAGTAACACTCGACACATTTGAATGTCTTTAACAGAAAAACCAAAAGGGTCAAACTCAACAGTACAATAATTATTGCGAACAAACTGACAAACATAAATAAATTTTTTACAATATTAGGAGTAATTAAGACATTATTTAAATGAAGGGGTCGGTGAGGAGTAGGCAAAATACTATGGCCAGAGTTGATAACGAGAATAGAATGCCCGTCACCAACCGCAACAGATGGGTAAACGCAAGAATTAAAAACATTACTAAGGCAATTGAGAGAATTATTAAGATGAGAGGACGCACCTGTATCCATATTCTAGTTACATGCGGTAGGATCCTGAAGTGTCACCACATTAAAAACACTTGGTTAAATCATCTCCTGTCCTGGTGTTTAACCCGACTATTGACCAGGAATGGCTTGTTGACCAGCAACACCCGATTGTTGACCAGGTGGAGCCTGCTGTTAACCGGCTAAAAAAGAACCCCCAATCCGTTTTGACCCTGCTGCTCGCGACCTACCAAACAATGACCCGTTGGAGCCTGTTGATCCTACTGTTGTGAACCTGCCAAACCATGCGAACCCCAAACCCATATTGACCTGTTTGAAAAATATTACCCACGTGACATGTTGTAGTAGGCTGCGGTGGATATTTGGGTTGGTACAATTGGTTGGGCTGCTGTGGTATAATTGGTTAAGCTGGTGATATTGGGTGATAACTAAAACCTGGTGGAGCCTGTGTTGGACCGGCGTAACAAGCCAAAGGAGTAGGGGATTTAGTAAGGATCGTGGCAGTTGTACTATTACTAGGATTTAAAAGGTTAGTGACCCTATTCAAACCCAATCGACCCAAAAGACTGTGTAAAGTTTGTAAATCCGTGGATGACAAAGATGTACCATTAGAGGTAGGGGTACGAGTTGGCAACGTAGAAGAATTACCATGTACCTCGTTGTGTAAAAATTTGCAATATTCACCAAACCTACAAGAACCTTTTTTAAAGTTAAAACATGGTTTGTGTACCTTCTCTATAGATGTAGTAGAACGCCTATTGTTCGAACCCGAGTTTTCCAACAACACCATGGGTGAAGAGGAAGTAGAATCAATGAAAGCCTCGTGCACACGTGTCTTTAACCTCATCACTTCTGTAGTGAGCATAGACGGGGCCTTTTTAAGGTCCGGGAAAGGCTCCCGATGAATAATAATACCATAAACCTTATCATACTTAGGAGGCAACCCCTTTAGGTCAATATTTACCACATCCTCATCAGTGATAGGCAACGCGAAGCCTTTTAAAATAGTGTCTATAGATTCAATCTTGCGAAAATAAGCATCAATGCTCAAATCACCCAATTTCAATGATCGAAGTTCCACCTTTAAAGCAAGAGAAAGAGAGCATTTATTGTCTTGAAAAATGTCGGCAAGGAGATCCCAAGCCTCCTTGGCCGATTGAGGATCTTTAGTTATAAGTCGGGATTGAAGAGGTTTAGCCAAGGTGGTGAATATCCAAGATAGAATGACCGAATCGATCTTCAACCATTCTACATCAGGAGGTGTGGACTGTGGAGTGACTAGAATCGACACCATCAGTAGCAGGTTTTCCTAAGATATCGCCCAAAAGGCCATGACCCTTGCAAAGATGCTTGATAAAGTAAGTCCATGAAGTATAGTTCATCTCATCGATGTCTAATTTAACGGGAACCAGAACAGTAAGGTTGTTGATGGTTATCAGTTTATCCGAAAGAAGGATAACAGGTGTGGTTGGAGGTGGGGTATCATTAGTCTTGGTGGGAATATAGGAAGTAAAGATTTAGTGTTAGGGTTTAAGTAGTAGCAAGTAACACAACAAATAGAAAACACAAAACTGAAAAAAAAACTTAGGTCAACTGGTGATCAACACAACACCAATGATCGACTTAAACGTTTTAAAAAAGGCGACTGGTGATCAACAAAACACCAATGATCGCAGTATATGGATGTAGTGACTGGTTATCAAAGGAAACCAACAATCGACACTAGAACAAAAAGAAAAGCTGGAAAAAAAGGGTTTTGAGAGGATCGACCAATTAAAGGCCTGATACCATGTAGGATGTTAAAGTGTCTCGTATGTTATTAATCAACCGTATAATATAATATATAGACTAATAAACCAAAAAGAGATACTTGGGCCTTAGCCCATAAAAACTATAAATGGGCTATCCTAAAGTACGACTAACATTTATATGACATTTTGCAAATAAGATGAATCATATGTTAGATTTCAAAACTTTGAATCACCAACATGCTTCTAAGCAATTAAAAACCATTTCTACGTAATGAAATCGAAAAAAAACCATGAATCAATGTTACAAATTACAATTTTCATAATTTCACATATTTCTCAATTTTTCACCGGAACTAAGTCTGCATGTATTAAGCATATATCATTACTTAAAGCTTTAACATCGGTGTCTTGAAAATGCATAACCATGTACTCGTAACCTTGAAAACTATACTCACATAAAATATACACATATACACACAATGTATAACTTTGTTATACCCAATGTTTTGAAAACCGGATGAGAAATCGAACCTTTTTTTTTTCTGGTTTCAGTTTTTAGTTGAACCGGAAGAACTGTCGAATTGTTTCCGGTTGAACCGGCCGGTTTGGTCCGGTTTTCAAAACATTGCCAATATAGCTCTTACAATATATTGACAGAGTTACGATCAACTACAATGTTAGAAAAATTAAAAATGTTAGAAAGCCACTCACAATGTGACACATGTCGCACCAAATTTATCTCACTCCCTCATTTTATCTTTGGTTTGAGGGTATATTAGTCATTTTCATTTTTTAATTTAACCCCGAACTTCAAACGCTCATATCTTTCAAATAAAAAACTTTAAAATAAAAAAAATAAAAAAAAAATAAAAATAAAAACTGATTTTACCATAATTTTTAAAATTTAATTCTTATTAATTTGGTATGCATTTTGATATATGAATCACAACTTTTTTTTCAGCTTTTTAAGTGGGTGTTGATTTTCTTAAAATTTTTGGTATTTTCGGCTATAACTTTGTCTAGTTTAATAGCCGAATTATGCAAAACTTAAAACAAGAAAGTTGTAGTTTTTTTGCCATTCTTTACCCAGAATTTTTAATCACTCAAATCCGATATGATATAAGTAAGATATCACACGTTAAAAATGACGTCTTAGTCATATTTAGTGCACACAAAGTGTTTGATAAAATGTCTAAAAGAGATTTTTCTTATAAAAGTACATTTAAATGCACTAATTGGTGTATCACAATAGATCTTTTGTTATTTTTGTTATTTTTAGCTTTTTTTTAACTCATGAACAAAGAATAACTGATGAACAAACCACCAACTGGTAAACTGATGAACAATGTGACCATAACTGATGAACATTGTGATTTTTTTCAGACAACTGATGAACATTATGATTTTTTTGGAAAAACTGATGACATGATGAAAATTATAACTTTTTTTAGGAAACTGATGAACGTTATGATTTTTTTTTTTTTAGAAAACTAATGAACAACGTAATCCAATTTATGAAAATTGTGATATAACTGATGAACAAAAATAAATAGAACTGATGAACATTGTAATAAACTGATGAATAACTCTTTTTATTGATGAATAACACCTTTTATTGATAAACAACACTTTTCATTGATGAACAAATGAACAACTCTTTTATTGATGAATAAAACTTTTTATATTGATGAACAACATTTTTTATTAAGAAAAAAAAAGTAAATCTTTTGCGAGGGTAAGAATCTTGTTCATGCCATGTGTCTTTTAATAAAAAAGAGTAAATCTCTCATGAACAAAACATCGTTTTTAATGAAAAAAAGTAAAACTGGTGAAGCTTATAAACAAAAGTAATATGGTAGAGAAAGTTAATAAACAAAATTATATTTTGATGAACGACAGTTAATTAATTAGTTAATATGTCTTGTTCAACAGTTAATATTGTTCATCAGTCTTGAACAAGATTAACTGATGAACAACATTAAATGATGAACAATACTAACGGATGAACAAAACTAACTAATGAACAAAACTAACTGATGAACAAAATGTACTTTTTTAACAAAAAATTAACGATTAAAAAACATAACTTTTTGAATCTTATATTAATAAAATGATTAATAATGCATTTTGGTACAAAAATTACAGCATTTAACGCAATTTTAACACTAAAAATCTAAGCTATACATTACATCAAACACCTTGTGTGCAACAAATATGATTAAAACGCCATCTTTAATGTGCGATATCTCACTCATATCATATCGAATTTGAGTGATTCAAACTTATGGGTTAAAGGTGAACCAAAGTCTAAAACTTTCATATTTTAAGTATTTCACGATTCGGCATTTTTGTAGGTAAAAAATAGGGTCAAAAATGGCAAAAGCATCAAGAAAATCAAGACCCAATGAATGTGTAAAAAAAGGTTTCGAAATAATTAACAATATTCATACCAAATTAAAGAGAACTAAATTTTAAAAATTGTGGTGAAATCGGTTTTTTTTCTAAAAGTTAGTCGTTTGTGAGTTATATGCTATAACATCCGGTAATTTTCCAAACCGTTTTCACTAGCCAAATATTTATTTTTTGCATCACCTTAGTATTTAAACTTTTCCTGAACTTAATTGAACTTGAGAAACGCGAGATATCTTGAGAAACGTGAGCGTTATCCTTTTATTATGTCAGCACAACCTAGAAAGCACGAAACGGATCAAATTTGCTAAATTAACTTCGAGAATGTTATGCATATTTATACTCGTTCTTACTAAAAAAATTATTTCGAAAACAATGGCGCAAGTTTCATAATTTTTCGAGTCTGATTCGTACTCCAAATGGGTCCCACAATGACTATTTTAAAAGTTTCACAAACTTGTCACATATACCCCTCCGCCCGAATGTTTACACCGCGCCCCTCCATTTTATTTTGTCCACCTTTAGTCCCTCACCTCATATAAAAACTTATTTTTTTTCTCTTTCTTCTCATAACTCACACACACACTCACAATTCTCTCACCCTCTCTCACCTCCACCTCACCGGATCTCCACCGCCGGCCGCCACCATCGCCGAAAAATATTCCGGCCAAACCCCAAATTTCACCAAAACATAGATCGGGACACCCTTGTCCTTTATGGAGCGTTTGAGCTCACGAGGAGCTCGTTTGATACCCAAACACCGCCACCACAGTCAACACCGCCACCACAAGACCACCACCACCACCATTTCATCTCTTTCTTTCTTGGTAAAACCCTCACGCGCCCCCTTTCCCTTTTACTCACGGGAGTCACGGAAACGGCCATTAAGTTTTTTTGTGCCGAGTAGTTTAGTCGAGACTCACGGGAGTCTCGGCCGTTTCGTACTCGAGGTTAGAAAACCTCGAGTCAACTTTTATATTAGTTTGTCGTTTATTTTATTTAATTATTTGTTTATCGATATGGTGTTTCGGGATAATATTTGACAATATGGAATATGATTTGGACATTGGACTTGGATATGTGTTATTAACCTATGCTTGGATGAGAATTGGACGTTATTGGATTTACGGTATTAGCCGATGGACCTTATGGAAGATTTTGGTACTTGAGACGGAAGAGTATGTTAGACTCATAAGAGTTTAACATATTTGGACCCGAACATACACAAAATGTTCGATAAACTTGACAACTAATATATACGCGAATGATAGTGTCCAATTATATATATTTAACTTGTAAATGTGACGATAAAACTTATATTCAAGAGTCGTAACGACATGGAAATGCTTTATAAACGGATGCATCATGCTCAAATTTCGACAAAGTCTTTTATAACTTAATCGTTTACGATTACTAAATATCCTCAAACCTTTTCGAAACTTATACGTTTCCTTCCTAAATCATGATGTTTTATCAACTATTTGGGAAATTGGTAAAATGTCACAATTCGCATTTTCAAGTCTTTTCTATGCACGGGATTGCATCATTTCAATTTACGTATGTTCATTAAACGTTACCACTCAGTCATTACTACTAATATTATACTCAAATACTCCCGATTATGATCCTAAAATACTTTCATGCTATTTTTAATGATATAAAAATTATATTATTAATTTACCCGGTGGTTTGAAACCTTTTGCTATATTTTACGTTAAGAGCTTATAACTCCGTCGTTTTGCGATATTTCATCACGATCACTATTTTTACACCCGATTCTTATCAGTAACTTGATTTCATAATTTTCACGACTTCGTCGAATTTTATTTTTATTCGTCACGTTTTATTTTCAGTTAACCCGGTACCCGATAACGCCGAAATTACACACTAAACTAACTAAGACTTATCCTAAAAATGTTTTAAGTGAAAAATTGCACATGCTAAAGCTTCTTGGAGAAGCTTGCTGCCCCCCTTGTTGGCCTAATAAGCCAAAAGCTTTAATGACCAAAAACTTTACTTAACTAGTTTTTATTTCATAACATATTTCATAACACATTTAGCTAGCAAATTTTAGCAAAAACCTCTCCTCTCTCCCTCTCTATCCCACGGCATAAACCAAACACAAAGGAGATTCCATAAATTTTTGAAGATCAAGTTTCATTCTAGTCCCGAATACCTTCCTTGTTAAAGTTTTGTAATAAAAACTCCAAGGTTGTGGTTGTTTTTCATTCTAGCTCACCAATCATCAAGTAAGCTCAAGAACACTATTTTTGATCTTTACATACTCTCTTTGTTCTTATATTGATGTATTTCCTATTTATTTCGAGAGCTATCCATGCAAAACCTATGTTATGTATACCATTTGTTTTATTTTTCATTAAAACTATCTCAAATCTTAGATCTGTACGTTTTATTAACATCCCCGCGAAGCCCACTATTTTTAGTGATGTTTAGGACCCATGACACCTTAAGAAGGTGTATCGTAGGATGTGTGTACTTTTGGAGTTGTGTTGTAGTTGTTTGATCAAGCCGCGAACCAAGAAAACGAGTTTTAATATATATATATACCCGCTGTCCAGAAATGTAAACTTTGGAAAAATCAGTAAACATGGCGTTATTTTAGCTTTCATATATAGAAAGTACTCTCAAACACAAAAACGTGGTCGCTTGAATCACTAAAAACCGAGTTATAATGAAGGAGATACGATGTTTTAAAGTTAGCAACGCAAAACTATTATTTTCAGAAAATGCGGGCTGTTGGCCGGACTTCAGGGGACAGAACGAGGCGTTAGCCGTAGTCTAGCTGAGCCGAGCCACTGAGAATATGTTAGTTCATGTTATGACGATCGCGTGGATATAAAGAACGTTGAAAACCGACTTGTAACGACCAAGATATGAATTTCTGAAAATCCGACTAACAAAACTTATTTTGACAGCCTCACTATAATTCCAATATTTTCCAAGTGTAAACAGTTTTTGCGAGGCACCATCTTACGAGCTATTTTCCCGTTGAGCGAGGCGGTTTGGGCCATAAACTCCTTCAGGTGAAACGAAGTATTCCCGGCCTATTTTCCAAATCAATCAGCCGCTTGTTGATCGGACTTATAGTGAGTAAGTTATGAATTTCCTAGTATCGCCAAAAACAACCATTATATAAAAATAAAAAGTGTAAAACTAGCAAGTCGCCAAGTTGATGACCGATTATCTACATGATCGAGACGCGTATGATCAAAATTCAAAGGAGACGGCTGAGAGATTATGTCACAAGGATTTCAAAAACGTCAAGTTCTATTACTAACTCTCAACGTACAATATTTTGCGACTAGCTTTGCGAGGCCGTTCGGTCATATTTTCACCAGTTGTAAAAGTAATATTTTGCGACGAAACTATTTTATTTGACAATAAAACACCAAAAGAGGATCGTGGAGTATTATTCCAACATTTTTACACGAAATATAGTATATGACTTGCCGAGATGTCAAAAATGTAGTTTTCGACGATAAACATTATTTTCAAAACCAACGAGTGGTATCGTTAACATACGTAAATGCATGAGTAGAAGCATTTCAGTTACTTATATTAGATCATATCATTCATCATAGGTCGCAGTTTGAGACCGAGCCTCATTTTCATCATATCCTTAGTGGTTATTGTGCTATCATATCAGGTGAGTTTCATAGCCCCTACTTTTATACGTTTTGAATTACTTTTGGGGGAGATACATGCTTAAATTACTTTTCTCGTTTATCAAATACATTGTGCATTGGTATGCAAGTCATCTATTCTATTGTGCATTGGTATGCAAGACATCTATTACATTGTGCATTGGTATGCAAGTCATCTATTCTATTGTGCATTGGTATGCAAGTCATCTATTCTATTGTGCATTGGTATGCAAGACATCTATTACATTGTGCATTGGTATGCAAGTCATCTATTCTATTGTGCATTGGTATGCAAGACATCTATTACATTGTGCATTGGTATGCAAGTCATCTATCCTGTTCATTCTATGTTAGCATTGGGTTGTAAACACACAGGTTGCAAGTCTTGAATGGGCAGGGCTTGGAACTGAGTGGATTTACAATGCCTATGATGTGGAAACTTTCTCTAAACGCTTTTCAACTTATTTATAACAAACTCTATGAACTCACCAACCTTTGTGTTGACACTTTTAGCATGTTTATCTCAGGTTAGTAAGGTGATAGCAGATGCTTGGAGCAGAGAGTCTTAGGGCACGTTTTTATGAAGACTTTTGCTTTTATCATTTACCATTCGATATACTTTAAAAACTTATGTACTATTCTACTTTGGGATCTTTTGCTTGTAAACTATGACTTTATCTATTCGAATGGTAACTTTTCAAAACGTCTCATTTAGAGGTCGTTTTCTATAACTTGTACTTTGTGCCCTGAAGTAGCATCCCAAAGACACTATCGTTCCGCTGCGATAATTTGGGGGTGTTACAGATTGGTATCAGAGAATTGGTTATAGAGAACTAGGTTGCTTTTAGAGCCTAGACTATAACTACATACAATTAGACTCTCCTCCCTATCGCCTTGCATTTTTCATACACGTACGCTTGCTGATAACTTTTCGTCTAGACCTACGCTATTAGATATTTTATGGTACTGATGGGGAAGTCCCAAACTCTAGTCGAGTCATCAGAAATGTGGAGCTCAATAATAACTGGTTATTTAACTCAATCTTGTGACAGTTCTTGTTTGATGAGACATGAGATTGAGTTAATTAAAGGTTATTATTTAGCTACAGAGATTTGATGATTCGCGGAGGATGGGAGTTCTCTTGAAGATACTTTTTAGAGACTAAACCTTATCGTGACTTTAGCACCTAAGAGATGCTATATATACCGAGTGCGACATTCCCTAGATACCCACTTAAGCAATGTCTACCGCTGAGATATGTGTGCCTGGTGATATGTACACCTGTGAAAGGAAACATTTATAATTGTGGTGGCCAACATAATTATAAATGCTTCACGACCCACGTGTACATGTGACTATGCTTACGTAGATCGGTGTTGGCACAACTTAGGAAACAACTGGTGGCGTGGTATTATGCATGAGGATGTTAAGTATAGACTTTGGATAATCAACGGTTTTCCCTCATCTCTGACGTTCACTAAATGTCCTTCCTCGCAGAAAATCATGGCACCAAGGAGAGTGACTCGTAGTTCTGGCCGAGGAGGTGCAACACCAAGGGGTGGAAGGACTGGTGGACGTGGAGGTAGAGGAGGTGGTCGCGGCATTGACAACAATGACAACAACGATGGTGGAAATCCTGATTTTGCCGCCATCATCGCTCAGCAACTTCAAAACTTGCTTCCCACTATTGTCACTCAAGTTAGCAATCATATCAACAACTCGGGAAACCACGGAAGCGGAAATGACGACACCAATGGGGTAGGTGTGAATGAGACTGCCACGCGTGCAACTGGATGCACGTATAAGGAGTTTACGGCATGTAAACCAATAGAGTTTGATGGTACTGGAGGCGCCTTGGCATATACACGATGGGTAGAGAAGATGGAGTCGGTGATCGACATCAGTAATTGTGCCGCACATCAGAGGGTGAAGTATTCTGCATGCTTACTGTTGGGAAAGGCATTGACTTGGTGGAACACACAGATTCAAGCTAGCGGTAGGGAAGCAGCCGTAGGTATGACATGGGACGACTTTACGGCACTACTGAAAGAGGAGTATTGTCCGGGCAATGAGATGCAAAAACTGGAGAATGAACTCTGGCATCATTCTATGATAGGAGCTGGCCACGCAGTCTATACGGACCGATTCCATGAGTTAGCGAAACTAGTACCTCATCTGGTTACCCCTGAATCTAAGAGGATCGAAAGGTACATCTATGGCCTTGTTCCTGAAATTCGAGGAACTGTAAAGGCAACTGAGCCTCCCACAATCCAGAGTGCAATATTGAAGGCTGGAGCTCTCACAGACGAGATGGTTAGGAATGGAACTTTGAAAGGAAATGATAAAAGGAAGGGACCGAGTGAGTCGGAAAAGAAATTGGGCACGGTGGTTGACAACAAAAAGGCAAGAACCTTTGCGGCAACTAGTTCTGGTCAGAAAGGGTATGAAGGACCACATCCTAAGTGTACGAAATGTGCTTATCATCATCAGAAGTCTGCGCCCTGCCGCGTGTGTACAAATTGCAATCAGTGGAGTCATTTTACAAATCAGTGTAAAGCACCAGTGAATCTGGGCAACATAAAGAATAACCAAAGGACATGTTACGAGTGTAACAGCCCGGATCACCTCCGGCATGCCTGTCCTAGGTTGAATAGGACACCAAGACAAATACAGGGTAACCCGACTCTAGCTTTAGCAATTGAGGGAAACAACCCACAGCCGGAAATCAATATTAGTCCACCAAGGGGTCGAGCATTCTATTTGGGTACCGAGGCAGCCCGCAACGCGTAACGGGTATGTTTTCCCTAGACGATTAAGCATTCTATCATATTGTCCGATTCCAGTAAGATATAGCTTTGCCCTGCTAAATTCATACCTAATGTTATTGACCTTAGTTATATTGATTTGATTGGTGTAAGCAATTCCAAAATCGAGCCAATCTTTCAAAAGACCTCATTTCAGGATGTTGAATCCATTCTTTCAGACAACTTGTTTCCTAGCTTGATTTAGTGACAGTTCTTGTTTGATGAGTTGCGAAATCAAGCTAAGAGCCAAGTTGTTACCCGAGTCGATTCAGTTTAATCTCATGACAGTTCTTGTTTGATGAGTTGTGAGATTGAATTTGAATCGACAACCTCAAACCGATTTAGCCTAATCCCATGACAGTTCTTGTTTGATGAGTTGTGGGATTAAGTAAAAATCGGTTACCTAGAGGTCTTTTGAGGGCTACGCTCGAGGATGGGAAAGTTTACCCCCATCAAATCCGACCACGAGAAAGTACGTAGGTAGAACGAGCGAGCTGAATTCAGGGACTGAATTCCTTAACGGGTGGAGACTGTCACAATTCGCATTTTCAAGTCTTTTCTATGCACGGGATTGCATCATTTCAATTTACGTATGTTCATTAAATGTTACCACTCAGTCATTACTACTAATATTATACTCAAATACTCCCGATTATGATCCTAAAATACTTTCATGCTATTTTTAATGATATAAAAATTATATTATTAATTTACCCGGTGGTTTGAAACCTTTTGCTATATTTTACGTTAAGAGCTTATAACTCCGTCGTTTTGCGATATTTCATCACGATCACTATTTTTACACCCGATTCTTATCAGTAACTTGATTTCATAATTTTCACGACTTCGTCGAATTTTATTTTTATTCGTCACGTTTTATTTTCAGTTAACCCGGTACCCGATAACGCCGAAATTACACACTAAACTAACTAAGACTTATCCTAAAAATGTTTTAAGTGAAAAATTGCACATGCTAAAGCTTCTTGGAGAAGCTTGCCGCCCCCCCTTGTTGGCCTAATAAGCCAAAAGCTTTAATGACCAAAAACTTTACTTAACTAGTTTTTATTTCATAACATATTTCATAACACATTTAGCTAGCAAATTTTAGCAAAAACCTCTCCTCTCTCCCTCTCTATCCCACGGCATAAACCAAACACAAAGGAGATTCCATAAATTTTTGAAGATCAAGTTTCATTCTAGTCCCGAATACCTTCCTTGTTAGAGTTTTGTAATAAAAACTCCAAGGTTGTGGTTGTTTTTCATTCTAGCTCACCAATCATCAAGTAAGCTCAAGAACACTATTTTTGATCTTTACATACTCTCTTTGTTCTTATATTGATGTATTTCCTATTTATTTCGAGAGCTATCCATGCAAAACCTATGTTATGTATACCACTTGTTTTATTTTTCATTAAAACTATCTCAAATCCTAGATCTGTACGTTTTATTAACATCCCCGCGAAGCCCACTATTTTTAGTGATGTTTAGGACCCATGACACCTTAAGAAGGTGTATGGTAGGATGTGTGTACTTTTGGAGTTGTGTTGTAGTTGTTTGATCAAGCCGCGAACCAAGAAAACGAGTTTTAACATATATATATACCCGCTGTCCAGAAATGTAAACTTTGGAAAAATCAGTAAACATGGCGTTATTTTAGCTTTCATATATAGAAAGTACTCTCAAACACGAAAACGTGGTCGCTTGAATCACTAAAAACCGAGTTATAATGAAGGAGATACGATGTTTTAAAGTTAGCAACGCAAAACTATTATTTTCAGAAAATGCGGGCTGTTGGCCGGACTTCAGGGGACAGAACGAGGCGTTAGCCGTAGTCTAGCTGAGCCGAGCCACTGAGAATATGTTAGTTCATGTTATGACGATCGCGTGGATATAAAGAACGTTGAAAACCGACTTGTAACGACCAAGATATGAATTTCTGAAAATCCGACTAACAAAACTTATTTTGACAGCCTCACTATAATTCCAATATTTTCCAAGTGTAAACAGTTTTTGCGAGGCACCATCTTACGAGCTATTTTCCCGTTGAGCGAGGCGGTTTGGGCCATAAACTCCTTCAGGTGAAACGAAGTATTCCCGGCCTATTTTCCAAATCAATCAGCCGCTTGTTGATCGGACTTATAGTGAGTAAGTTATGAATTTCCTAGTATCGCCAAAAACAACCATTATATAAAAATAAAAAGTGTAAAACTAGCAAGTCGCCAAGTTGATGACCGATTATCTACATGATCGAGACGCGTATGATCAAAAGTCAAAGGAGACGGCTGAGAGATTATGTCACAAGGATTTCAAAAACGTCAAGTTCTATTACTAACTCTCAACGTACAATATTTTGCGACTAGCTTTGCGAGGCCGTTCGGTTATATTTTCACCAGTTGTAAAAGTAATATTTTGCGACGAAACTATTTTATTTGACAATAAAACACCAAAAGAGGATCGTGGAGTATTATTCCAACATTTTTACACGAAATATAGTATATGACTTGCCGAGATGTCAAAAATGTAGTTTTCGACGATAAACATTATTTTCAAAACCAACGAGTGGTATCGTTAACATACGTAAATGCATGAGTAGAAGCATTTCAGTTACTTATATTAGATCATATCATTCATCATAGGTCGCAGTTTGAGACCGAGCCTCATTTTCATCATATCCTTAGTGGTTATTGTGCTATCATATCAGGTGAGTTTCATAGCCCCTACTTTTATACGTTTTGAATTACTTTTGGGGAGATACATGCTTAAATTACTTTTCTCGTTTATCAAATACATTGTGCATTGGTATGCAAGTCATCTATTCTATTGTGCATTGGTATGCAAGACATCTATTACATTGTGCATTGGTATGCAAGTCATCTATTCTATTGTGCATTGGTATGCAAGTCATCTATTCTATTGTGCATTGGTATGCAAGACATCTATTACATTGTGCATTGGTATGCAAGTCATCTATTCTATTGTGCATTGGTATGCAAGACATCTATTACATTGTGCATTGGTATGCAAGTCATCTATCCTGTTCATTCTATGTTAGCATTGGGTTGTAAACACACAGGTTGCAAGTCTTGAATGGGCAGGGCTTGGAACTGAGTGGATTTACAATGCCTATGCTGTGGAAACTTTCTCTAAACGCTTTTCAACTTATTTATAACAAACTCTATGAACTCACCAACCTTTGTGTTGACACTTTTAGCATGTTTATCTCAGGTTAGTAAGGTGATAGCAGATGCTTGGAGCAGAGAGTCTTAGGGCACGTTTTTATGAAGACTTTTGCTTTTATCATTTACCATTCGATATACTTTAAAAACTTATGTACTATTCTACTTTGGGATCTTTTGCTTGTAAACTATGACTTTATCTATTCGAATGGTAACTTTTCAAAACGTCTCAGTTAGAGGTCGTTTTCTATAACTTGTACTTTGTGCCCTGAAGTAGCATCCCAAAGACGCTATCGTTCCGCTGCGATAATTTGGGGGTGTTACATAAAACGCCGAAACAACCTATTGATATTTTTCTTTCTTGTCTTTCTTATTTTATTTCTTCTTCTTAATCTTAGTTCTTCTCTCTTTTCGTTATTCTTTTCTTCGTATCTGTTTGTGTTTGCCGACTTTATTACTTTAACTTCTCGTATCAACACGAGTCTTAAACGTTTATTCCTCTCAAATGCCATTGAAATAAAACCTTTTCATTTCAAATACGAGTATTACTTTATAAATCGCTTTGAGGTTTATTGCCGAGACATACTATTCACTTATTAGGTTGTGCTGAGGTTCATTTGCTGTGCTGTACCATCTGATCATTTGTGAAATCTTGTTTCTCTACTACTACTAAGGTATGATTCGTAGCCCCACTTTTAATTTTAAATTGTTTATAAACCCATGGGGGAGATACATGCTATTTACTTATTTTTATGAGCACAATTGTTATTGGTATGCTATTCCTGATTGAAACGATAATGCTAAGTACCGTCCTTGCCAAAAGCAAGTCCCTCGATCATGAACCATTAATCACTTGCTAGTGAGCGCGATTATAGTTTATAGGCCTATAGGAATTCTCCCGCCACGTTGACTAAGGTCGGTCCGCATGTGATGTACTATATTCGAGTTTCACTAGGTATCTGGCAAAGTACCTAGCTTTGGGGGCAACTATTATATTATGAAATTTCATGGTTACTATCAAATTACACCAAGGTTATTCGTGCCGGTTAACGCTTTGTGTGTCATGAGCTTAGCAAAATTATTTGACGCCTACCCGATATCTGTATTTGTTACATATACCTTTCAGACTTAAAATCTTTTGCTCAACTGCTTTATTTATTAAACCTATGAATTACACTCAACCTTTGTGTTGACTTTTTAGCATGTTTTATCTTAGGTAATTGATGCATATTTGCGGGCACCAGGAGTGGCTGAAGACTTTTGATGGCTATCTTTGGCTTTTACTATCTATCTCTACTATCTTATCATTCGAAAAAACTTTTATACTATGTTTTATTTACGCTGCAAACTATGTTTTATTTCCGCTGCAAACCATGTTTTATTTCCGCTGCAACTTATGTTTGAGAGTCTTTTAGACTCTAAATGTTTAATTTTGTATTCGAATGATATGTTTTTGCTAAAACGTCTCGTTATGAGAACGTTTTCTATGGATGTGACTGTCTTACCCCTCACGTAGCACCCCAAGCTCCGTTCCGTTGCCATATTCCGAGTTGGGGGTGTTACAGAATGGTATCAGAGCCACTGTTTATAGAGAACGAGGTCATACTCGACTATAAACATTTTTGTGTGTGTCAAAACGTTTTCGAAATCGATAGCCATCAGCCCTTTGTGCCACTTCACTCTTTAATTGCTTTACTTAAACTTTTATGTGTGCATGCTTTTGCACTATTATATGCTTGGATTTTCCGCTGCTATCTCACTTCATATAAAACTATTTTTATAAAAATTTGGCTATAATTTTTATACTTTTACGATACTCCTTGTAGAGTATTATGCCTACACCAGTCCCTATCAGTCAGTTATCAGTTACACCCGTTGATCACCCACTTGCACCACCGAGTCCAGAGGAGGACCCACACCCTATCGATGTACCTCACCCGGAGGATGATGAGATGGACGATGATGAGGAGATGGATGATGATGACGATGACGATGATGACGAGGAGCCATTAGAGGAGGAGTAGGAGGCTCTCCCTATGCCACCTTCACCAGCAGTGTCGGACATTACCTATGAGTCCGATACTTCAGATGCATTGGGTCATGCTCTAGCTACCGAGGTGACGTCTGGACCATCGTCTACGTTTGAGATTGGCGTGTCTTCGATTGCACAGCGAGTTGCCCCTACCGAGCTCAGAGCCGAGCTGAGTCGTTTGAGACAGGACATCTCTTGGTGCCAAGGCCGTTATATGTCGATGTCTAGGCGATTGTGTGCGCGACAGTCTGATGTTTGAGAGTTAAGGAAGGGTATTAAGGGAGATAGGAGAGCTACAGGTGATTTGTATGTGGAGTTGTATGAGCAGGCTGCGAGGTTGAGTTCTACAGAGAAGGCAGATACAGAGATTCGGGAGCGTTTGCCGTCATTAGAGTAGAGGATGACAGAGGTCGAGAAGATTGTGGAGAAGTTGGACCTTGGAGCGGTGTTCACTGATACTGATAGCCGTCACTACCAGCGTAGTATTCAGGAGTTGAGGGATGAGATCCATGCCATGCAGTGGCAGGCGTACTATGATAGGATGGCGCGTTTCCGTTTTGATGACAATATTGATGTTTTGGCTATATATGAGGGAGATCGTCAGTGAGAGTGTAGTGATCATCTTATTTATGGTAGTTTAGTATCATGATAGTGTTTTACCTTTGTACGTACTAAACTGAATACTTTCAGTTAGTAGATTTTATCAGAAACTTGTAATCGTTTTGCATATCTTGTAAGACTTATAGCAAGTATTAAATCTATGATGTATTTTGGTGATGTACTATTATTGATGTTGAATGCGTGCTATATTATGATGATATCATGGTGTTGTTTATCTTGTGATGTGATTCTATTACGTTAATCAAATACTTACAGTGTTGTACATTTGTAATGATTGATAGAATTATGCCACCTAGGAAGATGACTCCAGCTGCGATCCAGAAGTTGATTGATGATGGCATTGCCGCGACGCTTGCCGGGCAAGCGGGTGTTGGCAACCCGAATGTTGGACAAGCAGGAGTACAAGCTGTCAATGATAACCATTTCTGTACTTATAAGGAGTTCATGAATTGTAAGCCTACTACCTTTAAAGGAACTGAAGGAGCTGTTGGTTTAACTCAGTGGTTTGAGAAAATGGAGTCGGTGTTTCAAAGGAGTAACTGTTCTGAGGATTGCAAGGTGAAGTATGCGACAGGTACCTTGGTGGAGCATGCATTGTCTTGGTGGAATGCTTATGCTCAGGATATGGGGTTAGGGAATGCTTATAATACTTCATGGGAAGAGTTTAAGAAGGAGATCGTCAAGAAGTATTGTTCTCGTAGTGATATAAGGAAGTTGGATACTAAGTTCTACAATTTGGCTGTAAAGGGTGTTGATCTTGCTACTTATGTGCGATGATTTCAAGAATTGGAGGTTTTCTGTGCTCACATGGTGCCAGATAATGAGAAATTATTGGAGAAGTTCATTGGTGGTTTACCTTCCAGTATTGAAGGGCACGTGACATCTTAGAACTCTCAGACTCTGGATGATGCTATTCGCATATCTGAACGACTTATGGATCAAGTGGTTAAGCATGACACTGTTCAGAAGGGTAACAACTATGACGACAAACGAAAGTGGGAGGAAAACAGGAGAAACAACAACTACAACAACTTCAACAACCGCAACAACAACAGTCACCCTCACTATAACCATCACCACAACAACAACAACAACCAGTACCGTAACAACAATCATCACCACCAGCAGAACAGAAGACAAGAGACTATTAAGACTTATGTGGCTGCACCAGCACAAGTTGGAGGGTATGCTGGGCCGCATCCATTTTGTGATAAGTGTAATCAGCATCACGCTGGACCATGCACAGCTAAGTGTCAGAAATGTCAGAAGGTTAGACATATTGCTAAGCATTGTAAGGGCAGAGCTGTGGCTACTGGGAGTAACACACAGCCAGTGGTAACTTGTTTTGGATGTGGAGAGCGTGGTCACTACAAGAGTCAATGCCCAAAGAACACTGGTCGGAGAACTGAAGGCGCTCGTGGTAGAGCATATGTGATGGGCAATGGGGAGCAGCAACAGGATCCGACTGTAGTCACCGATACGTTTCTACTCAACAATCTTCATGTTAAAGTTTTATTCGATTCTGGTGCCGATATGCGTTTTGTATCTTCTACAATTTCACCACTACTTGATATCACTCCTAAACCTCTACACCTCTAGTTATAGTATTAAGCTAGCTAATGGCAACTTAGTTAACACTTGCACCGTAATCCGAGACTGTACCCTATACCTCCTAGATCACCCATTTAGTATCGATCTCATGCCCATTGAACTCGGAAGCTTCGACGTAGTAGTTGGTATGGATTGGCTATCCAAACATCATGCGAGTATTGTTTCTGGTGAATGAATTGTTCATATCCCTCTCAATGGTGAAACCCTGGTTGCCTGCGGAGACCGTAGTGGAACCCATTTGAATATCATATCTTGTAGTAAGTCCTTGAAATACATCGAGAAAGGATGTCATGCATTCCTAGCACATGTGTCCAAGAAAGAGTCGGGAGAGAAGCGACTCGAGGATTTTCCGACTGTGCGTAACTTTCCTGAAGTATTTCCTGAAGACCTGCCTTGACTTCCACCGGTTCGACAAGTCAAATTTTTGATTGACCTAGATCCGGGAGCTGCACCCTTGGCACGTGAACCGTATCAACTAGCTCCGACGGAGATGCAAGAGTTGTCTAAGCAGTTGCAGGAGTTGTTGGATAAAGGGTTTAATCGACCTAGTTCCTCACCCTGGGGAGCATCAGTGTTATTCGTGAAGAAGAATGACGGATCGTTTGGAATGTGTACCGACTACCGTGAACTGAACAAGCTAATAGTGAAGAACTGCTACCCGTTACCTAGGATCGACGATTTGTTCGACCAGCTACAAGGATCAGGTTACTACTCCAAGATAGATTTACGTTCAGGTTATCATCAACTCAGAGTTCGGGAAGAGGATATTCCCAAGACAGCGTTCAGGACTTGATATGGCCTCTATGAGTTTCAAGTGATGCCCTTTTGTTTGACGAACGCACCTGCTGTATTCATGGACCTCATAAACCGAGTGTGTAAACCATATTTGTACAAGTTTGTTATAGTTTTCATCGACGACATTTTGATCTACTCCAAGAGTGAAGAAGGACACAAGCAACACCTGACGATAATTCTTAAGTTGCTCAAGGAAGAGCAATTGTACGCAAAGTTCTCTAAGTGTGAATTTTGGATTCGTAAGGTAAAATTTCTTGGTCATGTGATTGACAGCAAGGGGTTACATGTGGATCCCGCAAAGATCGAAGCTATTGAGCACTGGCCAATGCCTTCTAACGCCACAGAAATCCGTCAATTTCTGGGATTGGCTGGATATTACAGGAGATTCATCGAGGGATTCTCCAAAATATCTAAACCGTTAACTCCGTTGACTCAGAAGGATAAGAAGTATGTGTGGGGAAAGGACGAAGAAGAAGCATTTCAAACCCCGAAGCCAAAACTTTACAGTGCACCAACTTTGGCATTACCAGATGGGGTTGGAGATTTTGTAGTTTATTGTGATGCAACATATCAAGGGTTAGGAGCAGTTATGATGCAATGAGGAAAAGTCATGGCATATGCTTCCCGACAACTTAAGACTTATGAGGAGAAGTATACCACACATGATTTGGAGTTAGGAGCAGTGGTTTTTGCACTCAAAATGTGGAGGCACTACTTATATGGGACGAAGTGTGTTGTCTTTACCGATCACAAGAGTCTTCAACATATATTGGATCAGAAGGAGTTGAATATGAGGCAACGACGATGGTTGGAAACCTTAAGCGACTATGATTGTGAAATTTGATACCACCCGGAAAAAGCGAACGTCGTGGCAGATGCCTTGAGCTGGAAGGAACGGTTGAAGCCGCTACGAGTTCGAGCTTTGGTTTTGACTATCAATTCAAACCTTCCCGCCCAGATTCTCCATGCTCAAGAAGAAGCCGTGAAACAAGAAGACCTCGAGAGTGAAAATCTTCATGGTAGGATACAGAAGAAGTATGAGAAGCGTTCCGATGGAACTTTGTGTTTTAAAGGAAGAAGTTGGGTACCGCTTTTTGGAGGACTGCAAGACTTAATCATGCTCGAGTCTCATAAGTCAAAGTACTCTATACACCCAGGATCCGACAAGATGTATCACTATCTCAAGGAGTTATATTGGTGGCCAAACATGAAAGCCGACGTTGCCGATTATGTTCGCAGGTGTCTTACTGTAACACCCCAACCCAGCAAGGGTAGAAGTATCACATTAATGGCTTCATATCAGATCAAACAAAACATACATTCAAAAGTAATACAAAGATTCTCAAAGGTTACAATTGAAATACTGAAATAACCAGGTTACAAGGCGAATACAATTTCTAACAATAAGATAACTTCTAATCATCTCTAGGCCCAAAACTATCAAGTCTTCTAAGTCCAAAAGTCTCTTCACTCGTACTCATCTTCCAACTAAAACCTGCCGCACACGAAAAGAAAACGTGCGGCTGAGCTTACAAAGCCCAGTGAACAGATATATAATAAACGGAAACGAAAATAAACGGAAATAATCAGATGTAGCATAATGAAAGAGATATAAATAAGATACAAGAGTAAAGGTTTAGGATAGTTATCCACCACGAGCCCAGAAACTCAAAGTCATAATCTCAAAGTCACATCTCAACATCATAGTCTCACAATCAGAGGGGATACCTCTCAGGCAACCAGATAATATGAGGGGTGGCCTCATGTATCAAATGGGGTGGAGTAGCTAGCTCCCAGAAATGTGAAAGGCGTGTAATGCACACAAGCACCAGTCACCTCAAAGTCATACTCAAAGTCATAGTTAAATCCACTAAACATACATGCCTAGGATTGCAATCCATACGCCCCCACTCAAAGTCATCTCAAAATCACAATACTCAAAATCATAATGGCCATATCATAATATAAAAGGGGACGGCGTGAGAAATCACTCCCCCACACAGGAGTCATGCCAGTGGTGCATCACAGACATGGCCAGGTTACCTTCCTGGCTAGGAAACAAAAAGGTGGCTCGGGTATCAAACTAAGAGTCAGGTCTCAAGGTCATCTCAAAGTCATATATCAGAAATGCATCTCAACGTCATATCAAAAGGTTCATACACAAGGAAACATAGAAATGGCCTGGGAAATCTTAACTGAATCATAACTCATAATCATAATCAAGGTTCATCTCAAAAGTTCATTTTAAAACTTCCATCAAAGTTCATTTTAAACAATCCTTTATTTGTGCCTTTAATAAAACGATTCTTTAAAGTAATTTTCATAAAATATTCTTTCAAAACGGTTTTTCATAAAAATTAGTCTTCCAAAATAGCCTTCATAAAAGTTAGTAACATTTATATAAAATGGTTCTGTCTCATTTATAAACACCCTTTTAAAATAGTTTTTCCTCAAAACATTTTCAAGATATAAATGTGAAGGTTTTCATAGCATAGCTTCAGATCAGAATTCATATCAAATGGAACTCAACTGGGGAGGTTCAAGCAAAGGGAAATCATAGCAATCGAATCAGAAACTAATGGATTCAGAATACGAGAGAGATCATGAGAAACCTTAAAAGAAAGGTCAGAATATCTGTACCTTATACCGCAAGTGAAAAACACCACAGAAATATAAAGGTCGGAAGCAAACTCCATCTTCAGCGAATCTACACGAATCATGACTGTCTTATTAAGAGCTTATTTAATCAAATTACACATTTGGGGTTTCTTTCTACTTTTTAGAAACTTTCCTCTTTTAGTAACTTGTCATACTTGATAATTTTCCCGATTTAGTAATTTAATACTTTAAGGTTATATTTGACAATTATTAATATTTAAGGGTCAAAAATGACAATTATGGTCAAAACGTCAGTTATCAAAATTAAATATTAGAAATGTCAACTTAAATTACTTTAAAGTTTATGCTATAATTTCATATTAAGATGATAACTTTACACCCCGACGTTCATGATTTATTTACATCAAAAGTCTAATATTAGAGTTTATAAATTAATTTCATAATGACCAATTAGGGTTTCGCCACTTTTAATAAATACTTGAGACCCACTTACGGATTAATTTATCTACTTCGTACTCTTAAAGCATGGATACAACCTGCACTCTTGTAGGATACTTGACAATTCTAATATGAAAGTAGTGTCATACTTATACGTAGCTATAAACGATTAAATATATGATTTAAATAAGCTCTTCAATGATCGGAACAGTAAATGATTTAATAAACGACTTAAATGATCAAGCTCTTAATTTTAGTCATGTTTTTTTTATATACGTACTTATGTAAATTTATTAACTAGGCATTAAAGGACTATACAAGCCTAAAAGTCACGTATTATTAAGTCCTACAAAATTTTATGGCGAGTTATATAAACCAAATCCATGATTGGTTCCTTCTTCTTAAGCCGAAATACATATGGTTACTATTATTTAACTCCTCCTTCGATCCCATTTACACTACGCTGCAAGATCATACGTATTCGAACTATATTAACAAAACACAATGCCCAGACCTGATCGAACTCATGCTACATTATTTACCATGCATGCATATCTTTAAACCATACATTGCCATCTCATATTTATAAATTCGAGTTAGCTAGTAAGACCCATATTTAAATCTTGACATTTATACCTACGAATTTTCATGTTTATTACCATAAGATGAATACAGTAGACATCATACATATCTCATTGTATCATATACAAAGATTAGTTAATTAATATTATAATGATGTGTATTATATTTGTGATTTTATACGTAGTCAACATATGTTGGATATGTACCTCCATGCCATGCACAGGCTAGCCAAACGTGACCAAGAACAGCCATCGACCCGAAAACGAACGTGAATCCAATGAGGTCTGATCGAGACGAACAAGCATGAGGTGACGAGCTCGAGCCTGAATACGAATACTAAGATACCGTATAAATCTGATTGAACCGAGTCCAAACATAAACGAAGGGGAAAACTCAGCCCTGATCACGAATCGAGCCTTAACCCAACCACGAACCAATCGAAACAGGAGCAGTTTCCAAGCTCAAACAAACCAGTACAACGCCAACTCGAACCCAACACCCTAGTCGTACACATCAGCTAACCGAGTCTAAATCGCGAGCTAAACGTCTCGAACGGAAGAGAGCACACGAACCAAAACTGGAACCAGGTTAATGCCAACGTGAACCTTCATTTGAATTCGAACAAGAACAAAACAACACACGTTCTACCTTCCTTCTAACGAGACCAAATCCACACACATACTGAAATGGGACTCGAATTAGCTAGAATGAACGGAACCGACCTTCTAATAACGAACACGATCACAACCCAAACCAACCTCAATCTAATGATCACCCCTCGCACTAGAACAAGGAAACCAACCTGGAGTACGAAAAACAACTCGAACTCACCACATTGGATTAACCACAGCCGATCACCAAGCTTGTTAGACCTCCTTTGTTCTTGATTTCTTAAGAGTTCAAATGATAGCCGACTTGTGGATGTTGTATTTAGGGTTTTGTGTATTTAAGATTTTGTTGAAATCGGTTATGAATAAGTTGAGGAGATGCCGAGTTATATGGGAGTTGGGGCTGAATTATGGGCCGAGATTTTGGGGTTTCCATATTAACTCGTTCTAATTAACTCTCGTATATTTGACACCAAAAACGTGTGAAACATATGGAATGCTAGTCATAAGAAAATATTTTGTCCATGCATATCATTCTGTTCCCATATTTAGGCAATAATATTTTATTATTTGATTCATATCTATGTTTATGGTTTAGTTTAATGAATTATCAAATAAATAAAAAAAAAAAAAAAAACTATGTATATATATTATCACTTGTAAATATATACCTCTAAAATATGGGTCGTTATATTATTTATCTTGAGTATTATGGGTTCTAAATGTCGCGTACATTCAAATATTAGCATATAATTACTTTAGGGCATACTTTAATATACGTTCGTCAAAAGTTCAAAATTCAAGGGTATTTTAGGTATTTTTACGCGTTTCAGAAATTTTGGGTTTTACAACTCTTCCCCTCTAAAAGAAAATTTTCGTCCTCGAAAATTGAAGTCGCGAAGTTAACGAAGTCATGGCAAAACGCGAAAGATCGTCAAAACATTCTCACGCTCGAGTAGGTTCTTCCAAAAAAAAAAAAATTTCAAACCAAGCAGTTTCTCATGACTCAATCTTGCCGATCAAATAATTTCGGTTTCCTCAGAAAGACATATCGCTCAGGATTCACATCAAAAGTATGATATACCCAACGTAATAGATGATAATCGTATCCCATCAGAAGAGGTTCAGGGAAGATGTAGGATTGACGGATTTTTCGTCTGTGGAATAGAAATAGACAAATCAAATGAAAGCTAATCGAATTGTAGCAAACATGAGAGTAATATATGATTTCAAACTCTCCAGATTCTCAAATAGTCTCGACTTCAGTATAACCTTTCATAGGTGTTCTCATAAACAAACAGGTCTTGCTCCTCAAAATCCAAAGCCTCAATCAACTCATAGCAGGTCATAATGAAACATAATCAACGGTTGCGAAACGTACATATAGCAAAATGTAGGTGTACTTTTTAAAAGTAACAGATCGGATCCAAACTAACAGAAAACAGACGGTAGAAAGCTCTACAACAGAACCTACGATTCTTATCGGAAGTACAGAGGTCAACAAACGCGTGTCGAGTATCCAAACGTATCCAGTCGTATAGCGATGAAAGCAGGTTAAACGCATAGGTAGAATGAACCTAAAGTCTCACTAATCACGGATAATCCAACGGAGATCAGATTCTAAACTTCTTAGGTACTCCCCAAGATATCCTATGGCCACAATGAGTGCACGTTATATGGTGTAAGTATTATCACGTTGATCAGGCGTCATAATACTAGCACCACATAGATATGCCTTCATGATGATCATACTTTATCTCAAGTCGTAATCAAAACCACCTATCTTAATCCACCTAGTACTTCTACAGTCTCGAGGTCAACAAAATCAAATGCCAATAGTCAAGAGGAAAAACAAAACTATTCGCATGAGTATCAAAATCCCAGATTGTCTATCCGAAGTGAGGTACGCCGTCACAAGCATCATATCTTCTACAACTCGCCAAAATCTCTCAAAACGAAGCCATCATCGAACATATATAAAAAAAAAATGAGCACGGAACTGAAATACTTCTAGGGAACTTGAAACATTAAAGGATCTTATTACTATAAAACGAAACTTAAGAGAGTCAACGGAATGAAAGTTAGTTGCCAAGAGCTTCGGCCTTCGTAGAATCAGTTCTTCCAAACCTAAAGGGTCTGTTTCAGAAATCCACTCATTCAACACATCCAATCTCTTCAAGTCCGGTTAATCTGTCTTCGTCTGTCCATCAATTCGGAAGTGAAACCAAAATTGGGAACTTGTGTCTGGTTTTTCGAGCCTCCTGCAGTTCTCCTTGGAATGTGATGGAGCAACGTGGATTTCTGGCACGGTCTTTAAATCTCTCCATCCTCCAGTCTGCTTCCGCTCTCAATTCATCTCAGTACAACTAAGATGAATAGGGAAGTGGGACTGTATATCTTCATCAGCTCCAGGTTCGCCATCTTGACTAGAATTTCTTCTTCTGCCTCGCCAACACTCCTGTCTTGTATGGAATGTCTCCACTCTTCGGGGTAGGTCTCCATTGTCGTCAACTCCAGGTCAGGCAAGGAACACCGTTGTCTCAACGACATCAGTCTCTCAGAATACACAAATGATCCTCAAATCTCTAACAAGGTGCAAAATGGATTTTCATGTTTTTCCTCGTCTCTGCATGTACTATTAAGTCATACAATGACCATATGTCCAGTACTCATGGAAAATATCATCTATCAATTTCACCAAGATCGTCAGATTTTTAGCTAATACTATTAGCGTCACTAACCGTCATAGCAGTCGTTTACGAATATGGAAGGCGATTCCAAGAATAGAATTCAATTCATCAGAAGGAAACTTCGCGCTTTTGAACAAGCACATAATTGTTTCAGGGTGGATGAACATTGGCCCCTAACAGTAATACGGTTCAGCTTCTTCCTGGTCTTCGGTTGCTGCTCTTCCTGGTCGCTCAATTCAACAGGTATGGTTCCGGACCCATCTGAAAGACATCTTCGCTTAGTGACTAGACAATCCCTCGGCATCAAGCCAAATCCTTCTTCACACTCCGGTGGAAACACATGTGGTTCCGTCATGAATCATATTTAGAAAACTCAGGGTGCCAACATAACTCCCAAGATACGATTCATTCATTGGTGTACGAAATGGGTTCTAGGAAAACTTAGTAACCGCGAACGTAACATACGAGTCTCCAGAGTAAAAGGGTTTAACAATCGGTAATCGTAGTAGGGAGATCAAAATTGTTGCAAACGCCAAGGTGAGACATAGCAGGGTAGTTGTCAACATTAGAGTGATCGATCAACCAATTCCTTGAAGGAATAAAATTGAAGTTAACTATCCAAAGAAAGACGGATCACAAGTCAAATCTTTATCATTCAAAGGTGAGGGGGGAAACATTCTTATACTCGTGGTTACACACCACAAGGCTTCACATAGGGACAGAGATGGGTGAAACGAAATCAAATAGTGTCGGAAGATTCATAGATACTTATCAAGAGCAAGAGACAAATGACAAAACATATCAAGTACTTCATCGCCATGGAGGTTCTCAGGATGACCGAATAGGCATCAAAATGATTAACGAAAGGATCAGAGGTTAGAGTCAAAATCTGAAGATAAGGATTAATTAGTGTCAGGCAATTACTATGAAATCCTCAATGCCTTCAAGTTTTAATCAGGTTCAAATTTTTGGTGGTGCAAAGTATAAGCTCTCAATTTCCAAAAGTGGTATCAACAGGATCTAACCAAAAGCAAGGCACGAATTAGAGTGATGCGGAAGTAAAGATACTTAAACAAATGCCTTATAGCCTACCCATTCCCCACTGGTCAAAACTTAGGTTCATATCGGAAATCCTAAAGAAATTTTCCAAAGGTTGACTTACGAGTGTCTACAGGGAAGGCTTAGTGGTCCTAACTTACACAGGTCAAGGGTAAATGTATTACGAAATCGCAGCCTGTCTCTCTGATACCATAATTGTAACACCCCAACCCGGTAAGGGTAGAAGTATCACAGTAATGGCTTCATATCAGATCAAACAAAACATACATTCAATAGTAATACAAAGATTCTTAAATGTTACAAAGGAAATACTAAAATAACCAGGTTACCAGGCGAATACAATTTCTAACAACAAGATAACTTCTAATCATCTCTAGGCCCAAAACTATCAAGTCTTCTAAGTCCAAAAGTCTCTTCACTCGTACTCATCTTCCAACTAAAACCTGCCGCACACGAAAAGAAAACGTGCGGCTGAGCTTACAAAGCCCAGTGAACAGATATATAATAAACGGAAACGAAAATAAACGGAAATAATCAGATGTAGCATAATGAAAGAGATATAAATAAGATACAAGAGTAAAGGTTTAGGATAGTTATCCACCACGAGCCCAGAAACTCAAAGTCATAATCTCAAAGTCACATCTCAACATCATAGTCTCACAATCAGAGGGGATACCTCTCAGGCAACCAGATAATATGAGGGGTGGCCTCATGTATCAAATGGGGTGGAGTAGCTAGCTCCCAGAAATGTGAAAGGCGTGTAATGCACACAAGCACCAGTCACCTCAAAGTCATACTCAAAGTCATAGTTAAATCCACTAAACATACATGCCTAGGATTGCAATCCATACGCCCCCACTCAAAGTCATCTCAAAATCACAATACTCAAAATCATAATGGCCATATCATAATATAAAAGGGGACGGCGTGAGAAATCACTCCCCCACACAGGAGTCATGCCAGTGGTGCATCACAGACATGGCCAGGTTACCTTCCTGGCTAGGAAACAAAAAGGTGGCTCGGGTATCAAACTAAGA
Organism: Artemisia tridentata subsp. tridentata; assembly: GCA_021014915.2. NCBI lineage: Eukaryota > Viridiplantae > Streptophyta > Magnoliopsida > Asterales > Asteraceae > Artemisia > Artemisia tridentata. Next base: position 210,411,076 of record CP139507.1, read on the forward strand.
GTCAGGTCTCAAGGTCATCTCAAAGTCATATATTAGAAATGCATCTCAACGTCATATCAAAAGGTTCATACACAAGGAAACATAGAAATGGCCTGGGAAATCTTAACTGAATCATAACTCATAATCATAATCAAGGTTCATCTCAAAAGTTCATTTTAAAACTTCCATCAAAGTCCATTTTAAACAATCCTTTATTTGTGCCTTTAATAAAACGATTCTTTAAAGTAATTTTCATAAAATATTCTTTCAAAACGGTTTTTCATAAAAATTAGTCTTCCAAAATAGCCTTCATAAAAGTTAGTAACATTTATATAAAATGGTTCTGTCTCATTTATAAACACCCTTTTAAAATAGTTTTTCCTCAAAACATTTTCAAGATATAAATGTGAAGGTTTTCATAGCATAGCTTCAGATCAGAATTCATATCAAATGGAACTCAACTGGGGAGGTTCAAGCAAAGGGAAATCATAGCAATCGAATCAGAAACTAATGGATTCAGAATACGAGAGAGATCATGAGAAACCTTAAAAGAAAGGTCAGAATATCTGTACCTTATACCGCAAGTGAAAAACACCACAGAAATATAAAGGTCGGAAGCAAACTCCATCTTCAGCGAATCTACACGAATCATGACTGTCTTATTAAGAGCTTATTTAATCAAATTACACATTTGGGGTTTCTTTCTACTTTTTAGAAACTTTCCTCTTTTAGTAACTTGTCATACTTGATAATTTTCCCGATTTAGTAATTTAATACTTTAAGGTTATATTTGACAATTATTAATATTTAAGGGTCAAAAATGACAATTATGGTCAAAACGTCAGTTATCAAAATTAAATATTAGAAATGTCAACTTAAATTACTTTAAAGTTTATGCTATAATTTCATATTAAGATGATAACTTTACACCCCGACGTTCATGATTTATTTACATCAAAAGTCTAATATTAGAGTTTATAAATTAATTTCATAATGACCAATTAGGGTTTCGCCACTTTTAATAAATACTTGAGACCCACTTACGGATTAATTTATCTACTTCGTACTCTTAAAGCATGGATACAACCTGCACTCTTGTAGGATACTTGACAATTCTAATATGAAAGTAGTGTCATACTTATACGTAGCTATAAACGATTAAATATATGATTTAAATAAGCTCTTCAATGATCGGAACAGTAAATGATTTAATAAACGACTTAAATGATCAAGCTCTTAATTTTAGTCATGTTTTTTTTATATACGTACTTATGTAAATTTATTAACTAGGCATTAAAGGACTATACAAGCCTAAAAGTCACGTATTATTAAGTCCTACAAAATTTTATGGCGAGTTATATAAACCAAATCCATGATCGGTTCCTTCTTCTTAAGCCGAAATACATATGGTTACTATTATTTAACTCCTCCTTCGATCCCATTTACACTACGCTGCAAGATCATACGTATTCGAACTATATTAACAAAACACAATGCCCAGACCTGATCGAACTCATGCTACATTATTTACCATGCATGCATATCTTTAAACCATACATTGCCATCTCATATTTATAAATTCGAGTTAGCTAGTAAGACCCATATTTAAATCTTGACATTTATACCTACGAATTTTCATGTTTATTACCATAAGATGAATACAGTAGACATCATACATATCTCATTGTATCATATACAAAGATTAGTTAATTAATATTATAATGATGTGTATTATATTTGTGATTTTATACGTAGTCAACATATGTTGGATATGTACCTCCATGCCATGCACAGGCTAGCCAAACGTGACCAAGAACAGCCATCGACCCGAAAACGAACGTGAATCCAATGAGGTCTGATCGAGACGAACAAGCATGAGGTGACGAGCTCGAGCCTGAATACGAATACTAAGATACCGTATAAATCTGATTGAACCGAGTCCAAACATAAACGAAGGGGAAAACTCAGCCCTGATCACGAATCGAGCCTTAACCCAACCACGAACCAATCGAAACAGGAGCAGTTTCCAAGCTCAAACAAACCAGTACAACGCCAACTCGAACCCAACACCCTAGTCGTACACATCAGCTAACCGAGTCTAAATCGCGAGCTAAACGTCTCGAACGGAAGAGAGCACACGAACCAAAACTGGAACCAGGTTAATGCCAACGTGAACCTTCATTTGAATTCGAACAAGAACAAAACAACACACGTTCTACCTTCCTTCTAACGAGACCAAATCCACACACATACTGAAATGGGACTCGAATTAGCTAGAATGAACGGAACCGACCTTCTAATAACGAACACGATCACAACCCAAACCAACCTCAATCTAATGATCACCCCTCGCACTAGAACAAGGAAACCAACCTGGAGTACGAAAAACAACTCGAACTCACCACATTGGATTAACCACAGCCGATCACCAAGCTTGTTAGACCTCCTTTGTTCTTGATTTCTTAAGAGTTCAAATGATAGCCGACTTGTGGATGTTGTATTTAGGGTTTTGTGTATTTAAGATTTTGTTGAAATCGGTTATGAATAAGTTGAGGAGATGCCGAGTTATATGGGAGTTGGGGCTGAATTATGGGCCGAGATTTTGGGGTTTCCATATTAACTCGTTCTAATTAACTCTCGTATATTTGACACCAAAAACGTGTGAAACATATGGAATGCTAGTCATAAGAAAATATTTTGTCCATGCATATCATTCTGTTCCCATATTTAGGCAATAATATTTTATTATTTGATTCATATCTATGTTTATGGTTTAGTTTAATGAATTATCAAATAAATAAAAAAAAAAAAAAAAACTATGTATATATATTATCACTTGTAAATATATACCTCTAAAATATGGGTCGTTATATTATTTATCTTGAGTATTATGGGTTCTAAATGTCGCGTACATTCAAATATTAGCATATAATTACTTTAGGGCATACTTTAATATACGTTCGTCAAAAGTTCAAAATTCAAGGGTATTTTAGGTATTTTTACGCGTTTCAGAAATTTTGGGTTTTACACTTACGTGCGCGAAAGTTAAAGCCGAACATCAGATACCGTCTGGTCTTCTAGAGCAACCTGAGATTCCCGAATGGAAATGGGAACGGATTACTATGGATTTCATAACCAAACTTTCAAGGACTTGAACTGGTTTCGATGTTATTTGGGTTATAGTCGATCGGCTAACGAAATCAGCACATTTTCTACCCATCAAAGAGAACTACAGTATGGACAAGTTGACTAGACTTTATCTGAAGGAAATAGTAATGAGACATGGAGCACCAATATCTATCATCTCTGACCGAGACAGCAGATTCACTTCTAACTTTTGGCAATCACTTCAGGATGCCTTTGGCACGAACCTCGACATGAGTACTGCATACCACCCGCAAACCGATGGCCAAAGTGAAAGGACAATTCAGACTTTAGAAGATATGCTTCGAGCATGTGTAATTGATTTTGGAAATGGGTGGGATACCCATTTGCCTTTGATTGAGTTTTCGTACAACAACAGTTATCATGCAAGCATTAAGGCTGCACCGTTTGAAGCATTGTATGGTCGAAAATGCCGATCACCCATTTGTTGGGCTGAAGTAGGAGAAGCTCAGCTCATTGGGCTAGATATTGTTCGTGAGACGACCGAGAAGATTGTGCAAATTAAGAACCCATTGAAAACTGCAAGAGACTGACAGAAGAGTTACGCAGATGTGAGGCGTAAACCACTAGAATTTCAAGTTGGAGATAAGGTTATGTTGAAAGTCTCACCATGGAAAGGCATGATACGATTTGGTAAGCGAGGAAAGCTGAACCCGAGGTACATTGGACCGTTCAAGATTTTGAACAGGGTTGGTCCTGTAGCCTACAGACTGGAACTACCTCCCGAGCTTAGTAGAGTACACCCCACTTTCCACGTGTCAAATTTGAAGAAGTGTTTATCCGATGAGACAGTCGTAATTCCACTGGATGAAATTAAGATTGATGAGCAATTGTACTTTATTGAGGAGCCCGTCGAGATTATAGAACGTGAGGTCAAACGACTAAAGAGAAGCCGTATTCCCATTGTGAAAGTCCGTTGGAATTCCAAGAGAGGACCCAAGTTCACCTGGGAACATGAAGCCGAGTTCAAGCGGAAGTACCCTCACCTTTTTGAAATTAGGACTGATAAGTTTAAATGAAAACTGAGACGGTTTTCCCAATATGATGTATGTGCTGTAACATCCGGTAATTTTCCAAACCCTTTTCACTAGCCAAATATTTATTTTTGCATCACCTTAGTATTTAAACTTTTCCTGAACTTAATTGAACTTGCGAAACGCGAGATATCTTGAGAAACGTGAGCGTTATCGTTTTATGATGTCAGCACAACCTAGAAAGCACGAAACGGATCAAATTTGCCAAATAAATTAACTTCGAGAAAGTTATGCATATTTATACTTGTTTTTACTGGAAAAATTATTTCGAGAACAATGGCACAAGTTTTGTAATTTTTCGAGTCCGTTTGGTATGTCAAATGGGTCCCACAGTGATTATTTTAAAAGTTTCAAAAACCTCTCACATATACGCCTCCGCCCGAATGTTTACACCGCGCCCCTCCATTTTATTTTGTCCACCTGTAGTCCCTCACCTCATATAAAAACTTATTTTTTTCTCTTTCTTCTCAAAACTCAAACATACTCATTATAACAACCTGAAAATATGAAACGACGTTTGAACATTTGAATACGAAACTAACCTAAGTTATATATGAATTCGACACATCCTATAACTAAGTACATATATGTTATCATACGTATGAACATTTATGGACCATCGATTTGGAACACGATTACTAAGTCAAGGGATAAATGCATTTTATTTTGCACATATACTACATATAAGTATTATATCGGTTATACAGTTGAAAGACTTGAAGAAGATTTAGTCTCCTATATCTCCCCAAGGTTCGGCCTGATTTGCAGCCTCTTAGCCCCATTCGTTTCTCATTATCAACCATATACATGAGAAGTATCACACGTTACATATGTTCCATAAGGAGACTAGTTACATTTTTATTTCATTTGAGCATAATTACATTTAAAGATATGGTAAATAAATTGAAGATTGGAAGAGAATAATCTATCCCCAAAAATCTCGGCCCATCAAACTAATCACCTCCCTATAATCGGATCAATCATTCCATCAATCAGCCCATGACATTCGCTACTTTCCAAACCTAAATTCCCCTTATTCCGTTTTAATATCGAACGATAACATAAAAGAGAACTCTGGTGATTCTCCTCTCAACCTAGACGCCATCTTTTTATTTCAAGACTAAGACCTAGACGGTTATTGATTTCCAAGTATTGCTGCTACGTTGTTATGGTGATTGTTGGTGGTGATAAGGTGTTCGTTTGGGGTTTTACTGTGTTCTCTCGTGTCCTCAACCTGCTGTCACGTTAAGGTACAAGAACCCTTAATTTATATACGACCTAATATAACCTATAACATAATCAGTATCATGCTTCTTTCGTTATTATACTTGTGTTTGGCTACTATTTCGTTAACATATATACGTATAAGATAAAGAGATAACAATCATGAAACCTTGTTAAAAGTTTATACGACCCATGTTCTTTCAATCTGTCTCGACCTATGTGTATTTTATTGTGATTCGACCATGTGTTAATTTGTTTCAACTTGCTCTGGTGTCACAGCCCCTTTTCATTTGATGAAACCCTAATATGAATCAGTTAATATGTATTCAAGGTAACCTAAAATTTTGGAAATAAAAGCCTAACCATTAAGATGGGGCACATGCATTTAATATGTGGGATTAGGGTTTGGTTTGGTGTTATTTTATGTGACCTCTTGGCTCGTTATCTTTTGTTGAGTGTATAGCATGTGTTTGTGATCATAAAAGGCTGGAAACGTGTGTCTTAATACGTTAATTAAAATAGGTCTTGTGATATATATAGGTCTCGTGTGCATTGTAATGATGGTCTAAAACGGGTTTTTGAATGGAACGGTTTTAAAGGCTGAATATGTGAACGCTATAGCTTGAGTTTTATAAGGGTATAATACTGGATATTTGCTTGTAATCTTTGTTTAATATCTTAATTAAGTTTTCCAATTGGTTTGGAGTGAATTGGAGTTGTTTTGGTCATGTTTTTAAATTTTTTGGGATTAAGTGTCAAATATGAGAAATCGGAGTCTGAACATCAGTCGATGTTTGTAATTTTTAATTTTCAAACCACAAGGAAATGTGAGCTTTCCTTTTACAAGGGTGATATTTAGGTTATGTGTGACTTCCTGGAATATTTGTGGATTTTTATGAATTGTCAAAATAGGTTCATTAAAGGCAAACTTTCTGTGTTTATCTGCAGTTAATTTTCTGGGTAGGTCTGGAAAGATGATTTTTGTAACAGTACTTTCACTTGCTAATAAAATCTATGAAAATTTGTGAAGACACTAGACTAATATGGGAATCACATATAATTATTTCAGAATTTTTGGAGCTTAAATAACAGGCATGAAAAATCGTAAGAAACTGGTCTAGAATTGCTATATAAACTCTGATTTGGTAACTTTAAGTCCTAAACCTAATTTTGAACATATGAACCCTAATTTGGTCATTAATTGATTTAAATACAATCTAAACCCTATATTTAACTTATTATCATTGGTAAACCTGAATTTGATTGATTCGGAATGTTACCCTAAAGTTACTAAATTCGGAAAGTTACTAAATTTGGAAACTTACTAATTATGGAAACTTGCTAAATATGGAATGTTGCTATAAATAGCAGGAAACCCTGAATACGTCAATCTGAATAATAATAAGTATTGAATCAGTAATAATTTATGAAATGGTTCTTAAATGACAAGACGATCATTAATTCGTGTAGATTCGCTGAAGAAGGAGTAACTTCCGACCCTTGTGTTTTCTGATATGGTTTCATTTGCGGTTTGAGGTACAGATATTCTACCCTTTCTCAGTAAGGGTTTATTCTCATGACTTTTCGATCCTTGACTTTGATTCATTTGCTATGTTATGATTCCATTTGATATGATCCCTCTGCTATTATATCTGTTTGCTATCAAATTGCTATGATATGATTCCGTTTAGTTGATATGCTCTGTTTGGATATGATATGATGATTTGGTATGCTTTGTTCTGTTCTGTTGCTCGAACTATTTAACTAGCCATGGAGGTGCCATGGCCATGTTATTGAGGCACTAATGGCTTGACACTATCTGTGGCGGTGTGATTAGTCCACGACGTCCCCATTTGATAATATATGATATGATATGTGATCACTTGGCCATTATGATATGTGTGTATACTTGTCTAGTACATGTGTATATATATGATTTGTTTTGTAGGAGGCGTATGGATGCATCATAGATACTTTGTTTCATTTTGTAGTGATTGGATGTGTGTGCCTTACACCCCTCTCACATTTGGGAGTTAGCTACTCCATTTGGTACTTGAGAGGTCTCCCCTCCTTGTACAACTTATGATTTGACGGATATATGGACATGAGATGATTATGTGATTAAGCATGTGGCATGCTTTTTAAGCTCGATGGGCATTTATGTTCTGTTATACGATTATGATTCTCTGATTGATTCCTTTGACTTCATTATGACCTCCTTAAGTTTCGCTATGATTTGCTTCTTATGATATATGATATTTTGTTCAGTTGATCCTTGATCTCTTACTCGTTTGACAGATGATATTCGTTCAGTAGGAGCTTATGTTCCTTTTCCCTATACTTATATATGTTCGATTATTCGTTTTGTTTAATATGTTCACTGGGCTTTTTAAGCTCAGCCTCATTTCTTTTCCTGCGGCAGGTTTTAGGTTGGAAGCTGGGATTGAGTGAAGAGTGCATAGGAGCTCTTAGTGGACCGCCCTAATGATAGATACCCATTTGCTTTTGGATTAGACTTGGATTTACCTTCAGTTAGATTTGAGCTTGGATTTGTATTTCAGTTTTGGAACTCATTATGTATAGAGTTAGTATTGCGTTACTATCATTAGAACACCTTTGTAACCATTATGTTTATAAGTCTTCCGCTTGCGTTTGTATGTTCTGATTGACACCATATGTGGCATTTTGACCCTTGTCGGGTTGGGGTGTTATACTCATAATTCTCTCACCCTCTCTCACCTCCACCTCACCGGATTTCCACCGCCGGCCACCACCAACGTCCGCCGGCCGCCATCGTCGCCGAAAAATATTCCGGCCAAACCCCAAATTTCACCAAAACATGGATCGGGACACCCTTGTCCTTTCTGGAGCGTTTGAGCTCACGGGGAGCTCGTTTGATACCCAAACATCGCTACCACAGTCAACACCGCCACCACAAGACCACCGCCACCACCATTTCATCTCTTTCTTTCTCAGTAAAACCCTCACGCGCCCCCTTTCCCTTTTATTTTTAATAAAACCGAAACCCTAACCCTAAAGTTTTTAATAAAATCGTTTTTATTACAAATCTTTTATTAAAACCCTTTTGTTTTCATCAAAATCGTGTGGATCTAGTTGGTTTGACCTCGACTCGGTCCGAGTCACTCGACTCAGTCGAGTCAACTCGCGAGTCGATATGACTCGGGGTGAGTTATGGTTGTTTTTGATATTTTTTGGCATTGTATGACCTTGGTTTATTGATTTGTAGCTCGGTTTCTATTTTGGATTGGATTAGGAGTTGTTTGGTTAGGCCGAGAGCCCTATGGCTCGAGTGGGAGTGAGCCGTGACTCAAGGGAGTCACGACTAGAGTTTTAGTTGATTGGTTGTGTTGATTTTGGATTTGTTTTGGGTTTGAGTATTATCCGAGAGCTCACAGTCTCAATGGGAGCCAAGCCGTGACTCGTGGGAGTCACGGTTATGGTTGGTTTGATATTTTGGTCTTAGCCGAAGGTTTTGACTCGTGTGAGTTGAGCCGTGACTCGTGGTGAGTCACGGCATGTGAGGATTAGTTAGTAATTATTTTTTTTGTGGTCGTGTTTTGGATTAGGATTGGTTTGGTTTAGATGGAGTGTAGCCGAGAGCCCCCTAGGCTCGACGAGGAGTGAGCCGTGACTCGAGGCGAGTCACGGCATGAGGTTTTGGTTGATGTTTGTGTTTGGTTGGATTTGGTTAGGTTATGTCGCGGTTAGGATTTAGTTGAGTCATACCCTAGCCGAGAGCTACATAAGCTCGATGCGAGTCAAGCCGTGACTCACGGGAGTCACGGCAACGGCCATTAAGTTTATTTGTGCCGAGTAGTTTAGTCGAGACTCACGGGAGTCTCGGCCGTGTCGTACTCGAGTTTAGAAAACCTCGAGTCAACTTTTATATTAGTTTGTCGTTTATTTTATTTAATTATTTGTTTATCGATATGGTGTTTCGGGATAATATTTGACAATATGGGATATGATTTGGACATTGGACTTGGATATGTGTTATTAACCTATGCTTGGATGAGAATTGGACGTTATTGGATTTACGGTATTAGCCGATGGACCTTATGGACGATTTTGGTACTTGAGACGGAAGAGTATGTTAGACTCATAAGAGTTTAACATATTTGGACCCGAACATACACAAAATGTTCGATAAACTTGACAACTAATATATACGCGAATGATAGTGTCTAATTATATATATTTAGCTTGTAAATGTGACGATAAAACTTATATTCAAGAGTCGTAACGCCTTGGAAATGCTTTATAAACGGACGCATCATGCCCAAATTTCGACAAAGTCTTTTATAACTTAATCGTTTACGATTACTAAATATCCTCAAACCTTTTCGAAACTTATACGTTTCCTTCCTAAATCATGATGTTTTATCAACTATTTGGGAAATGGGTAAAACACCGAAACAACCTATTGATGTTTTTCTTTCTTGTCTTTCTTCTTTTATTATGAAATTCTGCGGTTACTGTCGACTTACGCCAAGGTTATCGGTTCCGGTTAACGCTTTGTGTGTCATGAGCTTAGCAAAATTATTTGATGCTTACCCGATATTTGTATTTGTTACATATATCTTTCAGACTTAAAATCTTGTGTTCAACTGCTTTATTTATTAAACCTATGGATTACACTCAACATTTGTGTTGACTTTTTAGCATGTTTTATCTCAAGTAATTGATGCATATTTGTGGGCACCGGGAGTGGCTGAAGACTTTTGATGGCTATCGTTGTCTTTTACTATCTATCTCTACTATCTTATCATTCGAAAAACCTTTTAAACTATGTTTTATTTCCGCTGCAAACTATGTTTTATTTCCGCTGCAAACCGTGTTTTATTTTCAGTGCAACTTATGTTTAAGAGTCTTTTAGACTCTGAATGTTTAATTTTTGTATTCGAATGATATGTTTTTGCTAAAACGTCTCGTTATGAGAACGTTTTCTATGGATGTGACTGTCTTACCCCTCACGTAGCACCCCAAGCTCCGTTCCGATGCCATATTCCGAGTTGGGTATGTTACATTTGCGTTTTAGTTCGAGGGTAAAAAAAAACAAGGTAAAGGACAAAAACACCATTTGACCGAAAATAATACAAAAAAAAAAAAAAGAATGATTTTGACTAGATCCCATACAACGGTAGAGAATACTTTTTAAACTTTTTAATTTTTGTTTCTTTATAAATGATCCCAAACCTTTATTGACATATAATTTTTTTTTTGTATAGTAAATACTGTACAATGTAACGTTAATTACCATATCCGGCTACTATACTTCTACAGTTCCACTTGCTTGCAATTTAGTATTTCTGTGATCATGTGATAACAAATTTCAAGTTAGTTTTATCTAAAAGTTATTCTTAGAAAAAATAGCGTTGCTTTTTCTTCAAAGAAGGGGAAGCAAGAACACATGCATGCCCATTATTTTACTGTGAATTACTCTGTATATAATGGAGCGTCGAGTTTTGCTACAGTTTTTGTAGCAGTGTTGGGCTCGATTTTGGGATGTGGGCTCCCCATTTTCCCCTTTCGTTTGTTCCCTCGCTTCTTTTAGCCTTATCCGAGTTCTAACAAATGATAGAATTCGCTAGAGGTTTACACGTGTCTCTTCCCTGTGGTTTTCTCGGTAGTTGTACAGATCTTGTCCGTCGGCTTTGATCGGCTGCTGTTGCGCTTTAACTTTGCCGGAGGTCGATACGTTTGTGGTTTGTGTATTTGCTTCTTACGATCTACGCGTTGGTGCCATATTTATTTATTTATTTGGTTATTTTTTTGTTCTTCAGCTTTGGAGGCCTTGAAGACTGCTGTCGCACCGAATCAGGAGACGTTAGGTTTGTCTATTCGTATGTTTGTTTTTTTTTTTTTTTTTTTTTTTTTTTTTTTTTTTTGCACTTTGTTTATAGCCATTTGTAGTGATTTGTAGTGAACTGTGTCGTTTGCTATTAAGTGGTTGCAGTTATTTATGTCATTTGTAGTATGTTGTTCTTTGTGTTTAGTTATACCGGCTGATTTGTGGCCATCTGTGTAATCTATGGTTGTCATTTGTGTAATTTGTCATGAGAGTAAAACCCTAAGAAATCGGAATAAAACCTTGCCCCATAACTAAAAAATATAGTTATTTGTTAAGTATGAGGAGTAAGACTAAAGGTGTCCGTAGAAATAGTTATAAACGATCATTAGAAGGAAACGGGTCTGTTGGCTGTGATCTTGGTGAAGGGCTGCTCCCTGGTGGTGTTATAGATGTGGCCGCTGATTTAGATGCTAACAACGCTACCGGGTTTCTTATGATTGACACGCCTACTTCAGTTTGTGAAAGTATAATGCTTCCTCCATGTGACCTCGCTGAATTCATGTGTGTTGACGATTCCTTTCGCTGTAACGATCCCTTGGAACATGTTTCTGTTGCTATTAACGCTGGCCCTGGTCTGTCTACAAAATCTTCGAATGGTATATCGATTCCTGAACTTCGTCAGGATTGTGTGCGTGCCTTTCCGCTCTCTACAACTACCGACAGAAAAGGGAAACAAAATATGGATCACATCCCACTGTCAGCAGCAACTGGTACCGTATCTTTTTTTATTGCTGTTTGTTTATATTTGTATTTTGTTCGTGCGTATAATTATTTACCCGCATCTCTTATTTGCAGGCCCATGTCATGTTGGTATGCCTGTTTCAATGCATTTGGGAACTTCCACCTCTTCTGGTAACGTTCTTTTTCTTTTATTTTTCAGTTTCCTTTTTCATCGTTTGCCTATGTTTACTTACGTCGCATTTTTTCCGTACGAGCTATGCCAACAGATATACGCCCGCATTCGGATTCTAATACTGGTGGTGGCTTCCTGACAGTTGATATGCCAAATTCATCTTGTGAGAGTATAATGATTCCTCCATGTGACATTGCTGAATTCATGGATCGTGACGGTTCTTTGTGTTATGCCAACAACGATGTTCTTTCCACAATTCCTAGCAGATGTTCTAATGGTATATCAATTAATGAGCGCCATGAAGGTTATTGGTGTAGTGTCTCGGATCAAACAGATGTTGCTGGAAAAGGGAAACAGAAGGTAGATGATGTATCACTGTCGTCAACAAACGGTGCTGTACATTTTATGATTGTCATTTGTATATGTCTGTATTTTATTGCTTTTTACACCCTTTTTAACGCTTCTGCTTTCGCTTCCTCTGTCTAACTTTAACTGTTGGCCTCCGCAGTTGAACCTGAACCTCCTCCTGCTGCATCTTCTACCTATAATGTGCACTTTCAAAATATGCCCTCTACTCCTACCGCCACTTCTCAAACACCTAGAAATCCTGTATCGAGTGCTAGGCGAGCAGTGAGAATACAAAGAACTGGTATTAACCGCCAACACACAGGTAGTATTAATTATGTTTTATTGCTATATGGGACTTTTATCTGTACCTAACGTTTGGTGCCCTTTTCGCAGTTGAATCTGACCCTGCTCCTACTGCATCTTCTAACTATAATGCACGCTTTCAAACTACGTCCTCTACTCCTCCTACCATTTCTCAAACGGTTACAAATCCTATATCGAGCGCTAGGTGAGCAGCGAGAACACAAAGAACTGCTATTAACCGCCAACGAGCAGGTACTATTAATTATGTTTCCTTGCTATATGGGACGTTGTTTCGGTTTCTTTTATTCCTTTTAACCTTCATTTTTATATAGGTTTTTTTTTTATGCCTTTACAGGACCACCAGATGCATATGTGTCTTTAGGGCCATGTAACAGGGTCTGTCGTCATTGCAAGGCACTTTTTTGGTTTGAAGAAAGGATCAAACATGGAAGCCGTGCATCCCCTAGCTATCACAGATGTTGCATGGGTGGTCAAGTAGTTTTGCGTCGTCAATCCGAATACCCTGCATATATCAAGCAATTGTTCACAGACCGCCATTTCATGGAGAATGTCAGAGCTTATAACTCGATGTTTGCTATGACTTCGTTAGGAGCTCAAACCGATGAATCAGTAAACAGAGGTCGTGGCCCGTATGTCTTCAAAATATCAGGCCAGATTTATCATTGGATAGGTTCTCTTTGTCCGCCTGAAGAAACTGACCCACGTTTCTTGCAGTTATATATCTTTGATACACAAAATGAAATACAGAATCGTTTGACCCATTTTGAAGATGGCGGGCAAACTTTAAGGCCAGAAATTGTTAATGGGTTGATTCAGGTTCTAGATGAGCACAATGAGTTGGTTCGTTTATTTAGGACAGCAAGAAACCTACTGAGTGCTGAAGACATTCCTGACTTCAAGATACGGTTATTTGCAGTCAAGGGTTCACGACAGCATGAGCTGCCTTCTGGCGATTCTATTGGAGCTATCGTTTATGAAGGAGGTCCTGATACAGGGACTGAGTTTGATATCGTTATTCAGCAACGTTCAAGCCAACCGCAAAGAGTTAGCAAATTGCATCCTTGCTATATGTCGTTCCAGTTTCCTCTACTTTTCATTTTCGGAGAAGATGGATTCCACATTGCCCTACGTTTATGGAACCCGGATACTCAAACAGTGGAACAAACCAAAAAGATGTCAATGAAGATGTACTACGCATATCAATTGCATGATCGCTTTGAGGAATATAGTCTGCTGACACGGTCCGGAAGGCTATTTCAACAATATGTAGTCACAGCTTATTGTAGTGTAGAGCAATATCGATTAGATTACATTCGCGACCACCAGAATGATATCAGAAACGATTACCTTTCAGGGGTGTATGATGCAATTCCACGCGGTGATCGGAATGGTTCAGATGTAGGGATGCGAACAATCCTTCCTGCATCATTCGTCGGTGGCCCATGATATATGTACAGCCACTATCTTGATGCACTCGCAATTTGCCGGGTTTATGGAAACCCATCTTTCTTCATCACATTTACATGCAATGTTAAGTGGCCAGAAATTACATAATATATGGAACAGTTTCCGCACGTTAATGTTGCTGATAGGCCAGATGTTGTCGATCGAGTTTTTGAGCAGAAAATTCATCTACTGATTGCGTATCTGCGTGACGGAAGACCATTTGGACCAGTTGCAGCGAGTAAGTTTCAGTTTTTATTAATATGTACCTATACATAAACCGTGTGCATTATATCTGATTCGATTTTTATGTTTAACTTTTCAGTTTTGTACACGGTTGAATTTCAAAAGCGTGGCCTACCACATTGTCATTTGTTGTTGTGGATAAAAGAAGCTTCAAGAGTACATTCACATGCAGATATCGACCGATATATATCGGCTGAATTACCTGGTAGACACGTTGACCCAGAAGGTTATCGAATAGTTACCGAGTTTATGATGCATGGTCCATGTGGCATCGCAAATAGATCAGCTCCATGTATGAAGGGAACTGATTCATGCACAAAAGGGTTTCCTAAGCCATATGCTGATGCTACTTCTATTGACAAAAACGGCTATGTACATTATCGCAGGCGCCCTTCGGGAGACATTACTACTGTCCAAAACGTTGAGTTGGATAATAGCTATGTCGTGCCATATAATATGATGCTTCTTACCAGGTTTTATGCACACATCAATGTAGAATATTGTGAATGGACAACGTTGATTAAGTATTTATTCAAGTATATTTCAAAAGGCACAGACCGAGTAGTCACGCAGATAACAAGATCCACTAGAAACACGCCTTCAACAAGCCAGCCACCTGCAATTAGAATTGATGAGATAAGCAATTATCTAGATGCAAGATACATTGGTCCACACGAGGCCTGTTGGCGATTATTAGGATTCGATATTCACTACAGAGATCCGGCTGTGCAAATACTGGTTGTTCATCTTGAAAATATGCAACGTGTAACTTTCAGAGCAAATGAAAGTTTACACTCTGTTGCTGAAAATCCAAGTAACAAGAAAACCACCCTAACACAGTGGTTAGACTTTAATTCTCGGTCTACACTCGGTCACCATCTGACGTATCTAGACTTTCCGTCTGAATTTGTTTGGAATCATGCTCAAAAGTTTTGGTCGCCTAGACGGAACCTTAACAAGCCTTCGATTGGTAGGTTAGCATGCATACATCCTAGCGCTGGTGATTTGTATTACCAAAGGCTTTTACTTTGCCACCAGAAAGGATGTGCATCATTCTCTGCTATACGTACAGTTGAAGGCCGCCTTTATCCAAGTAATAGATCAGCGTGTGAAGCAATGGGTTTATTAGCAGATGACGGAGAATGGTCACTTGCTCTTTTAGAAGCAGCCTTAACAGCTACAGCAGCAGAAATACGTCAGCTGTTCTCTCAAATTCTTATCTTCTGTGATGTTACTAATCCAGTCTCTCTTTGGAATAAGCACTGGAAGCTTATGAGTGATGATATACCTGCAATCTTATCACACCTGTTCCAGATGCCCCGAGTTACCTTGACTGATGAAGAGCTGCAAAATGGGGTTCTCTACGAGCTGGAACCTATTCTTAGGTCTCATGGGAAATCGGTTACAGATTTTGGTATCCACCTGCCTGCACGACGCCTGCTACAGATTCTACAAAACAGAACAGTTATGGAAGAGCGAAGCTATGATACAGAAGCTATGACTGCTGAAAGAGATCGTTTGGTGCCAAATCTCAATACTCAGCAGCGGCAGCTGTTTGATGCTATTCTCGAAGGTGTAAGAGATAACAGACAAAAGCTAATCTTCGTATATGGTTACGGTGGCACTGGAAAGACTTTTGTATGGAAGAGCATAATCTACACCCTACGAGCAGAGCGAAAGATAGTTCTTGCAGTGGCTTCTTCTGGGATTGCTTCATTGTTGTTACCATCAGGCCGCACTGCTCATTCAAGGTTTAAGTTGCCACTAGATGTGACGAACGAGTCTATGTGCACTATAAAAAACATACTCAGCTGGCTGACTTACTGATACAAACAGATCTGATAATTTGGGACGAGGCGCCTATGAATGATCGTAAATGTTTTGAGGCCCTTGACCGGACCTTGCGAGATCTATTAGATACACTAACAACTCTTTTTGGCAATAAGTCAGTTATCCTCGGTGGAGATTTCAGACAAACTTTACCGGTAAAGAAAAAAGGTACAAAACAGCAAATTATTTCCTCATGTATCACTGAATCATATCTGTGGAAACACTTCAGAATTCATCTGTTGACTGAAAATATGCGCCTGAAAAGAACAGAGACGCCTTCCCATCAATTTCTTGCAATTGCAGCATTTTCTGAATGGTTAGTCAACATAGGGAATGGTGTTATTGGTGAACCTGATCAATCAGATCCCCGAGATACCTCATGGATACATATACCCGATATGTATTGTATTCCATATAGTGATGACGCAAGGATGCAACTTATACGATTCATATATCCTGACGCCATTCTTCAATCACCAACTGCCGAATCCTTGCAAGAAAGAGCAATTATTTGTCCAAAAAATGAAACCGCTGACACTATTAACTCAGATGTCCTGCAAATGTTATCTGCTCCCAGTCATGTATATACAAGTAACGATGAAGCTATACCACGCGGAAATGACGGAGGAGCCACAGAATTACTATATCTAGCAGAGTACCTTAACACGCTATCATTCACAGGAATTCCGCCACATAAGCTTGAACTCAAAATAGGCGCCCCTGTTATGTTGCTGAGAAACTTGAATTTAACTGGAGGTCTTTGTAATGGGACACGCATGATCGTAACACAGATGCTTGCTAAAGTAATCGAAGTCAGAATTGTTACCGGTACTCGCATACTACAAAAAGTATTTCTTCCTCGAATTCTGCTGTTCAACAGAGACGAACATCTGCCATTTATATTCAAAAGGAAGCAGTTCCCGGTGAAAGTATGCTACGCAATGACCATCAACAAAATCCAAGGCCAGTCACTGAACAAGATCGGCGTGTACTTACCAGAACCCATTTTTGGCCATGGCCAGTTATACGTTGCACTTTCAAGAGCCACATCTCCTGACGGGCTAAAAATCCTCATCAAAGATCAGCTCAACAGACCACCGAATACAACAAAAAATATCGTCTACAGGGACTTTTTAGAAACCATTATCAGAACCCAGGTCTTATTCATAACAAACACATTGCACATATTCTTTCACGTTTCTGTATTAGTATTTATGCATATGACTCAACCACAGATACAGCAAACAAAATATATTATTCTAATACTTAGACATTGTATAGGGCTGAACCAAACACTAATTTTCTCTGGAAGAAATATAGGATCAGTTGTATTTTTAGATGTTTTCTTTACTTAGCCTATTATCGATTAGCACATTACTGCCACCATGTAATGTCTGTTATGTTGCTATATTTGTTACATGTAACGTCTATTATGTTGCTGTATTTGTTAGCTATAATTTTAGAGATTTTCCCCCTTATTACTGAATCACACATAACTGAACATTGAACCCAGCTAGGATCCAATAAACATATTTTGCTTCCTAATCCTAACGCGCATGTGACTAAACCCATATAGGATCAGTTATACTTTTAGATGTTTTCTTTGGTTAGCCTATTACTGATTAGCACAGGTAACTAAAACCATATAGAGTCTTATATCTTATTTTAACCCTTGCGAAGTCTATCTATGTCATTTATATTCTTACAGATTTTGTTACCTGCTGTCAAAACACCAGCTCAGTAAACCCATATAGGGTGACCCGCATTCTGCCACCATGCTTATACTAACAAAAAATCAGACACAGACTTTGCTACATCTGATTTAGCAACTATATGTGCGGTCCTATAGACAGGAAAAGTGACCATACCTACAAAGACTTCTTTTGCGTGCAGTTAACAACGCACAGACCAATTAACCCGCACAGTCTCTAATAAACAGATTCTCTCAAATCTGATTCCCTTACCTTTCTGATCGAACCGCATGCACACGGTAATATATTGGTAAACCACAGGTAAGTAAACCCATATACGGTCAGTTCTGTTTTTACAGACTGAACTAATATATCATCTAATATTTTACTATGTTTCTTACCTATATTTTTACATATTTTTTATCCTGTTACTAAATCACAGGTCACTAAACCTATATACAATCAAATATCTTATTTTAACCCTTGCGGATTATATCTATGTTAGTTATATTGTGACAGATTTTGTTACCTACTGTCAAAAGGCTAGCTCAATGAACCCATATAGGGTCGCACACATTCCAACGCCAGGTGACTAAACCTGTATACAGTCTAATCTCTTATTTTAACCCTTGCGGATTATATCTATGTTAGTTATATTGTGACAGATTTTGTTACGTACTGTAAAAAGGCTAGCTCAATGAACCCATATAGGGTCACACACATTCCAACGCCATGCTTATACTGATGAGAAATCGGACACATATTTGGCTACATCTGATTTGCCAGTTACATCTACGGTCCTATAGACAAGAGAATAGGCCCACCCTTTTATGATGTTCTAAGAATGGATACCTTCAGAAGCATCTTTCGCATGTACTTTACGGAGACCACAACCATATATTTCTTCCCATGTAATACCGATACATTTTTCGAATCAAGGTAAAGCTGTACTGAACTGACTCCTGCTAACACCAACTCTCATATGTTGGTTGCTTGGATACAGTTTATTGCTTATGCATTTTTGCTAACAACTACCTTTTCTTAGTTATTACACCTATTTAAATATGATCTCATCTATCCCTGCATCATTATAATACAGGAAAATGTCGCAAGATACTTCACTGCCAGCAATAACAAGGTCTGCAGGAAAAAGGCCAGCAACAGATCTTGAAATTGTTGGAGTTGCTGATCTCAAACCATCAGACATAGCAAAAGCAATATGCGTTCGAGTGTATCGAAAATGGACAGTTACAGATACCAGAGGGATAAAACAGCCAACTTTGAGCGTTATGTTACTTGATCAGCAGGTTATGTTAATCTACATCACGCCTTTTAATACGCATTAAATTTCCCATTCTTAATATTTGTGTTTTTCTTTCATATTATAGGGTGGCGCCATACAGGCAAACGCAGAAGGCCGCGAAAAAACAAGATTTGATAACATCCTTCAAATCAATGCTGCATACACAATCACCGGATTCGGTCTTCTAGACACCAAAAAATGGATGCAGACATTACCTAATCACTTCACTTTGATATTAGGCCGGGTCACCGATGTTCAGCCCTATACTGGAACCAGCTTTCCACTACATCATTTCAACTTTGCCACATACACCCAGTTACATCAGCGTGCAGACAAAAACACCGTAATACTAACAGGTACAGATTAGTATTAGTAACACTCACACAATACAAAATAGTATAACTGCACATTATGTCACTGCAGATTACATAGCATGTGTCCTTTCTGTTGGTGATATCCGTGAACCAAAGGCACCCAACACAAAACAAATTGTCTGGAGAGACATCATACTTCGTAACCTAGAGTAAGTTAATCATATGAACTATTTTTTGAATAACAGCCCTTTATACGTACTCTTTTTTTAATGACAACCATTCTAAATAACAGCTCGCTAACATATTTTCCCATATGCAGAGGGGACACTGTCAGATTCACCCTTTGGAATGAAAAAGCTCAAGAATTTAGCATCAGTGCCTACGAAAAAGAACCTAAACCAACCGTTATGGCTGTCAGTTCATGCTGGGTGAAGACATACAAAGGTACCACCATTTCCACAGACCAACGTTGCAAAGATATTAACAGAATAGATTCTAACAAAGCCACAAACAAGTGCAGGATTGCAACTATCAAGCACACCCGCAACTTACTACTATTTCAACCCTCCTATTCCTGAAACAGATTACATACTAAGCATGTCAGTTGCTCTCCTTCTCTTATAACACATTCACCTAATTTTTTAAGCATCAAACTAACTTGAAATATCCTTACAGGTATGAACAGTTGCTCCCGCCACCAGTCATACAGAATGTACGCACATACAGCTACGATAACATAGAAGATGAAAAGAAAAGAAACAGAGTTACAATAGACGAGCTTCTGCGAGAAGATCCAAGAAACCAAACAGTCAGTACTTCTATCAAACTTGCAACTACTAGCTTTGTATTTGCCATGTAACTATTTTAATGTATAACTACCTTTTACAGAATGTTAGATTCACAGTCGTTGCAACAATTGAATCTACCGAAGTTGCCATGACTGTAGGCGGAAAATCTTTGATGACCGCCCACATGCACAGTGTGAGATACCAGCTCCAACACAGCCGAATGATTACAGGTACAAGTAACTAAACACAGTTTATAAGCGACAAAAAAAAACCTCTTAATATTGTCTAATGAACTCACCTATGTTTAATACCTATGCAGTTATTCCTTTAGACTGTTGATTTCCGACAACACTGGAGTTTTGACGTTAACATGCTTCAGTAATGAGGTACATTCAATAGTCACAGAAGTCAACAAAGTTGTCTCAGAAGAAGGCTACACCGATGCATATACAGTCCCGCCACATTTAACAGCCCTCGAAGGAACCACACATTTGTTTCAGCTGCACTTCTCGCCAGATTCTACAAAAGAAAATTAGAGTTATGTGCTTGATAGCGTTATGGAAACTGGTGCACATCTACTGCCACCAACTGAACAAAACATGCCCTTGCTAACAGAAGCTGAGCCCGAGTCACCAATTGAGGAAGGTTGTAATTTCACAAGCTGTTGTCTGTTTCGTGCACTCGCTAACTTTTTTTTGCATGATAATTAACTGAACTCTGTCAGGTACTACTTCCGAACCTCCGGTTACTCCTGCTTCACCTGAAGTTTTGCAAGCAACCACTCCTACTACAATAGAGGCTACTAGCCATTTACAAGGCCAAGCAACAAAAACAGAAGTACTGAGGACATCTGCTCGAAGACGAATCTTAACAGACAACAAGCCAGAGGAAACAAGCAATGCAGCAAAAAAACCAAAACCAACTGTCCGTAAATGACTGAAGATCCAAGTGCCGCGGTTCAATAACATGTTAGCTTTTGT
The DNA here is from genome assembly GCA_021014915.2 of Artemisia tridentata subsp. tridentata. Lineage (NCBI taxonomy): Eukaryota > Viridiplantae > Streptophyta > Magnoliopsida > Asterales > Asteraceae > Artemisia > Artemisia tridentata. Next base: position 210,432,470 of record CP139507.1, read on the forward strand.
TTACTTTTGAACAACATCTAAACCACTATCGTCTGTAATATAACACTATACTGATGTTCGTTTTAATTGCAATGTTTTCTCTATGTCTGTTGCTATCTATTGCTGCCCCGCCGCAACGCGGCGGTTCGCAGCACATCTCGTTCATATCAATTTTAAAACTCATATAATTTATAAGGCTAGTCACAGCGTTGATCTAGGTCACCAGCTGCCACATCAGTTTTCTCTCTCCGGTGATCAGACATGACCAAGTTGCCACAGTAGTGACTGATTTTTATTTATTTATTTTTTATTATTTTTTTTTCAAATATTTTAAACAAAAAATTTAAAATTCATTAAAAATAAAAACATTACATAAATTAAATATTAACAAACTACGATACAGTATTGAAAATGAAACTACAAATTACAATGAAAACTCTGAGTTATAACCCTCCTCACTCGAAGAGTCCCTAAACTCGCCATTATAATACTTTGCTTCCATAATGTCAAACCAGTTCTTCCTAAGATGTTCTGCATCCCTGGCTTTTTGCTCCATACGATCGGCTTCCTCTCGTAGTTCTCTTTCTTCTGTTTCCCTCCTTACTTTCTCATTCTGCTCAAGAAGTCGGAGTTCATCCTCAGTGAGTCCAAACGGGTTGGGTTGGTGTTCCACAATCGGTGGAGTGTTTACCAGTTCATTTTTCGGTTGGAACACCGGAAAGATATCCTCTGGTGGAGTGTGATAAACTTCATCTTCTGGTGGAAAGATATCTTCTCGCACTTGTTCTGGACTTGGGAATTGTTGGGAGAAGTCTTTGCGAGACATTGTTGTGGACTGTGGAATTGTTGGGAAAGATATATGTGTGTGAATTGTGTGTATTAGTTTTGTGTATGAGAAACAAAAGAGTGTCGGTATATATAGGGAAATTTTTGAATTTGAATTTTGAATCTTCCCGCTCGTACTGTAGCCTTTAATTTAAATTTGAAGCAGAGTATGGGTAATATTTTGTGTTTTATTTTATGTAAAAAAAAATAAAAAAAAAAAAAAAAAAAAAAAAAAAAAAACGTTTAACCAAAATCAGTCACAATTTAGACCGATTATTTGTGTTCCTCTTCCTCGACTGAATGCACACAATGGCCATGACCGAGAGAGATATCGGTCGACCAAAGGTTTTGACCGATTAATCTCAACCCACTGCTACTAGCCTAATGCTCTATAAAGTGTATCAAACGATCAATCATTTTACAACCTACAACTTTGCTTCATCCACTAGCGAATATTTATTTATATTATAACCATGTGTAAATGCCCCATAACAGATGTTGTGTTTATCAGGTTCATGCTTAGAATACATTGTACTGTGGTACCTAAAAAGCAACTATCGTGATACTTTGTGACACAATAATCATTGTAGTTGCATCTAGAAAAAATTTCATTCAAGCTTAAAAGTAGACTATTTATTTATCTTTATAAAATAATCGATCAAGTATAGATGATGTAAACGCATTGGTATTTCGTCTAACGGCAATTTTATATCTCTGACCATGCGTTATTTAAGATTGTTGGCTCTAGCAGGGTACCCGCACGTTGCGGCGGCGGGTACTCTGAGATAAAAAAAATCCCGACGAGCAAATGTTTTTCGATTGTATATTATTTGTAACAATAAAAATTTAAGAATGATGTGTATTTTATATGAGCACAACTTTAAGTGGCGACGATATAAAAACGATAGTCAGTAATATTATTAAGGTAGGAGCTCAAAGCAGTTAACAATAGTCTTCAGAGGCAAGAGTGTTAACAACTTGATCCAAGCCTTACCATTAGTCAAATATCAAAGATGATTTTTGTCTCCTTACTTAAAAGTTATACATTTACACACTTAAAAGTCATACATTTATAGTCTACTAACTTTCATCTTCCATTTGTCTAAAGGTACTCTTTTGTACTATCACCATACTCTCTTATTGTGTCTACTCCTTATTACCATCATCACCACCCATACCATTTCATCCATCATAAGTGTCTAATTTTTCTTTTCAAGGTTCATAGCTTTTACTTAGCATATAAAAATTTGTATTTTAGAAAAATTATGCAAATATACAAGTTTCATTGGGTATATATATGCAATTCCCACTAATTATAAACTATCTTTTGCTTCTTGTGTGACACAACTAACTATTGTAAACTTACTTCATATTCTCATGTCAAAATCTATGTAAAAGAAGTATGTTCAATAAAAAAAACAATAACTCCTTTTGTTAGTTTGTATATCAGTTAACCAAGCTCTTTATTTAGGATTTTAAGCAAGTCTCAAGTTTCAATGGTCATCATCTTGTGATTGCCATATATACCAATAGACTTTTTTTGGGTTTTTAACCATTCAAAGTTTAAACAACTGCTTTTCTAACTCACATATGTTACATAATACATATTATTTAAAGTTTAATATGGATCATATACAAATATACAAAGAAAATTTAAAAATATACAAAATCATATAATAGAAATAGAATCATTACAATCTTGGTTCTTTTGAGAAGAAACTAAATGATAGCCGAGTGTGTGTAAATTTAGCAATTTAACGAAACACTATATGAAAATTCTTGAATAATAGTGATTCACTACAATAAAGAAAACACAAAATATATTGTATTTACTTCCATTACATATGCCGACTTTCAACGTTTAACAAAGGCTCACAAAATATACAAAAGAATTTGATCAAAATATAAAGATCATATAATCACTATGAAAAATGCCAAGACAAGTTATCTTGAGACATGCAACCAACCAACCAACGTCTCTAAGTTAAATAAGTACACCCGTGAAATGACACTTCAAAATCAAATCAATAATACCGTACTAAAACCCCGTAGGCATTTTTGATAAAAAAATCAAAATTTTAGCCGTGAAATGATGTATCCCCGAAAAATTTGTGCGACCAAAATACCACTCTTTTTGCCATATGATTATCAAACTTACGTCTATTTATTAACTCATATCACATTAGCCCAATATTTTCCTAACCATTTCAGATCAAACACACTTCGCAAGCCCACTTTATATCCTCATTCTTTGCAACCCAACTTGCATTCGTATTATGAATCCAATAGCAGCCCATTCCATCATTCAATTGGGTAAATGACAATCTAAATACAAATCGTATAGCCCAAATCAAACATAAGACCTGGTCCTATCACCATTTAAATTCCCGATCCAAACACGTTTACCATTCGGGTATAATAAGTAACACACTTATTATTTTACCATAACCCTAAACACATATCATTTTGACATCCGCCCCCATCTCCTCTAACTTCTCAAACGCAGCTACACATCTCCATATCACAATCTCATTTCATCATCTTCATACCCTCAAACGAAATACAACATCCATCTCCTTTTTCATTACTTGTTTAATCATGTGATGAAGAAGTCTTATCGTGTTGTTTTGATCTTTAGGGTCGAATATGTTATTTGTAAACACGAAAAGAAACTGAGATCGTTTAAAAAAAATCTTCTTTTTTTCTGTTTGAGTCTTGTGGAACTGATGGTGAGTAGAGGAGGATCGGATTTAGGTTAGTAATTTAGTTGGATCGAAGTGGGTGTCTAGTTTAGGTTAGTAATATGGATGGCTGCGACTTCGTCTTAATGGTCATCAGTCTAGATCATGTGTTCTTCTTTTTGTTTGGCAAAGAAACAAAGTTATATTTCTTTTTGTTTCGAGAAGGTCGATTGTAGGTTTATGTTTTGTTTTAACGAAACAAAGTTACGATTAATTGTTTTGTACATTGTGGTTAGGTAGTTGTACATATTAGTGATGGGGTGTTTTAAATTGTAGCATTAATGTTAGTCTGAAAATGACATCATGCATAAAGTGTTGTAAATCATGTTTTATTTGTTGTAATTCTGAAAATTTGGTGCAATAAAGTGTTGTAAACCATGCATTATTTCTTGTAAGTCTGAATTTTAAGACTTTGTAGGAGAGAGAGTGCTTTGTGCATTATAATATAGTAAGATTGTTGGCTCTTTTAGATTAATGCAAACGCTTTATATGCTCATATTTTGCAATCTTGGGTTTCTTTGTCGGCATATTAACGATGGTACGCCTTCGGTTAATCGATATCAGAGCTTAACGGAGACAAAGTATAGCTACGTGGTGATAGGCAGCAAAATATTACTGTATCTTTTATATAATAAAACAAAACCCCTAGTGGGGACTTTTTCATTTCAAAAAAATCAAATCATTCCTTCTTTAGTAATAATTTTTTTAATTAGATTTAATTTGTTAGATGTAGAAAAATAAAAAAAGTTAATTATTTCCTAATTTGCTTAAAAAGATTAAAAAAATCGTTTTTGTACTCACATATATAAAAAAAAAAAGTGAAAATACACATGGGTCTCAACGACATTTTTAAATAAATATGGACCAAAAATGTAATTTAAAAAACAAAACCGGAGTCCACCCTATCCAATCTCACTGTTAATATTTTTTCATCACCATAATGTAATTAAGAAGAAAAAGCTCGCTTACATCATATGAACCATAAATCTCCAGTTCCACCCTGTTCAACCACCAAATCATCATCAACATATTATGATCTAACCTTCCGATTTAATGTTACAACATCGATCTAATTCGTGATTTAGCAATAAGGTTTGTTAATCATCAGTTACCTATTTTTGTGTTCTATATATTACTGAATCGTTATTATAATTAATTGGTTTTATTATTGTATATGAGTTAGATAATTGGGCATTTGATTAGGGATTGATAATTGCTATTTTGGTTATTTGTGGTGTAATTAATTGCCTAAAAGAGAACTTCACATGTCAAATACAATGAAAATAATTAAGTTTAATGTTGGTCCAGAAACGATATTTTATACAATAACATTGATGTAGGTCTTTGGAAGCGAACTTATCTTATTTGTTAGGTTGACAATTTTAGGTAACATTTTGTTTAAACAGTCTACTAGCAATTTAGTTTTTGAGTAGCTATAGATATTATGAGTATTTGTCAATGTTGAAGTTGAAGAGTTCATAATTGAGTCGCAATCTCAAAGTTTGAATCTTTATTGGCATAAGGGTTAATATTTTAAACGGCTAATCTGGTGCTAACCTCATAAAAGTTATAAGTTACTGATTAAATTTAATTAGTAAAAGTTTTAGACTTAAAAGTGTTAGACTTTTTACGTTTTTGCTTAATTATATATCGAGAATGTGGTATCTAAACTGTATAAATCATATATTCATCAAGTTATATACAAATGTAATTCGTTTACAACCTAACCCCAACACTCAGGACTGATTATAGATATTTAAGGCGTATCCAAACACCTCCCCTATAGCTAGGTAGATTTGGTTTGTTAGTTTACATATATCTCAGAATTATACTGTAATCAATTTTACGCGGACACTCAAAACCGATCATCAGCTTAACTACACATTTAAACGCACTCTTTGAATCGTAGATGCACTATAGACCTTTTATTGTAAGTAGTTTTTTTTTTTTTCAGTAGTGAGAGTGTCATATTTTTCTCTGATGCTTTAAAATGTCTATATGTGACTGTGCTTATATTGTAAGCATTGATAATTAAATGTTATGAACAGTTGGTTGCTGTAAAAAAGCTCAACCTGAGTGGCCTACAAGGGAACCAAGAATTCATAGTCGAGGTTCTTATGTTGAGTCTTCTTCGCCATTCAAACCTTGTCACTTTGACTGGTTACTGCACAGATGGAGATCAGAGACTCCTGGTTTACGAGTACATGCCACAGGGTAGCCTGGAAAATCATCTTTTCGGTAATTCCTTATTCATCACGTTTTATAATACTTCCATTGTCAAGGATTGAACAGTATGATAATCTATATGAAGCTTGAATCCTGTTTATTTCTGCCATTAAGTTCCTAGGTTCGTGCTTTCATTAAATTTTTAGTATGCTTGAGTTGTATGAATTAAAGTCTCGGGGACATTTCACCCAGGGGCAGGCCTGCATGGTCTGCCGTGTATGCACATTCATAACCAAAAAAAAAAAAAAACAACAACTTGTAGTTCATGCACATTACAATAAACTAAATAAAAGTTATATTTATGTACATCCCTGAAGAAAGTTTGCTTCCATATTGCATATACTGATAGGAAAAAACTACACCTAGCACCCTTGTCAATTACCATAAAAGCAAATCTACAATGATTGGTTTACTTCTATTTTCGTGTTGGAACTTTAATAATAGTATAATACACATCCAAAGTTAATGTTTTGCTGATGTTTTATATTCATCTCAGACTTCGTAAGTCTTCTATTTCTGTAATCATCTTAACCATTAGATCCCTATATCTTATTGCACAAAATGCAATAGGAACTTCTTTCATTAAAAGGATAATCTTCAATGTCTGCTCTAATGTCCATGCATTCCGTGTGTGGTTGGCATGTATTATTGATCTCATTTGTTTGGAGCTTTATTTTGAGGCTAATCTTCTTCGTATATGGAAGATCTAGAAAACAAAACAATGAAAAAGTGTTTTTATTGTCTTAAAGAACATGTATGTGATGCTATCTTTTTTCCTTTTTTTTCCTTTTTTTTTTTGTTATCACTGATTACGGGAATAGGAAAAAAAATATATTAATCTTCTGGTGAAAGAGTAGGGTTTGATCAGTTACATGCTTGTCTATTAAACTTTCTGTTCTTTCGGTTAAGAACAGAGTACCAACGCTATGTTTGTCATTTATCAGCAAAGGTCTTGGCTATAGGTGGGAAAATGTGTGGGTTGATTAATTAGTCAAAAGGGGTTAATCCACTCACACTTTTTCTTTTTTCCTTTCTAATATTTTATAAATAAATAAATAATATGATTAGAAGGTCCTATAACTCCACTATACTTTGGAAACTTTTAAACCATTTGACCTGTTATATAAACACTACTGTTGCTTTTTGGTTGTTTGACGTATCAATAAAATATAACCCCTGCTGACCTGTTCATCCTGCTATATAGCTTACACCGGTCTGCCTTCCGTTTACTAGTGTCTAACTGAAGATTATTAGAATACATATCTGTCTTCATGTTTGTCAAGTCTCAGTGTCAATAACTAATTGGATGTATGTCCTTTCTCCAGATCTAAAGCCTCATCAGCAGCTATTAGATTGGCACACCAGACTGAAAATAGCACTCGGTGCAGCTCGTGGTCTTGAGTATCTCCATTGCATAGCAAACCCACCCGTAATTTATCGTGATTTAAAATCTTCAAACATATTGCTGGATAATGACTTCAATCCAAAGCTTTCAGACTTTGGCCTTGCTAAATTGGGCCCTGTTGGTGACAACACCCATGTGTCGACTCGAGTTATGGGTACCTACGGTTACTGTGCACCCGATTATGCAATGAGTGGTAAACTTACTATCAAGTCTGATATATACAGCTTTGGTGTTGTGATGCTTAAGTTGATTACCGGACGTAAAGCAATTGACATGACTAAAAAATCTGGTGAACAGAATTTAGTTCCATGGGTAAGTTCCTTTTGCTTTTAATGTTACTTTTAGAAGGGTAAAATTAACCGATATATGTTAAAATGGGTCATTTTGGGCTATATTTATTGCTAACGGGTGAAATTGGTAAATAAGTTTACTGCAATTTAGCTAAAAAGAAAGTGAGCCAAATAGGATGAACAGTTTAAAAGTCACCCAAATCATATTAAAGAGTTTATAACCTCCTACATTACTTTATTTAAGAAGTCTTTATTTTCGTATTTTAGAACATATTGAAGCAACCCACACGAACTGTTACTTTTGAAGAGTTTGTAACTGTCCTACAATTCTGTTCATTTGGACCAAGAAGCAGGCCACGTGACCTTTTAATTTGTGACCTACAGTCAATTGTTTACTTAATCATGCCTTTGTTTTTAGCTTCTTATAAAGTGTCTCAGAAGGTGAGGAAGCTTGTGTGAAGTATAGGAATTGTGAACTAGACGACATTACATTTGTTACAATGATACGTGCCTACAAAGCCATAGGAATGGTTGAAGCTGCGCAAAGTTTGGAGAATAAGATCATTATGTGCGTACATATTGTCCAATTACTTCTAGATATATGGTCACCTTGCGTCTTTATCAGGCAACCAGATTGTGGAAGGTGAAAGGTACGCAGAGCATGCAGTAAGAAATTTTGCTTAAACAGAAACGTTCAGAAATAAGTTTTTGTTCTTTACAAACTTTTTTCATATTCTTGGACTAAACTGTAATTTTTTTTTTAAACTCCAGACTTAATACAGTACCAGTTTATATTGTATTACAATTCTAATACGGCACAAATTTTTTTAAAAAAACTCCAGACTTCTTAATACAATACCAGTTTATATTGTATTACAATTCTAAAAGGGCCTAAACTAAAACCGACTTAAAGCATTATATAAACTCAATTGATAGCCCAAGTTTTTTATTCCAACGAATTTATAATCACAGCTATCTGCAGCTCATTCAATAAAACTCAACAAATCACCAGGTTTTCTTTTTCATCTTTGTAGAAACATATAAAAGATTTATATTTAATCCTCATCTTATTCATCAGGATTTCTTTTTCATCTTTGTAGAAACATATATATTTAAATTTATTCAGATTAAATTGATTTTAGCAAGTGCTTAATTTATCCAGTGTTTCAAGTTTCCCCGAGTCCTAAATGATTAATCATGGTCCATGTAAGTTAGAACATGATCCGAAAATGAACAAAGTAAACATATTTACTAGAGCACGCAAGAAGTTTAAATTAGCTGGAATGTTGGAACATCTTTGCAGGATCAAAGCTCTGCATAGGCGGGCATGAACTAAAGATCTGGTGAGTGAGTTGGAGAGCGGGTTGCACAATAGGTAGTTCTTTGTCAATTTCCTCTATCAGATGGTGTGGACCAGCAATGCTCCACTTAAACCAAGAAGCAAGAGGGAACCAACTTTTTTTATTAACCGGATGTTTCTTTATTCTTGGATAGCGTGTGAGTAAGAGATTATGCCACTCATTATATCACTACTATATCACTACGGATTCTACAAAGGATCATTGCAATACCTCAAGTTATATCAGAGGTAAGTTGCTCATCAGATAGAAGATGCTCACTATTTATGGTTACTTTACAATAGGAAAATTTAGTAGCGGTTTGTTAACGTGGGGTAAACGTACCTCGGAGGTCCGGGATTGAGTAGCTGAAAATAGGATTGACCTTGATGACTTGAGACTGTAACTAAAGCTTGAATCAAGTCATGAAATGTTTTATATGATCATGTGAAGACTCATTTACACAACTATAGCATGTTATGATTTTTTGGAAGGTATTGTGCATACTTTAAGTGTTTGGAAGGTATTGTGACCTGGACTACTATAAGGATGACGACGTTAGTATTTTTAAGTAAAAACAGAGATGTCTCTTCAAGCGTAAGGAAAATGTCTTCTCAAGCATCAAGAAGTAGAAGTTATAAAGTTTATACTTTTTAGTTTTTGTCTAAACTAGACTCACATAATATTTTGGGGATCATTATATTTTTGAGATTCAAGTGTAGTAATAAGTTTCATGACAACATCTGAAATGCTCAAGTTGTTTTGGTCATTGGAGCCGGAGGTGGTTGTTTTTGATGAATCGAGTCACCTGTATAAAGTTTGCGAGATAAATTTTTAGTGGTTAAATCATGATGGTGGTGGTTACGTACGATAAAAATATGGAATGGTTATTAATAATAATAATAAAAAAGGTTCATCTTTGTGTGAAATACATGCTCATATGTGTATCATGGCTGAATTACACACTCATTTACACAAGTTGGTTTTAATGGGTCGACCTGTGCACCCATTAACCCGTCAAAACATTTAGAAAAACGAGTTAAATAGATCGTTTATGAATTAGACATAAATAAGTTAGTGTTGCCAAAATTGGCCTGATTACTAAGCAAGTCGTGTTCGAGTTAAAAAATTCTGACCAACCAACCCAAACCTGACCTTAATTGCAACCCTATTGTGATATGAACCAATGACTATAAATTTATGTTCAAGAAGTTTATTATTATTATTATTTTTTGTCAGATAAGTGCTATCATCTTGGTCGAGTTATGACGTTTAAGGTATATGAAACTACAATATGACCTCTAATATGAAGATTTGTTTGGAGGTAGTCCCATTTTTGTGAACTGACAATATTTTATTAGAGTGTCATTTTTTTTTTATTATTATTTTTTTGACAAGGAGTGTCACTTTAAAACTAATGATAGTGAGTTATCATAAGTTATCTAAAGTTCACCTTTTAGCATATTTGTTTTAAACAATTACTCACACACAAAAATGAAACAAAATTATAATTATGTACAATATAACTATATGTACTAATTTAAACTCAAAATATTTATTACTAAGACATAAGTAAAATTTTATGTCAAAACCCCGTGCGTGCACGGGTATTATACCTAGTATGATTTAAAAACAACAACGACCTTTATTTTTAAGTGTTTGAAGCTTGGGAGAACACTTTGTGGTACTTCGCGCGTTTATGCGAGCTTGTGCTAAAATAAAAATCTCATTTAATTTAGAGGACACGGAGTCGTCAACGGGCTTCAAACGGGTTGGGTTAACCCGCTGGGGAACACCGCCGCCGACCCAGCGGGTTGCCCAACGGGTTGGCGATCACGGGTAGAGAAGCCAGCTGCTGGCTGGGTTGTTTTCTGCCCCATTCGACCGTTGAACGGTCAAAATCCAAACGCTCCCTTTTAATTATTTTGCAACGGATACAAAAAAAAAAAAAAAAAAAAAAAAAAAAAAAAATCCCTCTTTATAAACAACTAAAATCTTCACATATTTAACCACAACTTTCACATATTTAACCACAAACAACTAAAATCTTCACCCCAAAATCATCACTTTTATCACAAAATGGATTCATCTTCTTCCTCTTCTTCATATTGTGATCCGCCTTCTCTTTTCGACTCGTCAACGGGGAGCACTTTTAACTTTTTCCAAACGGTTTTAGACGCGTATCAAGACACCGGAAGCTCTACCGACACCCGTAGGTACATTGATCGGGAACGGGTCGAAGCGGGGGAAACACTAATGCGTGACTATTTTGTTGAAGACCCGAAATTCGATGAGTCAGTTTTCCGTCATCGTTTTCGCATGAGCAAAAGGTTGTTTTTGAAGATTGTTGGTGATATTGAAGCTAGGTTCGAGTACTTTCAAGAAGGATACGACGCTCGGGGGAAAAAAAGTTTCACGGCTTTACAGAAATGCACATCGGCGATCAAACAATTGTCGACGGGTGAACCTCCAGACGCGTACGATGAGTATTTATGCATGGCGGAAAGAACATCACGTGATACCCTCGAGTATTTTTGTGATGCGGTCATTTTTTTATACGAAGCGGAGTTTTTACGTAAGCCAACATCTCACGATGTTGCTCTCATCACACAAGCACACGAAGAAAGACACCACATTCCAGGGATGCTTGGTTCTCTTGATTGTACACACATCGAATGGGCGAGGTGTCCTAGATACTTAAAAGGGCAATACACGAGGGGTGATCATAAGGTGCCGACTATTATGATTGAGTGTGTTGCTTCTCAGGACTTGTGGATTTGGCACTCGTATTTTGGTCCTCCTGGATCGAACAACGATGTGAACGTTTTGAATCAGTCGCCATTGTTTCAAAACGTGCGTATTGGATCCGCACCAGACACTTCATTTACCGTAAATGGACGACATTACAAGCATGGGTACTACCTTACCGATGGAATCTATCCTAGGTGGGCTACGTTTGTTAAGGCATACCGGCATCCGGTCGAAGAGGACGAAAAGAAGTTCAAAAGACTCCAAGAGGCGGCAAGAAAGGATGTTGAGCGGGCCTTTGGTGTTTTCAAGGGGAAATGGAAGATTTTGGAGCGTCCCCTCCGGTTCACGACAAAACAGAAGATCGGGAAAGTCGTCGCCACATGTACTATATTGCACAACATGATCATAAAAGACGACGGGAGGGCAATATCACAGGTTCGTATTATGGATCCACCTGCCCCTATAGCTTATAACCGGAATGTGCTGCGGGAGTTACATGACGAAGAAGTCCATCATCGCCTCCGGTATGATCTGACAGCGCATATATCGGGTTTGGACTTAGCATACCTTGATGACCCAGCGGATCAGCCACCACCGATCGAGACATTGATTTAGGTGTCTTTATGTAGTATTTTATTTTCTAATAATGATGTCGTTTATGTAGTTTTTATTAATTATGTTTAGGTTTATATAATGTTTATGTCGTTTATGTAGTTTTTTTTTTTTAGTTTATTTTAATGAAATGTTTAAGTTTTTATTATATAAATGTTTGATTAAATTAAATGAAAAAAAATAAATTGGGAGGGTTGAAAAAGTGATGAATGCCTAAGAATTAAGTTGGGAGGGTTGGAAGGGTAAAATGAGTTGGAGAGATGTTATTGGTGGAATTTGGGAGGGTTGAGAGGGTTGGGCTTCATGACTCCCCCTGCCCTTAGCAGGCATAAACATCATTAAAGGTGCATATTTGTAATGATATATAATTAACTGAAAATATGCAATTCCAAAAGCTCCGTACGTGAGAAGATAACGTTTGTTTTATACTTTATACACATACATAATCATATTAATTTGTATAAATATATGCATCAATATATCTTCAAACAAAATTGATGGCTGGTAAAAAAGCAAAATAAGCAAAAACAAAACAAAGAAGAAATATGTTAGGGAAAGCAAGTTCAACCTCGTATACATCACAACTAGAATTAGGAGAACTGGCTACGGTAAAAAAAAAAAAAAAAAAACAAAAAAAATGGCTACGGTAAAAAAAAAACGCTTGTCATCGGTATTTATCTCTAAACGACAAAAAAAACGCTTGACCGAGTCAATCCTGCGTTGAATTTTTTGGATGTTAAAATACCGACGACATGTCGTCGGAACAGTATTGGTCAAATTTGACTTCTCCCCCGCCTTTCAATAATAGCGAATAATTGGGCGTGAATTTGACCCGCCAAGATGTTGCCGACGACATGTCGTCGGTAACATATAAACTAAAAAAATTATGGTAATTAGCTTTAGATTAGCGTTTGATTAGCGTTTAACTTTTTCATTAGTGTTATTGTCCTGACGACATGTCGTCGGGACGTATTTAGACCAATTTTTTGCTTCCCCCACTTGTGAATAATAGCGAACAATTGGGCGGAATTTTTTCCTCATTACAACTATATCCCGCCAAAGTTTTACTTATATATAACCTAACCGATCATCCTCAATTCGGCAAAACACAAATAACCTAATCGTCAATTGCCACAAAACACACATAACAATGGCTGGTTACACGCCGGAAGAGGAGTGGTCAAAGGTTTTATCATCGATGTATCTCTTTAATGAAGTTCTTAATACATATGGCTACGAAATTTATGATGAATATGGTTCTTATAAGAACATTAGCCCGTGGATGAGAGACCAGATTCTGGAATGGTTGAGGAAAAAGCCATACTACAGAGAGATGTTGGACGCTCAAGCTGATGATGTTGGAGGAGAAAGCACGTTGGAAACCAAATTTGATGATCTGGGAAATAGGATAACAAATCTTGAAGCTATGTTTGAACATTTCATTAAGCAAAGGAAAACAAGGAAGGGAAAAGATGGTGCAGGTTCTAGCAAAGTGGGAAGTAGCAGCAAAAAAAAATGAATGGACAATGTTTGTTATGGTCTATGTCGTTTGTTTCGTTTGCTTGTCGAGTTGTTTCGTTTGAGTCTGTATGAAATGTATGTGGTTGAGAACTCTTGCGTGTTTTAAATAAAAGGTTTGCCTTTGTGTTTGTTAATTGTGATATTGTTCTTTCAGTTCCATTCTTTATGCATATGTAATTTAGTGTTGAAAAATTGTATATTTTGGGTATGGTTCGACCCACCGAGAGACGGGTGTATGTCATGTTCAATAGCTTCATCATTTCTATCTTTTAACAACAACAACAACATTTTATTAAACAACATTTTATACAACAACAACAACATTTTATTAAACAACAACAATAATACAACAATAACAACAATAACACAACAACAACAACAACAACAACAACACTACATACGAATATTTTCCATGTCACCTAACAGCTCACGGAGTATTGCACCCGACTGACGTGCGTGGGCGTGGTCGTCGGGATTCCTTGTCATTTCAAGTCTTGCCTCCAGCATTCTTACTCTTGTCTCTAGCACCTGTTTTTGTGATTCCATCATGTTTATCCTAGGATCTTTGGCATTACAGTTTGAGCACTCTGTCGTCGGTATTATTTTCCCGCCTCATTGCAACTTTATCCCGCCAAAGTTTTACTTATATACAGTGTTGTAAAAAAAGGTCTACAAGGCCGATTAATCGCCGCCTAGGCGCTACAGGGCCACCAACCTTGCCGTTTTATGTAACTGAGTCAAACAAATAGGTCTACCGTGGTCAACGGCGGTCAATGGTGTTCAAACTTGCCGGATCCCTACAAAACTTGCCGGAAGTACCCAAAACTCACCTTAAACTTATATTGATCACTTATAGTAACTGTTTAAATCTATTACAAGTTTTTTTTAGAAAAAATTTTGCTGAAAATACATAAAACTCGCCAGAAATACACAAAAATTGGCGAAAATACCCAAAATTTTTAAAAAAGCCAATCCGATTAATCACCGATTAATCTCGCCTAAACCGATTACAAGCTACAAGGTGGTCGACCGTCCGACTACCGATTCGCGATTTTTGCAACCTTGCTTATATATAACCTAACCGATCATCCTCAATTCGGCAAAACACAAATAACCCAATCGTCAATTCCCACAAAACACACATAAAAGTGGCTGGTTACACGCCGGAAGAGGAGTGGTCAAAGGTTTTATCGTCGATGTATCTCTTTAGTGAAGTTCTTAATACATATGGCTACGAAATTTATGATGAATATGGTTCTTATGAGAACATTAGCCCGTGTATGAGAGACCATATTCTGGAATGGTTGAGGAAAAATCCATACTACATAGAGATATTAGACGCTCAAGCTGATGATGTTAGAGGAGTAAGCACGTTGGAAACCAAAATTGATGATCAGGGAAATAGGATAACAAATCTTGAAGCTATGTTTGAACATTTCATCAAGCAAAGGAAAGCAAGGAAGGGAAAAGGTGTGTTACAGACTAACCCCGAGCTGTGGGGCCAGTTGATGAGCCAACTGCCTTCTCAAACCGAGGTAGGCACGGGCAATGGCAGTGGCGCGGGCGAGGTATGCTCGGGCAGTGGGAGTGGTGCCGGCGAGGCAGGCGGCTCGGGCAGTGGCGATCTCGAGGATGATGGCATTTCCGATGATGACGATAGGCAGTGAGGTATATGTATGGGTCATTTTGTACACTTTAACATTTTCTCCATCCGTATGCTATTGATCATCTTCCGTGTTTTGTACACTTTAACATTTTAACACCTTGACTTTGTCCATCCGTATGCTATTGACTCATCCGTATGTTATTATTGTACACTTTAACATTTTGGTGACTTGAACATTGCAGATATAACAACTTTTGTGGTATTGGCAGCTTGATCCGTAGATTATAACACCCGTTTTGTAGAATTTGAAACATTTTAATGTATTTGAGGGTGTTTAGCGATTATATATAAGTGTTTTAGCCATTATAACTTGTTTTGGGATATTGGTATGTTGGTATTCGTGGTGTACAGGCTTGTATTGTGTAGATTTTTTGGGGAAAAAATTACAGAAAAAATCTAGAAAACTGCTGCATACATGTCCTCGGTACTATAAGTTTATATTTAATCAATATATTTTAGTATCGGCGACATGCCGTCGGTATAAATGAGAGATAATTTGACTTTCGTTGACCGGTTTGCTAATTAAGAGATTAAGTAACTTTAACGTACCGACGACGTGTCTTCGGTACAATATTTATCGAATGCCAAAATTCTTTGACTGAAAATGGTTATGGGTCCCACACGAGCGTCGGGGAATGTCGTCGGCACAGTAAGTCCTGACAGGGCATTTTCGACTATCACCGGCCGTCGAACTATCGTCGGCATCCACTACGTGCCGACGTCATGTCGCCAGAACGACGTTTTTTTAGTCGTCTGGAAATGTCCTGAATGTATTAGTGCATATATAGACTTTACCTAACATATCTTTAACAGCTCTATACTTATTAGACTATTTGAGTGATTGCGACATTAATTAAGTCTCAACTAAAAAAACATGTGCATAAAAATTTTACTTTTGTAGATTTGGCAATTGGCAAGAAATCCTAGGAAGAGATTAGAGACGTATAGAGTATGTGACCCTTCGTATTACAATTATGGGACATAGAAGAACAGTGGTTATAAGGGACCTTTACTAGTAGTCCACACACAGTGGAAGGTTGATTGATCAAACGAGGTGAGTGGGGGGACAACCACATTATACATTATCATAAGATTCTATGGTGCATGTCGATCGCGAGCCCAAATCCTATATTCATAATTTCATATTCCAATCCTAATGTATATTATGTTGGTATTTTAGTGTAAAATAGATTGCGTTTAATATGCAAATAAGAGTCGACGCTTATTTGGATATTAACGGGACTAACAGGGGTTCCAAGGGGGCGTAGCCCCCTTGGCGGGGGTTCGGGGGCAGCGCCCCCGAGAGAAGCGGGGTCCAGGGGCGGCAGCCCCTGGCAGGGTATAACATTGCTATGTTAAAAATTCATTAGAATTTGTTTTTCCACCAAATAAAACATAAACGTTGATATGGATTCTGCTGCTAGCTTGTGTGGATTCTGCTGCTAACTGTTTGTTTCTGCTGCTAGTTGTTCGTTCCTGCTGCTAGTAGCAGATACTGCTGCTAGTTGCAGATACTGCTGCTAGTTGATATATGTTAATATAACTGTTTTACAGTTATTAGGCCCTGATAACCGCCTCATAAACCGTCTTATATATTCTCAATTTCGTATAGAGAATTGAGAAGGCTGATCAAACATCTTTTGATCACGATTTTCTGCAAACATAATTACATACTAAATCTTGAATCAAATTCGATTTTATCCGATCATAAATTGGTATCCACTCCACTTTATTGATCTGAAAGTGTACTCACACGACTTTGAATTTCTATCGGGTTACAACACATAATGACATATCGTATGTGAAAAATAAAGTCGTGTAATTCATGATTCGACTACTGGCTACTTGGTCCCTACAAAAGATTGCTCAAATCAAGTTATCAAGACAAACATATTTGGACGGGTAGTTCTCTGTGGTCCAGTGGCCGGTGGTCCGATGGCGTACAACATGACAAGTTAGAATTTTACTCCAAACACTTCAAGGAATGTCTAAAAAGAAACAACGAAAGTGACACAACCCTTGAGTGGCGGTCCACTACTCTACTAACTTGATCAAGATTTCATCCATTTATCGTGTGTATGAGGTGGTCGGTTACGATGAATACTTGACCTAGTGACTAAGACAAAGATGCTCTAGCGAGTGGTCCGCTCCTATTCGAGCCTTGTAGTAAGTGGTAAGTACAAATTGACAAAGTTTGGGTTTTGTTTCATCTTTTTTGCCCAAAAACCCATAGTTGAACTTAAAAAAGTAACCAAACTAAAAGATAATCTTGCATGTTGGTCAAGTAGTTCTTGGGACAATCATATAGATATGACATATTGGAATATCTTTTCAGAGCTATCGTCGAATTTTCAAAAAAGTAGCCTAACAAAAGAATGGCATATATATTGCTTAGACAACGAAAGGTAGGAAAAGTGGGAAGAAAATGGAAAGAATGGTGTACAATTTCTATTGAATTGAATTATTATATTCCTTGGAATATATATACTTTGTGATAGGGATCGATCCATTTGAGAGCCGGGTGTGACACGGACCACATCTGATTTTAGTTCATGAAGAGTAAATTGTTTTTAACATGTATATTTTTTGGACGTGCAACCCCCGATTCATTTAGTAAATTTCTTGTGGTGCAATTTTAGTACTCATAATCGTTAAAAAAAAAAAAAAAAAAAAAAATAAATTGTTTTTAACATGTATATTTTTTGGACGTGCAACCCCCGATTCATTTAGTAAATTTCTTGTGGTGCAATTTTAGTACTCATAATCGTTAAAAAAAAAAAAAAAAAAAAAAAGTAACACCTTCCTAAAAATCATGAGCCCATCTCTGATTTGTGATAATGATTTTATGAGACTGGGATTTAAAGTAAACAAAATATAGATTTATCTGCCACCGGGAATTAAGCATAAAATCATTAGATTAGAGAGCCCTTTAAATGAACAAAATACTAGTTTGGTAAAAACATATAAATAACATTTATTTAGCAGATAACTAAGAATCTATCACCAATTTTTTTCAATTATTTGGAGTGAATGGATATTGAAAGTGCTTGCACCCACCCTTGCTGGTCCATTGCTTTTTCAAGACTAATGTTGTTCTACCATGATGGTGAATCTTGAATATAGGTTTTACTCTTTTAAGGCATGTATTACTATATTAGTATTGCTTTATTAAGACTAACTTGATGATCTTATGCCACACCAATCTTTCGAAAAGAAAAGACTTTATCATGTTTAAGTCTGTACGTGAATGGTGGGCTTAAAGCTTAAGCACGTAAACTGGTCAGCTAATACATTAGAAAACTTAATTAACTAAAGAAAAAGAGAAAAAAATAATTTTGTTCTCTACAAGAGTAAAAGTTGACTTTTTTCTAATAGAGCAAAGGGAGGTGGTGAAAACTTCTTTAGCCGACCTCTTACCTAAAAGAAAAGCCATTACATGCCTAATTCATGTGTCTAATAGATGATTGTGTTAACAAGGATTTTGATAAACATAAATAAGTGCAACCCTTATATCAAACATTGAATAAATTAGATTATACATATCAATTAGACTTAGGATGTCTTTGTTTGTTTTTTTTTTTTTTTTTAAATCTTACTAGCCCTTTTACTCTTAGGCTGGTTGGCAAGGTAAGTCCTCCTTCACCATACACATCAGCGCCACGTCAGCTTTCTCTCTCCTCTCACTTCCCTTCACCTCACTTCACCATTTACTAGTCAAGGCAAACACATCTTCACCTTTCATTAAAATACACACTTTATAAAAATATACACCACTAAATACCCTACACACACTCACACTCAAAATAAAAAATAATAAAACTCAACTAATAGTTATGGTGAAGACTTCACCTAATATTGTTTTGGGAAGTGTGAAATGTGTGTGGAATAAGGTGGAGGGCAAGGCAAATATGGTGAGAATTGATAATGGTGAAGGGATCACCTATCCCTTGCCAACTACTCCTTTTACTTTTACTAGTAAGAGGTGGTCAGACGTTTTACTTGTTTGTTTTTTTCTTTTGAGTCAGACCCAGTTAGACATATAACATCTTACTCAGTAAGAGGTGGGGGACTTGTCTTACTGTCTCTTACTCGATAAGAGATTGAAGACTCATGTTAATATAATATATTTGATTGTTTATTAATTATGTTATATTTATGATAAAAAGTCTTGTTTCATATTTATATAAGTTACTTAAATAAATTGCAGAAACGAACACTTAAAATCATTCGGACAATTATAAAAAAACAAACAACATTATTTCGTTCAGATTTAGACTTTCTAGCCACCTCTTACTGGTAAGATGTGTTAGTCAGATTTAGACATAAAACATTTTAATGAAACAAACACGCCCTTAGACACATGTATAGACATATCAATTAGACACGGCAATCGTTTAAATAATCTCTCGATTCAAACGATAGTTTATCATAATATGAAATTATTTATAAAACTTCAAATTTCAATAGATCAAAATAAAAAACTTCTTTTAGGATAATATCATGGTGGCAGTGTGGCACAGGAAAATATCTCATTATTACTAGTAAAAAACATACACCTCCAAGATTCCACAGATTCTATAATGTGTTTTCTTTTGAAGTGTAATTGTGTAAGGAAGACATCTCCTAGTGACAATCTTGGTTGGATTAGATTCGAGAGCATCATCACCATGTATGGTTTATAGTCCTTGGAAATTTTAGGGACTATTCTTTTATTCTGATCTTATAATATTATCAAAAATTCTAATTTATCATTTTTTAGTAACTTGTATCTTAGGCATTAACATTTATACATTATGTGGTATATTTGGAATTTGGGTAAGGGGTTACTCATTTTATGGGTTTGTGGAAACTACACAAGGCCACTTAAAAACTGTTTATTCACTTGCACTTTAACACTTTCTCTTTTTGGTAGCACTATGTCATCAAGTGGGTTTGGCCATTTCTTGTGCATTTCCCTTCATGACAAGAAAAGCTAGATGAAGTAAATAGAAGAAAAAAGAGGCTAGACTTAAATTTAATAAATAGTTGTATAGAGTTGCTATTACCACTAAATGTGTAAAATACTGTTAATAATACAAGATTTATAAAGTTTGTAGACCGAGAACAGTGACACGATGATCTTGTTATTGTTGATGGCTAGGTGATAAGTTTCAACATATGTTTGTAGTAACTCAACTCTACGAAGATGTTCTATTCGTATAGCTACAGGGGCGGTACTACAATGGAGGCAGTGTGGACAGTTGCCCCTACAAAATTCTTAGTAGATGTTAAGACTTTTATCAAGTTCGATTTTCTTTGGATGATCATGATGCATAATTTTATTTTGCCCCCATAAAAGAATGTAATTTCATTTAAAGTAAAATCGCTATCATTAGATTAACAAATGTCGAGTTAGTGACATGACCCGACTTGACTTTTACGTTCAACTTTTGCCCTCTCTTAAAAAAAGTTATGTTACCGCCCCTGTATAGCTAGGTTGATTTTCGTGGTAACGTATATGCTCGTTGAGTATGTAATATGTTGGTTTTGTTTTGGCAGCGTTTTTTGTTTCATTGAATGATATTTGAAATATTCGAAAAGTACTGAGCCATCAACTCATCATACATACATCGTCTTTCACCATGCAGAATTCTTGTAAAAACTACAAAAGATAGTATAACTTATAGCTATAAGAGCAGGGGTGCAGATGACAAGCTTATCTCTTCATTCGGGTCCCACTGAGTGACACATCAGCACAACAAACCACAACTAACAACCCTCCTCCCCAATCAACTAACCACAACTTACTCATTTGGGCCCCACCATTATTATTTTTTTCTTTTATCAAATACCAAAAATAAACTAAATTCATTTCATTAAAATAAAAATACAATACATAAAATTTAAATAATAAAAATAGCACTTAAAAAAAAAAAAAAAGTTCCAAATATTTTTTTGTCCAACTGTTATTAGCACACACAGCCAATTACATTAAAATAGAATCCTTGGCCCAAAATCAAAGCCCACGATCAAAGCCCAATATTTTAACAAAATTAAACTAAAAAAATACACCATCCCTTCTTCTTCATCATCAGCAGTGCACACACACAGTCAATTACACACACACAATTGAAAACGAAAAAAAAAAAAAAAAAGAAAAAAAAAACCATTTTGTCAGAGTTTCCCTTCGTCGTTCAGACGAGGAGATGTCCTTCGGCGAGAAGCATTGGTGCAGCAACGAGCCTTCGGCGAGCTCATCAACGAGCTGCGCCCCCTGGTCTAAGTAGTTTTATTTTATGTGACAACTTTCATTCGTTGATTGAAAATTGGCTAGTTTAAGTTATGTTTATCTCTAGGCAATTGATATCTACACATATGAATTTGATTCATACACATAAATAACATTGTATATTGACCATTATACCCTCCAAATAATATATGACTAAAATATAAAGGAGGGCATAATGGTAAATTTACAATAATATTTATGTGTATGAATCAAATTCATATGTGTAGATATCAACACCCTTATCTCTAACACATTATATAAATATAATGTAAAGATTAGAAGTTTATTTAAAATGAAACATGTCAGACATCATGTTTGAAGTCATTGAAATTTTATTTCAAATGAATAGTACAACTTTTCTTTAATTGCAAATGCCAAATGTCACGTACAAAATACATATCTAAAACGTGAGAGAGAGAATAGATGTATTTAGGTGGTGTTTGGTTGACGGTTTGGTATGGGTTTATCCAAAAGAAAAAATAAAATTTATGTTTGGTTGTTATAGGAGCTCATAATTTGGGAATGAAGGAATGAGAAAATGATAGATCTCATTCCACCATATTTTGGTAGGTTTTTATGAATACATTCAATCAATTTTTTTTTTATTTGATAGAATTTTTTCAACCACATATTATTTATTATTTTTTTATTTTATTTTATATATTTTTTATTTCAAACAAATACATAAAACTTTTTAAACATATATATAATTTAAATATTAATTAATTTTCTCTCTCCTTCTTTTCTTTCAAACTTTCCTAAATCCGAATCCAATTCCAATCCCACTTACAAACCAAACGCACCCTTAATACTTTCAAACTTGATTGATTGATTACAACAACACTTTAAAATTTTGTTTGACGGGTATGTGACAAGAACGTAAGAGTCACGAAGTGGTACCCAATGTTGAGCTTCATTCGATTTGTTTTAGTTGTAACGTTTTCTGAATTTTATTAACTCTACATTGTGCAATAAACTTTATTATAGGTGAATTAGTTAGGGACGTAACGCATGCAGGTATTGTTGTTAATTTGTGCTTGTCATATTCGTGATTATCAATACTCTGATTAAGATATTACCTGTTACCTAATATTTGTTAAAAGTTAAAGTGCTATTCGAATAATATATTATGATCAATAATGAAAAATAAAAAAAAATAGTCTAAACATGGTGTACCTGTGTATATTGTGAGTACGTCAGGTAAAATTACAAAAGTGAAGATGGAGTTGTTTTATACTCCGTATTTGAAGCTGTATTTGCATAGAGGTGTTTAGTGAATAAAATATATAAAAGAAAAAATACAAAAGGTTTTATACATATTCATAAACTACTATGTTGCTAGTGCTAGAAAATAAAAATAAAACTGGAATACTATTATGTTAGTATGGTACCGCGTAATCCGATGACGACATACAGGTAGTTTAAGTTTTTCACTGAGCAGTTTTATTTGATCACATGATTTTCACAAATGATTTCACAGTTGAATGAAAATTCACAAACGTAAATATACATAGTTTTTTAATCTCATTCTTATTTAATAACTTAACATCAGAGCATCCATTATGTTTGTTCATAAAAATGTTTAAAGACTAAAATCTTTTGAAGAAGTCTGTAATTTTGTGAACCATAGTGGGAAATCATTTCAATCCTACGTGGAATGAATGGGTATAAGATTTTGAAAAAGTCTAAACTATTTTACAATTATTTATTTATTTATTTATTATTTTTTTTTGAAAATGTTAGGTTGTGTTTTATGATATGGAAAGCTTTATGAATAAGTTTATCCATAATAAAAATAGGTCTACAATATGAAAAAATTTATAACTTGATGTATTAATTGTATAAACCTTTTTATCATAATGAATGCCCTTAGTAAACCTCTATTTGATTTTCAACTTTAAGAGTTAAAGAATAAGTGCAAACACGTTATAACGTATACAGATAACTGTTGATCGTCCATCTAGCATATACCTCCACCAACACCCTAGTTGCACTTGGTCCTCGATATTGTCAACAGTCGTTCCATCACACACGGTTAGACGAGGCATATCCGACAGTGAACACTTATTTGCACCCACAGAACACCACCATATTTATTTACTTGTCATCCATACACAACTTCGTACTTAGACCAAATGTGACCTAGATCTCAACATATCTATCCATAATGTGTGAATTTTGCATCTATATGGATGAATATCTCACACAACATTGATTATGTTTTCGATTGGATTGGTACATGTTCTGTTCGATCGGTGACATGAAGTCGACATACTAATTTAGATGTTA
Source organism: Artemisia tridentata subsp. tridentata (assembly GCA_021014915.2). NCBI lineage: Eukaryota > Viridiplantae > Streptophyta > Magnoliopsida > Asterales > Asteraceae > Artemisia > Artemisia tridentata. The sequence continues at coordinate 210,456,380 of CP139507.1, forward strand.
TGCAATGAATGAATGAAATATCAATCATGGGATAAAAAGGGGGTTGGCAAACCAATGATATCTCTATCGTTCATACTTTTGTTTCTAAAATGTTGAAGCTTTATTCCTAGGAATAAATCAAAAAGGCAAAAGATGTTATATTATCGGATCAAAGGTACAATCAACACACGTATTTGATGCGGAGTAGTATATATTCTCCAAAATTGGTCAATTTATTTCAATAAAAGTTACTTGCGACATCCTTCACGTATTTTGAAACTAAACTTTTCATTACGTATAAGCAATCACAATGCCTTACTAATATTCTATAAGAAATCATATCATAAGAAATGTCTTTTGTTAGTTGAATCCAAGGATATCTAAATCATAGTTGTTAAGATCTCGATCCTGATCTTACGATCTTAAGATTTTACGATTCTGCAAAGCAAAAACGATCCGGATCCTACGTAAAATCTTAACAAGCTTAAGATCTTATAGGATCCCGATCTTGACCAAAGGATCTTAAGATCTACTCCAATCCAATCTTACTTTTCTCGAACCGCAAACTAAAAAACTACAAATTTAGGGTTTATGTTTTTATAAAATTTAAAAACATGTAATTCTTCTTAAACATTCAATATTTATAATTTAGGACAACATTTTCATGAAATATTCATATAATTTCATGTTTATAATATGTAATAATTTGTAGATTTGAGTAATATTACAAAGATCATTAAAGAATAACATTATAGTAGGATCTTAGGATCCCGATCCGATCTTACGATCACTGTAATACCTCACAAATTTCACCTATATTTTTCCACACTTATGATATATATATATATTATATATATATATATATATATATATATATATATATATATATATATATATATATATATATATATATATATATATATATATATATATATATATATCACTTTCACGGGTAAACTTTTTGCTTCATCCCACTCCAACTATGTAAAGTAACTTACATAGCCCTCTAGACGTGCTCACGCAACTACCCATGCCAAATATCTCTATGTTTACCTCATGTAAACACTCCTGGTATGTCAAGTCTAAGTTACAAAAATCCTATTATCAAGTATACTATTAATCTAACTTACTATATCTAACATTTTACCAAAACAAGCCCTATACGTTTACGGTTATTTTAAAAACCCTAATTTCAAGTTAAAAATATTTTGAAAGTGTTCAAGACTTAAGTATAAGTTATCCTAGCTACATTTTCCTTCTTAAACTCTAGTACAACCACTTAAAGCCCAATGTACAAGCCTTTTAAGCTTAGAACCCAAATTAGGTTATTTAGGTGCCTAAACCATGTTTAAACCTTACCATTTCTTTAGCACAAGTTACAACCACTTGGTACATGATTCCTAAACCTTAAGCTTAGTCCCTAATTACTTTATAAACCCTAATCCTAGCACTAAACCATAATCTAAACCCTAATCTAACCCTAATCCTAAATTAAGCCCTAAAATCCTAAAAACTAGTTAACCTACCACCCTAGCACCACCATGACACCACCATGAGTCATCCTGGCAACCTAGCACCTCCATCACTAGCTTTCCATCACCAAGCAACCTACCACACACCACTATCACCACCTCGTCTCCTACTTATCACCATAACACCACCGCGGCTCAACCATGGCCACACACCACCCTAGCTACCACCCTAGGCCTTCCTAGTCACCACCTAGCTGTCAATAGTCATCCCCCCTCTACCCTTGGCCACCACTCCACGCCAACTTGGCCAACACTCCTCTTTCGAGGCCTATAAATACCCGCGACATCACCAACATTTCAAACCATCCCAAACAGCCACACCAACTCACATATTAGCTCTCACTCAGTCCTAGAAATAGTATAGCAGCCCTTAGAAGCCAAAGAACCAAGAGGACCAAGCCTAGAAGCCCTTGTCGAGTCCATTTCTAGCCGAGAAACCCTAAACCCCCACTCGATCCATTTCTGGTCGTGTAATCCCTTCCTACTTGTTCAATAAGCTCTTTTATGGTTTTAGATTATTCATAAGCTTTACTAGATCCCACATAAGCCCTTTTTTAAGCCTTGATCACTAAAACCTAGGCGTATTCTTTTTAAAACCCTAAAACCCTATCGAATTGCTATTTTTGGTCATAAGCCCTTCCCATAAGCTATAAGCTCTTAAAAGCTACTTATCTAAGCTTATTCTAATAAGCCATAATTGTTATACTTAAAACACACTTTACATGGTTTTAGTACTAGTTTTGTAACGTATTCAATGCATAGGGGTATATATTGTAACTTTTGGAAATTATTAAGTATAAGGGTTATTTCTGCTATTTTCATAAAATTATAAGTATAAGGACCTATTTTGTAAAGTTTTAAAGCTAAAGGGTTAGTATATATATAATTATTATATAAAGGACTAGTTTTGTAAAAGTTTATAAGTCAAGGGTATATATTGCCAAATTAAAAACTTAAGGGTATAAATGAAATATTTTCATAAATTGAAAACCTATCTTTTTAACTTAACAACGTAACACAATACTAGGGAATTTCATGTGAGGGGTTTCATTTGGGTATAAGTTTCGACGAGTTTGCTGGGTTTACGAGTTAAAGTGCTCTAGCTCCTCAAACGTTTACTACACGACCTCTGGATTATGATAGCCCGAACGGTGTTATGTTATATATAAATCTAGTGAGTTAAAGGAACATATACCTTAGAAACAAGGCTTAGAAACTTAGATAAACCAACTAAGACTTGACATACACTACCTCAGGTTGCGTGAGTAGGCCGTCTAATATCTGAGTCACTTTTGACATCAATCAGATTTCCCTTAATTAAGTTGAGTTCGTAGCCTCACACTTTTTAAATCCCGTGAGCTAAACCTCACTTTTAAATGTTTTATAAACCCGTGAGGGGGATACATGCTTTAAACTGAATACAAGTATTTTTCTCTTGATTGATTATTTCACGAGTACCACCTTGCCACTATAACTTAAATTTCATGAACCATAATCACTTGCGAGTAAACGCGAATATAGTGGATAAATCTATCTGAAGTTTGACAACTCCCGTTGGTGTGCCCCTACCGGGTACCAATTAGCACTATATTTGAGAACTATGAGGTTAACCTTGGCAAGTTAACCTTACGTCTAGTCACTGATTGGTCTGCAGTGCCATCATTGGACTATAGGCATGTTAACGTGAGGTGTCATGAGCTTAGATGTAATAATACTATATAACTTATCTTTAGGTGCTTTGATGTGCAACACCCCCGTTTGGGGTATTACTTCATGGTTCACAGTCATGAGAATAGAAAACGACTCGAAAAGAGACGTTTTAAATAAATTGTTATCATTCATTTATTTAATCAGAGTACATAATATAGGTCCCGAAGGGAAGTTTGAAAATACGTTACAAAGGTTACATTATTCTTTTGAATGATAACAAAGCGGACACCCTTAATTTTAAGAAGAAAGTCCACAGCCACTCCGTGCCAAAGTCACGCTTCTAGTTACCTGAGATAAACATGCTTAAAAAGGTCAACACAAAGGTTGAGTGAATCCATAGTGTTTAAAGTTATAATTAATTTGAACACAAGCTAAATATAAAGAAATCAGTTATATCATAATTCGGAATATTGCACTAAACCTCATGACACGCAATGCGTTGACAGTTTCCAGTCTCACTAACATAATAAAAATGAAAGTGGTTTGCCCCCAGGATTAGATATCAAATATAATGCATCTGTCTAACCGGCTACCACGAAGATATCCATCCGATTAGAACAAATGGGTTGTCAGACAAATAGATCTATTCACATATTCGCGCTCACCCAGCAGGTGACTAATGGTGCATGATATGATGGTCTTTAAATATAGATACAAATAATAATAAGGGACAGTTAGCCTAGTGCAATAACAATCAGGAAAATACTTGTGTTCGGTTTGATAGCATGTATCTCCCCACGAGTTTAGAAAACATATAAAGAAAAAGTGGGACTATGAACTCACCTGGACAGTCTGGATGGAAAACAAAGTTAAACAAAGTTGATAAACGACGCCGGCTCGCAACCTGGGTTGGTTCTGTCAAGTTTCAGTAATCGTTTCTGAATATATATAAGTTTCCAATGTTCGTTTTGTAACGTTGTGGTTGTTGATTTAATGTTAAATTTGAGACAACATGAAGTCTCTTCAAAAGTTATAAGATTTATCTTATTTCTTATTTTTATGTTTTCGTTCCGTTCGTTAAATAGATACTTCGTTTGTTCGTTATCGAAGAAAACGTATTTCGTTTATTAATTAAATCTTAATAATAATAATAATAATAATAATAATAATAATAATAATAATAATAATAATAATAATAATAATAATAATAATAATAATAATAATAATAATAATAATGATGATGATGATAATAATTGTTGTGAATACAAGATTGAGGGAATGAAAGTATTGTTTATTGATAATAATGTAGAGAATACAATAGAGTATATATAAGATAATATTAGGGCAAAAACCCTAATAGCTAATTGGGCCATGGGCCTCTATTTAGTTATATGGACATCCACAATATAATGATCCATAACACTCCCTCTTGGATGTTCATATTGTTAAATACACTTAGGAATTGCTGCCTCATTAAAAACCTTGTCAGGAAAACCCAGTGGGACAAAACCATGACTAAGGGAAAAAGAGTGCAGCGTGTATTATCTCCCTCTGATGACTATATTACTTGAGCTCTTTAAGTCGATGCATCCCAATGTTGTGACTTAGTTTCCTAAATGTTGAGGTAGGAAGTGCCTTGGTAAATAGATCCGCCAAATTGTCGCATGAACGAACTTGTTGAACAATAATATCACCATTCTTCTGTAAGTCATGAGTGAAGAAGAATTTCGGTAGAATATGTTTCGTCCTATCACCCTTGATGTAACCTTCCTTAAGTTGAGCAATACAAGTTGCATTATCTTCATGCAAAATTGTTGGTGCCTCCTTCTCTGAAGAATCCCTACATGATCTAGGTATGTGTTGTATCACACTTCTTAGCCACACACATTCTCGACTTGCTTCATGTATTGCTAGAATTTCTGCATGGTTGGATGAAGTTGCTGAGATTGTTTGCTTAACTGAACGCCATGAAATTGCTGTTCCTCCACTTGTAAATACATATCCAGTTTGAGATCGACCATTGTGAGGGTCAGACATATATCCCGCATCTGCAAAACCAACTAAACTTGTATTCGATGGGTTAGTGAAAAATAACCCCATATCCTTTGTACCTTGAAGATACCGAAATATCTGTTTTATTCCATTCCAGTGCCTCTTCGTGGGACAAGAACTATATCTTGCTAATAAATTTACAGCAAATGCTATATCCGGTCGTGTATGACCAACAAGATACATTAAACCTCCAATAGCACATAAATATGGAACTTCAGGACCAAGAATTTCCTCATCAGCTTCTTGAGGTCGAAATGGGTCCTTTTTAACATCAAGTGTCCTAACAACCATTGGAGTATTTAGTGAATGTGATTTATCCATATAAAATCTTTTCAACACCTTTTCGATATATGCTTCTTGATGCACAAGGATTCCATTCTTAAGATGCTCAATTTGTAATCCAAGACAAAATTTTGTCTTTCCAAGATCTTTCATTTCAAATTCTCTCTTTAAGCACTCAATAGCCTTAGGAAGTTCACCAGGAGTTCCAATTATATTCAAATCATCAACATACACCGCAATTATAACATATTCCGATCCGGATCTTTTAATAAAAATGCATGGGCAAACAGAATCATTCTTATAGCCTTCCTTTAACAGATATTCACTAAGACGATTATACCACATTCGTCCCGACTGTTTTAACCCATATAGAGATTTATTCAACTTAATTGCATATTTTTCTCGAGAACTATTTTTACATGATTCAGGCAGTTTAAACCCTTCAGGGAGTTTCATGTAAATTTCAGTATCTAGTGAGCCATACAAATAAGCTGTCACTACATCCATTAGACGCATATCAATTCCTTCTTGTATTACCAGACTAATCAGATAGCGAAGGGTTGTTGCATCCACCACAGGAGAATATGTCTCCTCATAGTCAATTCCAGGTCTTTGAGAAAATCCTTGTGCAACCAATCGAGCCTTATACCTTGTGATTTCATTTTTCTCATTCCTCTTTCGAACAAAGACCCATTTATATCCAACAGGTTTGATATCATTAGGTGTTTGGACTATTGGTCCAAATACTTTTCTCTTCTCAAGAGATTTTAACTCTGCCACAATTGCGTCTTTCCATTTTGGCCAATCATTTCTATTTTTGCATTCTTGCATAGATTTTGGTTCTTGATCCTCATCATCTTCCATTATTTCTAGCGCTACATTATATGCAAATGTATCGTCGACGTCGATTTCACTTCGATTCCAAACGTTTCTAGACATAACATAGTTTATTAAGATCTCTTCATTTTCAGGTACCTGTGGTTCTTCTTGAACCAACATGTCTAGTGTCTCTTTAGGAGACCCTGGCATTTCTCTTTCCTCGATTATACCATCTTGAATATTTGCTCCTTTTTTCTTTCGAGGATTTTTATCCTTGGAAACGACTGGTCTACCACGTTTTAAACGTGCATTAGATTCTTTGCCTATTTGAGGCTGTCCTTCTTGGACATTAATTTTAATTGGAGCATTAACAGCTGGAATATGTGACTTTGTCACTTTCTTTGGGTCAGTAAATGCGTCTGGTAACTGATTTGCTAATCTTTGTAAATAAATTATCTTTTGAACTTCCAATTCACATTCTTTAGTTCGAGGATCAAAATTATTTAATAATAATTCTTTCCAACTTATTTCTTTTCCCAGCTGTCTTATCTCTCCCCCCAATGTTGGAAACATTGACTCATCAAAATGACAATCATCAAATCGAGCTGTAAATAGATCCCCCGTGGATGGCTCTGAGTACTTAATTATTGAAGGTGAGTCATACCCAACATATATTCCCAACCTCCTTTGAGGTCCCATCTTTGTGCGTTGTGGTGGAGCAATTGGAACATATACCGCACAACCAAAAATCCTTAGATGGGAAATATTTGGTTCCTGACCAAAAACCAACTGTAATGGGGAGTAAATATGATAACTTGTTGGCCTTATGCGAATTAATGTTGCTGCATGTAGAATAGCATGGCCCCAAGCAGAAACTGGTAAGTTTGCTTTCATAATCATTGGCTTTGCAATCATCTGAATCCTCTTAATAAGCGATTCAGCAAGCCCATTTTGTGTATGAACATGAGGTACAGGATGTTCAACACTTATCCCAATAGACATACAATAATCATTAAATGCTTGAGATGTGAACTCACCAGCATTGTCCAAACGAATTGTCTTAATTGGATAATCTGGAAAATGTGCTCTCAATCTAATTAATTGTGCAAGTAATCGCGCAAACGCCAGATTGCGACTTGATAATAAGCACACATGTGACCATTTAGTCGATGCATCAATCAAAACCATAAAATACCTAAATGGTCCACAAGGTGGATGTATTGGTCCACATATATCCCCTTGTATCCTTTCCAGAAAATTAAGTGATTCATGTTTCACTTCAGTTGGTGATGGGCGTGTAATAAATTTTCCTTGTGAGTAAGAAACACATGTAATATCCTTACTTTGTAGGATTTTATGATTCTTCAAAGAATGCCCTTGTGAATTTTCTATGATTTTTCGCATCATTGTTGACCCGGGATGTCCCAGCCGGTCATGCCAAACAATAAAATTCGCACGGTCCATAAACTGGTGGTTTATGACTGCGTTTGATTCAATAGCACTAATATGAGTGTAATATAAACCGGAGGAAAATGCGGGTAATTTCTCTAGTACATGCTTTTTACCCGAAATCATATTTGTAATGTGAAGGCACTCAACATGTCCTTCATTAACTGTCTCAATATGATATCCATTTTTACGAATATCTTTAAAGCTCAACAAGTTCCTTTGAGACATGGGGGAAAATAATGCATTATCAACTTTAAATTGTGTTCCGCCCGGTAATAAAATATTTGCCACGCCAAAACCTTTAATTAATTTGGCGCTACCAGATGTAGTGCTAACATTTGATTCTTGTAATTTCAAATATGAAAAATATTTCTCTTTCTTAAGAATTGTATGAGTAGTTGCACTATCCACAAGACATATATCTTCGTCATCGATCATTATACGATCCATGGGCTACGTTTTCTAAAATATAAAACAGATATACACAATTATTGACTACGTTAATGAAATAAATACACATAAACCCACTGATCAATACAACATAAACATGTAATATAAATATATATTATCTTTAGTAATGGGCTACGTGTATTTGATTCATTCTCAACATCCCCTTTGTTATTTACTTTATTTATATTACACGTTAATAGAAACAAGCAGGAACTATGTAAAAGTGCAAGATCATCACTTAAGTGTATAAAGAAACAGATAAGGTGCATCATTGCCTACGAATCATGTGGGAGTTGTGTATAATTTATATTAGTAATATCATAAATATTACACATAACGAAAGAGAATAAATTTTAATAAAGATATTGCATAGCCATTAATAATAAGAATCCAAACGTAATGAAGTCAACCAAAGAAAATCCCAAACAAATAAAAACACCTAATGAAAATCCCAAACAAAACATTTAAAAGTAAATTATTCATGGCTTCAAACTACTAATCACTCATTTGCTAGGAAATCCCCAACCTCCAAGTGGGTTGCACCAGCATCATCATGGTTATCATTGTTGTCATTGTCATAGACAAGATTTGCTTCTACCTTGATTCCTTTATTCTTAATAGACTTTTGATAGAGGTCCACCAGATGCTTTGGTGTACGACATAATTTTTCCCAGTGATTAAAACTGCCACAACGATAGCATGCATCATTGGCTACCAAGGCCTTATCTTTTCTTCCTCCTTCATGCTTATTAATCTTTCCTTTATCTTGCCACTTCTTGTGGCCATTGTTGTTCTTAAAGTTAACACTATGATTAACAGCATGATAATTACCTCTACCATTGCCACGCCCTTGACCACGACCTCGACCTCGACCAGAACCATAACCTCGACCAGAACTATAACCTCGTCCACGTCCTCGTCCACGGTCATAACCACGACCACGACCTCCATTGTGATAAGTTGTCACATGCGCTTCCGATAAAGGAGCGGTACCAGTTGGACGATTATCATGATTTTTCATTAAAAGCTCATTATTTTCTTCGGCCACAAGTAAGCATGAAATTAGGTCACTATATTTAGTGAATCCTTTGGCCCGATATTGCTGTTGCAATAGTATATTCGAAGCATGGAATGTGGAAAAAGTCTTTTCCAACATCTCGGCATCACTAATTGAGTCACCACATAATAGCAATGTGGAGGTAATGCGATGCATGGCCGAGTTAAATTCACTCACTATTTTGAAATCTTGGAGCCTTAAGTGAGTCCATTCATATCTTGCCCTTGGCAAGATGACCGTTTTCTGGTGGTCATATCGGTCCTTTAACTTATTCCAAAGGGCTAGTGGATCTTTTACTGTGAGGTACTCAGTTTTTAAGTCCACATGGAGGTGATGTCGTAAGAACATCAATGCCTGGGCTTTTTGCATATTAGTTGTTTCTTTTCCTTCGTGGATTGTATCCACAAGCCTATGTGCATCCAAGTATGTCTCGGCTTCCAACGCCCAAGACAAATAATTTTTTCCGCTTATGTCTAAAGCCACAATAGAAAGATTTGCAAGTTTTTGCTCCATGATAACTATACGTTGACATTAAATACGTGTTAAACAAAACACATAAACAAAACACCGGGTGAAACAAAAACAAGTAAAATATGTACATGAGATAATATACTTCGATCCATGTTTGGTTAATTTAAATTATACTAAACTTTAAGCAAATATAATAAGCTATATAAAATAATTACGGCAGAATGCACATATTAAATCATGTTACGCTTATAATTAACATATTTTCAATAATAACATATAACAAGAATATAAAACCACTTTTTGTTAAATTATTATATAAAGAATTACTTATTAATATTCTTGTTCACTACGTGTTATATGTTGCAATTATACTTATTATAAATTTTATAAGCATGTTCACATGGAATTGTATTATTTAGTTTTATTATACTGCTCATATTGACGTAAGTGTATTTAAACAAACAAGCTTAATCAAATAATTTAATTAATCAAACTACCAAATCTTCATTAGTTTATACCAGTTAACTAGCATAATTATATAGCATAATCACAAAATTTCATTAAATCAATACATATAGATCTACACATCAGTTCCAATTAACTTAAGAATCAGCATTACTATTTAAATTAAAACCATCTAACATCATGTAAACATAAACATAATCATGACGTCAGCATCGATATCAAATCAGATCTACTATCATAAACCATTCCTAACAACAAACGGTAAACATCACATGTACAAAACATATAGCAAATCAAGGCAATAAACAATACATGAAAGTGGCATTACATATAGAAAACATATACGAATATCATATAGCATGAAAAACAAATAGCATGAAAGCGACAATACATAAGGATATAAATTATAAATTAAAGATCTAGTTTCACTGTATCACCGATATAATTAATTATTAATATATATATATATATATATATATAGTATCGATGTACATCTAACTAGTGCTATGACATGATTTAAAAGAAAATCTACGACATGATCGAACCAGAGTAAAATATTAGTCAAATCTACGACATGATTTAAAAGAAAAACAAACAATAAAGTATTGACTATGAAAAGAAATAAGAACATATAATAAAAGAGCATGTGAGAAACTTTATTTACGTGACCCATTAAAGTACCTCATATTAATATCACATTAAATTAATGAATGACTGCATATTAACGAATAATGCATGTCGAAGGGCCGAAGACGTACCGGTGATGAAAACGAGAGAAAATCTAAACCTTTAGAGCGTGCTGATAACGTGTTGTGAATACAAGATTGAGGGAATGAAAGTATTGTTTATTAATAATAATGTAGAGAATACAATAGAGTATATATAAGATAATATTAGGGCAAAAACCCTAATAGCTAATTGGGCCATGGGCCTCTATTTAGTTATATGGACATCCACAATATAATGATCCATAACAATAATAATAATAATTATTATTATAGGAAATATTACACTTTATCCCCCAAAGTTTTACATATTGACAACTTATACCCTTGAACTTTCGTAAAATGACAATTTTTACCCCTGTAGTTTCAAAAATGACATTTTATACCCTGAGGTTCAAGTCGACTGCATACTAAGTCCTTTTTATAATTTTAGTTAGAGTCTTGGCAGAAATTACCCCTGAGACTCCCGTCGCGTTACACACGACATCCTTATTTCTTAAAAACGCGTTATATCTTACGAAAAGTGGCAAAACTTTTTACGACTCTTTAGTATACTTAATTATCAGTTTATAAACTCTATATTTACAAAGTTCCAGCTCGTGATTCGAGCTCACGAGCTCAAAATGAATTTATTTATGGTGCGTTTGTTCGTCAATTTTGGGCAGAAAACACGCGAAAAGAAAAGGTTGTATCTTGGCGAATACTTAACCAATTCACTTCGTTCTTTTTCCTATAGTTAGATAGCTTAGAGATCTTTATTCTAGCAAAAATCTAGAATTTTTAATGTTGGTTTAGTGGTCGAATTTTATGTTGCAAACCTGGGGTCTGCTGTGGTCCTCGACAGAAACAAAAAGAAAGAAAAAAAAAAATATGATTTTCGATTTTGGGACATACGAACTAGGGTTTTTAGCTTATTTATAGTATCTTCAAAATATCTAAGGGACTTCTAATTAGTTTTAGGTGTTTTAGGTTTACAAAATAATTTAAGAGGGTGTTTGTTTTTTCGAATGAAATGAAAAAAAAAAAATGAAAAATTAGTATTTCTAGTTTGTTTTCTAAAGTATGTTATAAGTATTTTAAGTAAGTTTTAGCCTATTTCTACCTTTTTCTCACTATTCTCAAGTTGTAAAAAAAATAACTAAGGGTGTGTTTGTTTTAGTTCGACAAAACCAAGAAGAAAGAAAAGAAAAAAAAATCTTTAGTTTTAGGTTATAAGTATTTTTAGTGATTATTTACTAATGATATTAAAGTTATTTAGAGTATAGAAAATGAAATGAAATGAGTTGGAAACTCACCTAGGTATTTATGGATCGAATAGGGCAAATCTTGGGCGTAGGGTTTGGAAATGATGCACAAGTGCTTCTACCTTCCTTCTTTGGCTTCCTAGAGTGTTTTTGGTCTTGTACAAGGTTGTGGGTTCAGTATTGAGAGTGTATGGGGCTGTGGAAGTGAGTGTCGAGTGAGTTGTGGGTGTTAGAGTGGGGTGGTGGTCGATTATTTATAGTAGAGGGATACTAGGGTTTCTAAAGGGTTCTAGGGCTTCTCTTGGGAGTGTGTGGAGAGATAAGGGTGATATGGTCCTTCATTTGTGGCGCCACATGGGTTGGAGGGGGAAAGTGTGGTGTGGAAGTCTCCTAACCATACAAGTATATCATTTCTAGAAGGGGGAAAGATGTGGATAGCTAGGGTTCTTACACTTGTGTTCCTAGGGTTTAGAGAAGATAGGGTTTTGGTTGGTTTGTAGTTGGATTCGAACTAAGCTAGTGTAAAAGGGAAGAGTTTGGTTCGAATTAGGCTTCAAGGGGTTGTACACTAGGCTTTGGCATGTGGTACTCTAGGGTTAGGGTTCTAGTTAGGGTTTCTAGGGTTTAGGTATTACTTAGAAATGAATTTTTAAGGTTTTCTAAATATATTTTATATATATCGATCTTCATAAAATTAAAAGAAAATAATTTGATGCTTTAGGGTGTTGTACCATAGGCTTAGGGATGTTGTGCTAGGCTTTAGAAAATAAGAAAATTATAATTTTAATAATTCCTTAATTTATATAATTCGTATGTAATTTTTATTAAAGTTTTAAAGTAATTAAATGGGTTTTTAAGTTTTGTGCATTAGAAGGTTGTATAATAGGTTTAAGGGTTTGTACAATTATTTTATAAATTAACAAATTTATTTTAAAAATTAATGTATGAAATTATTACAAAGTATGCCTTTAAAATAATTATTATTAAAGTTTATAAAGGGTTTTTGTTTATAATTAGTTTTTATGCATTAGGGACTTGTACTTTAATTTATAGGACTTGTACATATATATTTTATAAAAATATTATTTAGGGTTTGTGATTTTATTATGTAAAATCATAGTTTTGTGAAATTAGGGTTTTATCGGGGGTTATAGAGGAATTAGGGTTTTTGTGCTTTAGTGACTTGTACATTACTCAAATAAATTGTATTTTAGTATTTCTAGGGTTTCGTTATTTTCACATGTTGTTATGGTAGTTTAGGGTTTCATAAAAACTCTTATCAGATAGAAAACGCTTAGTTTTAAACGTACGTTAACGAAATAACATAAAGTGGTAAATGGGACCTCATAAAGTTTTAGGTCAAAGATGTTTATATAGTTAAATACTAAATCAGTTAAGGTTGAGTTGCGAGCACGTTTATCGAGGATGTGATCTACGTCACATAAGATAATAGTTATGTTCAGATAATAAAAAAAAAAAAAAAAAAAAAAAAAAAAAAAAAAATCTACGTGGAAAAAGGATAAGTACTAGATAATTATATAGGGAAACCTTACAGTGGTTACATTATCCCCTCGTTGAAGGGAATCTCGTCCCGAGATTCAGTCTACGTTGGTTGGTGGATTAGGAAAAAGATGTGGGTATTTAGCCCGGATTTGATCTTCTCGTTCCCAGGTAAATTCTGGCCCTCTCTTGGAGTTCCATCTAACCTTAACGATGGGAACGCGACTTCGCTTTAACTGTTTGATTTATCTATCCAATATCTCCACAGGTTCTTCCACAAAATTGAGCGTGTCATTGAGACGAAGCTCTTTCATGGGAATCACGAGTGTTTCATCCGATAGACACTTCTTCAGATTAGAGACGTGGAAGATAGGATGTATTTTACTGAGTTCTACAGGAAGTTCAAGTCGATAGACAACTGGACCGATTCTCTCCAGAATCTCAAATGGCCCAATATATCGGAGATTCAACTTTCCTCGTTTTCCAAATCTGACCATGCCCTTCCATGGTGACACCTTTAACATAACTCTGTCTCCAATTTCAAATTCCATAGGCTTCCGCCTTGCATCTGCGTAACTCTTCTGTCTATCTCGGGCCACTTGCAAATGCTGTCGGATTTGCACTATTTTATCGGTAGTTTCCTGAATTATCTTTGGTCCGGTAAGTTGGAATTCTCCGACTTCCGCCCAGCAAACAGGTGACCGACACTTTCGTCCATAAAGTGCTTCAAACGGTGCTGCTTTGATACTCGCATTGTTGGGAATTATGATGCGTATCAAGAGCAAACAACTTAGGTCTGGTAGTTTACTAAGTTAGGTCTGTTTGTGTTATTAGGTCTGGTAATGTAAAGTTAAGTCTGGTAGCATGTTTAAGTCTGGTTGACTTATATAGTTAAGTCTGGTCGTGAAGATAGGAAAGTTTGTTAGAGTTATGTTAGGAAAAGATACAATGCGTGTATGTATCTTTATAGAAGATTTGTGTATATCTTCTGTGTCGTCTAGGGTTTCCTTGCGTTATAAAAGGATCCCTAAAGATTGTTAGTGTGTGTGTGAGTTGTACGAATTGATTATAGTGAATATCAATATACGAAGTTAGTGATATCCCTGCTTGTGTTCTTAATTGTTCTTGTTAAGATTCCGCATTAACAATAACAATCACTTAGGGTTTCTCACTTAGATTGGTTCGGATTTATCCTAACCATCTACTAGGTATTCAAGACTACTTAGTGATCCATATACAATTTGTGGACCAACAAGTGGTATCAGAGCCAGGAGAGAGACTCTGAATTCGAAGAACACTAAATCTCAAAAACCTAATTCTCACTCAAATCACCCTACAAAATGTCTGAATCCGATAAGCCTGTTTTCACTGAAACTTTCTCAATCCATAACAGTGAGGATGAGAAATCAAACCATGAAGATGAAGGAAAAACCGATACCAGTAACTCCCAATCACAACAACAACCCATCCCTTCCACAACCACAATCTCAAACATAAAACTTCCATTACTGAAGAGAGAAGAGTATGATATATGGGCCATGGAGATGGAACATTATCTGGAATACATTGATAGCGATGTATGGAAGGTGATTCAAAAGGGAAATTCTAAGAAGAGAATTTCACAAGGGAATGATGGGCAGCTCAGAATAATGCCACCAGTATCTGCTGAGGAGATTAGGGCTGTGGAGAAGGAAAAGAAGGCTAGAACCTTGCTTCTTATGGCTATTCCTAAGGAGCATTTACAAAGGTTTCATGGCATTCTTGATGCTAAGGAGATGTGGGAAGCTATCAAGAAACGATTTGGAGGTAATGCTAACTCCAAAAAGATGCAAAAGGCTGTTCTTAAACAGCAATTTGAAACATTCAGTGTTTCAAAGACTGATGGTTTGGAGAAGGGCTATGACAGATTTCAACATCTGTTAACACAACTGGAAGTTCATGGTGCAGCAGTCTCAAATGAGGATGCAAATCACAAATTCCTCAGATCTTTACCATCAGAATGGGGCAATGTATCTGTGGCGATGAGGATTAAGGAGGAAGTAGATTCTATGACACCTGATGACCTATACAATAATCTTAGGATGTTTGAAAGGGACATCAGTAACACCACTCAGGCTTCAACCAGTTCATCAAATGTTGCTTTTGTGTCTCAAAACAAAAGCAGTACTTACAAGGTTAGATCTGGTGGTGTTAGGTCTGGTAACTATGAAACTCCTTCAAGTGAAAGGTCTGCTTCAAGTTTTACTGATGAAGTGATACATTCTTTCTTTGCCAATCAAACGGAAGATGAGAGCTTTATTAGTGAAGACCTTGAACAGATTAATGATGCTGAAGTTGAGGAGATGGACATAAAATGGCACATTGCCATGGTTGCTTTAAGGGTCAAACGATTTCAGAAGCAATATGGTAGGACTATCAACTTCAACAACAAATCACCAGTGGGATACACAAAGAGGACTGTTGAATGCTACAACTGTCACAAGCATGGGCATTTTTCAAGAGATTGTCCAGAGAAGAAGTCTGCTGATGAGAAAAGAGTTGAAGATGGGAAGATGGAAAAGAATCAGATGAGCCTGCTGACAATGGAAGCTGAAGGAGTCAATTGGGGTGAGCATCCAAGAGTAAATGAGGAGTCTGATCATGCTCTCATGGCCATTGGTAATGAGGTATCATTATGCTCTAAATTATGTACTGACTCATATAATCATGTTAAGGCTTTGTGTGATGAGCAGCAAGAACAAATAGGTGATCTAGAAGTAAATTTATTAGCACATAAAAATGCTGTAAAAACTTTAGAGGCACAAAAGGTCACCCTTCAAAACCAACATGCTGCTTTAAATGAAAAACTATACTTTCAAGCTAATAAGATATATGAACAAGATGAGAAGCTTAAAAGGTATAGACAATTAGGGCTTAAAATTCAGAAGGAGAAGGATGAGCTGAGAAAAAGGGTAGATCAATGGAACAATTCAAATAATAACCTGTTTAAGTGTTGGGATTCTCAAATTAAGTCAAATAAAAAATGTGGCTTAGGATATGAGGAAAATGAGAATAGGGCTATATTTAAGAATAGAGAAGAGGACTATGCTGATAAACCTTTGTACAATAGGTTTGTTAAGACTGGTGACTTTAAGGGAGTACCACCACCTTTGAGTGATGACTATACTCCTCTTGAAAAAGAAGAGTTGGATGATTCACTCTTTGTGTATGGTAAGAAAGGTCCTCAAGTGCCTGAACCAACTACCTCAGAGGACAAATCTAGTAGATATTATTCTTGTCAATCCAATGACTCTGAAGGATCTATTGATGGTTCCTCTGATCACTCTAAGTCTGAGTCAAACAGTGAGGAAAAAGAGAATCCTGAACCTAAGGTTGTTAAGAAGTGTGAACCTGTTGTTACTAAACCTTTAGTGACTGAACAAAAGGCTGAGACAGTTAAACCTAGTTGTGTCAATCACATAAAAACTCCTAGGGAATCTGTTAAATTGAATGAGTCACCTAGAAGCAATAGTGTTCACAGAGAAAGTAGGAGTAGTTACACTTATGCTCCTAAGAGATGCTTTGTGTGTGGAAGTTTGAGTCATTTAATAAGAGATTGTGACTTCCATGAAAAGAGAATGAAAAGAGAGGCTGAGCAAAAGAGAATGAATGTTAATAAGGTTCATGGTTCAAATAAACCAGTTTGGAACAATGCTAGTAGAGTTAACCATGCTAACCAGTTTGTCCCCAGACCTGTTCAACTAAATAACACTACCAGACCTAACTCTTTTGTTAATTCTGGTAGACCAAATTTTGGGTCTGGCTACAGAAATTTTAATGTGAATAGGCAAAATGTTAACCTTATGAGGCCTAAAGTGAATACTGGTTATGTTAACTCTGTGAGACCTAATGTGAACACTGGTTTTGTAAGACCCAAGCAACCTTTTCAAAAACCTCAGGTGAATGCAAATTTTAAAAGAAATAATTTTTACAAGGCTCATTCACCTGTAAGGAGACAAAGAGATTCAAGTAGGGGATCTGCTGATAATTTCTCTGATTGCTGGACTTGGAATCCATTTAAAAATGAATTTACCTATAAGTCCAAACATGGTTTCACTGGAGCAAGTTCATACAAGACCTATAAGTATGTTGCTCCACAGAAAGGACTCAAGCCAACTCAGGCCTGGGTTGTTAAGAAAAACTGATCTTCTTTCTTAACTTTGTATAGTTTGTATATTTGTTTGTTCTTTATCTTGCTATTCTTCTTGGTTATTCTTATTTTCAGTACTTATTTTGTTTTCTATAGTATGTGTGTTTGGTATTTTGTGCTTAACTTTGTTTTGCAGTTGTTAGCTCTTTTCTATTTGCAAGTAATTCATATGTGGAAAATTAAAACATCAGAACCAAAGAGCTTTTTATTTAATAACAAGAAATTGCATTCTAGGATGCAAGTTACAAGGCTTCATAAGACAATAGATTTAACCCAAACCAGCTAAACATCACCACCTACACTTTCTGCTTCCCTTTACCCATGAAGTCAGGAATGGTCTTCTTGGCTCCTCTGCCACCAAACTGATTCCATGCTTTTGGGCATGGAAGTGCAAGAATCACGCTGCTTGGTGGGGGACGTGGCACAGAACTACTACTCAGGGAAGGCACAATCTTCGAAGGAAAGGTCTCTTCATCATTCTTGGAGGGGTCTTCTTCTTTGGCACTTTTATCATCTACATCAGAAGGAGGAGTTGGTCTTGAAGTTTTTGGTGTTTCATTGTCTGGTTCCTTTTCAGACAGGTCATAAGCAGCTAGCCATTGTTTCAGAGTTGCTTCTCTCAATGTCTTGTTTCTTGTGATTGATGAATACCCTGGTGGGAAGTATCCACCCCATCCTCCTGAGGACGTATCAGAAGATGAGTCATTTGGATCCCAGGAATCGGATGAAATCTCTATGGTTTTTAAGTTGGATGGATCCATTATGGTTATAAGGTTTTATTCTGGTTTGTGATGGTATTTGTGATGAAACTATGGGTGGTTTTATAGGGAAAATCAAGGTTTAATGTCTTTTAATGCTTGGTTGGTGTATGAGTTAATACTTGCAGGGAAAGAGTTATTAATTGTGTTTTTGGAAAGTTGACCTTCGTTTTTATTTTGGTTAAGTATTTATTAGTAAAAAAAAAAAAAAAAAAAAAAAAAAAAAAAAAAAAAAAAAAAAAAAAGAGGAGGATTTACACTTAAGGGGAGGTAATGTACATTTAAGGGGAGGCAAATGTACAAGTTTTAAATGTTTTTAAATCGGGTAACCTTAAGTGTTAAATCTGGTATCTCATGTGTCTTGCAAAAATTGGTTATTGTCTCCTCTTTCTTGTTGTTTCAACTAATTCTTGCAGAAAAGAATGGAATGAGGTGTTGCAAAGCTTTGCATTCGCTATAATAAGTGTGTAAGTCCACTCACTTGGTTAGGTCTGGTAAGTTTATGATTCGGCCTGGTTGACTTTTTAGGTCGGGCAGTGTTAACTTTATGACCGTTAGATCTGGTCAGAGTAAATAAAGATTTTACTAATATATTACCGTTGCACTATTTTCGGTAAAACAAGATATTTATGAAGTATATAAGCTTAAAATTTGATATTATTTATCTTCTTTTATTCTTTATTTGCTTCCAAATTTAAATCATCTTTATTTCTCACAACTCTGTTTCTACGCAAATATCTTTCAAAACCCTACCTCTCTTGTCAACCAGACCTAACTCATTCACTCATCCATGGCTAATCTCAAGTTTGTGGACAAGCATAATCAAGTTGGTTTCTTGAAGAAGCCAGATCAAAGTGCAGGTTTTGAGCAGATTGTGGATTTTCTAAAAGGTTCTTATATTTGTTATTCTTTAACTCATAATCCTACTATTTATCAGTCCCTTGTCAAGCAGTTCTGGAGGTCGGTTACCTCTGAGACTCTTGATGATGGGACACCATGTTTAAGGGCAATCATAGATAAACATGGTTTTACCATTACTGAAGCATCGATTAGGGGAAGTCTCCAATTAGATGATGCTTTAGGAGAATTTGATTTGTCTAGTGAGGATATTTTGGAGGGTTTGAATAGCATTGGATACCCCACAGATGGAAGTTTTACCTTTTGGAAAAGTCATTTTTCACCTCATTGGAGGTTTTTAGTACATCATTTACTTCAGAGCTTAAGTCCCAAGAGTGGTGGATGGGATCAATTTGGAAGCAGAATTGCTTCTGCATTGGTCTGTTTATCATTTGGAAGGAAATTTAACTTTTCAAAATTAATTTTTGAAGGAATGGTGAAAAATGCTAAGAACCCAAAATTTTTAATGTATCCAAGATTTTTGCAAATGATCTTGAATTTTGAAACTAGGGATAAAGTGCCTTACATCAGTGTGGCCTTTACTTCCAAACTTTTTGCAAATCTAAAAAGGAGTTTTCAAGGGACAGACAAACCTTTGCTTGCAGCTATGCTTGGTACTAACAATGCAGGTACTTCTGGAGCTGCACAAGTGAACCCTGATGAAGCTCAAGACCAAGCATCATCTAGGTCTGCTACACCTAGGTCTTCTCCAATTCCATCACCTCAACCAGGTCCCTCACCATCAGTTGAAAGATCATCTACACCTATCCAACCATCTTCACCTCCACAACCAAATGTTCCAAGTCCTGAAAGGGAGGAGGAACATGCTCCCATAACTGTGGAAAATCTTCTTATCATTGTTCCTCAATTACAAAAGAAGATTGACATTTTGGAAAAGACTAATGAGGCACTTAGAAAAGCTTATGTGACTTTGGTGAAGAAAGTAAAGAAAATGGGAGTAGCAATGAAGAAAAAGGGTGTCTCTTTTGATGATGAGGAAGATGAAGCTGAAAATTCTTCCAAACAGGGGAGGAATTTGGAGCAAGAACAAGAAAATATTCTTCAAACACCAGTTCAAGAACCACTTGTTCAAGATAATGTCACCACAATTAGTCCAGAGACACTGGAAGTTGCAGAGACTTTGGCTCAATCAATGGGCAAAATCAAACAGGATAGGAAAAGAAGAAGGTTAATTTTGTCTGTTGAGGAAGAGGTTGAAAAGTTTGGGACTATATCTGATGAAAAGTCTGGTGAAAAGTCTGGTGAAGAAAAGTCTGGTAATGAACTTAGTTCTGGTAATGAAGAAACTTCATTGCCAAAGAAGTCTAAAAGAAAAACAAGAGAAGAACTTGCATCTGAGGCTGAAATTGAGAGGATTAAGGCTCAAGATATTGCTGATGAAGAAAGACAAAAGATGTTAGATGCAGTCTATGCAAGACAATTGGCTGAAGAATCTGATGATTTTACAAAACTGCTCAATGTTGATGATGAAGTGAGAGCAAAGTATGAAGAGCTGCTAACTATTGAAGGTTTAACTGCTGATGAACGAGCCAAACAGTTAGCTGACTTCATTAATGCAAGGAGTAATGATGATACATTGGGTGGATTCTTGGAAAAGTTCAAGCTTCAAAAGAAATCAAAGATTCCTAAGAAGATGTCTATGGCAGAAAAGAAGTATGATATGAAGATGTATCTTAAGAATCAAATGCATCTTTCTTTGGAACAGATGAAAAAGAAGTCATATGAAGAAATTCAAGTAGCATATCTCAAGGCATTTGAGAGAGATCAAGGTTACAAAGCTACTGATTATGATGATGTGCAGAAATATTGCTTTCAAGGTAGAAAGGCTAAAGAGACTGAACTAGTCATTGAACCTGATAAAGTGATTGATACACAACCTGAAGCTGGTAAGTCAACAGAAGAAGTGCAAGATGAAGTAATTAAGCCTATTGTGTTTCAAAGAAGAAAAGGTTTGGAAAGGAAGAGTAAATCCAAGAAAGTAGTTGTTGAAGAAGAATTAGATGAAGAACCTTCATCTGAAGGAGCCACAATGGGGACTATTGAAAGCACTAAGGAACCTACTAAGGTTGTCAAGTATCAACTTATCATGACTGGTGGAAGGGCTGCATATCAAATAATAAGGGAAGATAATTCTAACATTGTTTATATGAATTTTGCTGGCATTTTGATTGATGTGAATAGGGAGGATCTTCAAGAACTTTATCAGTTGGTGAATATTAAATATGGAGATCATCCACCTGAAGATGAATTTGAAAGAGTCTTTTGGGGAAATTTGAAGGTGATGTTTGAGCCACCAACTGAGTCTGATATAGTGTGGAAACTTCCTGAGGAACATAACATTGTCAGCTGGAGATATTTTCATACCTGCAAGGTACATTGTGTTTCATTAAAGAATGTTGATATTTATATGCTTGCAGAGGTGGAATATCCTTTATCATCAAGTGTTTGCAAGGAAATGATGAGCAAAAAGTTGTATGCTAGCAAAAAGGATGAAGGATATGAGATGTTATTGGATTTGATTAAGAAGCAGTCTTTGAAGGATGTAGCCTGAGGGTGTTTGAAAGAATTTTCACAAGTTGTTGAGTGAGACTATTGGAACTTCTCACTTGGTGGAGGTGCTTTGCACTAACACATCAAAAGGTTATCAGTCCACCTTGTCTCATCAACATAAGGACTGGCTAATCCTGAGCAAACGGCTAACAGGTAAAGATTGCTCAAATCCGTTTATGACTGACAATTTGCCTAAAATTGTATGGTATTCAACTCACCATATCTAAGATAAGTGAAGAGTTGGCTAGCCCACAAGGTTATGGCTTGTGGTAAAGGCTGTGGAAAACCATAAATGGTAATCAATTCACCATGATGAGGTGCTTTTCCATCAAAGAATTGACTAGTCCAGAAGCAAACGGCTTTTGGTAAAGACTTAACAAATCCGTTGATAAGCTGATGATTTGCTTAAAATCATATGGTTATCAGTGTACCATGGTCTTACACACCAAAACATTTGGCTACTCCAGTAGTAATGGCTATTGGTAAAGAGACATCAAATCCATTAAATTTCAATGATTCACCTCTCACAGGTGTTAACACACCTGGAAGTGATGAGAATAGATATGAAACTTAATATGAATTGATGTACATATAGTCAATGTTGCTGCAAAGACCATATCAGAAGAGCTTATCAAGATTCAAGCTGCTAGAAAGGAACAAGACCTAAATACATTTCAAAGTGTTCAAGATTCAATCCTCAGAAGGCTAAATTAGAAGAACTTGAAGTTCATGAAGCATGAAGATCAAGTTAGGGGAGGATTGTTGGGAATTATGATGCGTATCAAGAGCAGACAACTTAGGTCTGGTAGTTTACTAAGTTAGGTCTGTTTGTGTTATTAGGTCTGGTAATGTAAAGTTAAGTCTGGTAGCATGTTTAAGTCTGGTTGACTTATATAGTTAAGTCTGGTCGTGAAGATAGGAAAGTTTGTTAGAGTTATGTTAGGAAAAGATACAATGCGTGTATGTATCTTTATAGAAGATTTGTGTATATCTTCTGTGTCGTCTAGGGTTTCCTTGCGTTATAAAAGGATCCCTAAAGATTGTTAGTGTGTGTGTGAGTTGTACGAATTGATTATAGTGAATATCAATATACGAAGTTAGTGATATCCCTGCTTGTGTTCTTAATTGTTCTTGTTAAGATTCCGCATTAACAATAACAATCACTTAGGGTTTCTCACTTAGATTGGTTCGGATTTATCCTAACCATCTACTAGGTATTCAAGACTACTTAGTGATCCATATACAATTTGTGGACCAACACGCATGGTAACTATTGTTGTATGAGAATTCTGCCAAAGGCAAATATCTATCCCATCCTTTACCAAAATCTATTACACATGCTCTGAGCATATCCTCCAACGTTTGAATAGTTCTCTCGCTCTGTCCGTCGGTTTGTGGATGATAAGCCGTACTCATATCTAAATTAGTACCCAATGCTTTCTGAAGCTTTTCCCAAAATCGAGACGTGAAACGAGAATCACGATCTGAAATAATGGAAATTGGTACTCCATGTTGTGAGACTATCTCTTTCAGATATAATTTAGCTAAATCTTCT
This sequence comes from Artemisia tridentata subsp. tridentata, assembly GCA_021014915.2. Lineage (NCBI taxonomy): Eukaryota > Viridiplantae > Streptophyta > Magnoliopsida > Asterales > Asteraceae > Artemisia > Artemisia tridentata. Next base: position 210,480,025 of record CP139507.1, read on the forward strand.
ACTTCATCAGTTTCCTTGATTGGCAAAAAGTGAGCTGATTTCGTAAGACGATCAATAATGACCCAAATGGTGTCATATCCGCTTGACGTCCTAGGTAATTTGGTGATAAAATCCATAGTTGTCCTCTCCCATTTCCATTCAGGAATCTCTGGTTGTGTCAATAAGCTGGATGGCCTTTGATGTTCAGCTTTAACTCATGCACACGTCAAACATTTACTGACATAGTCAGCTATGTCAGCTTTCATGTTTGGCCACCAGTAAAGCTTTTTGAGATCTTGATACATCTTTTCAGATCCTGGGTGAATAGAATACTTGGACTTATGTGATTCATGCATAATCACATTTCTTAAATCATCAAAGAGTAGTAACCAGCTCTGATTTTTGATACAACGAGTCCCATCAGGACGAAGTTCAAACGCCTTATCCATACCTCTCAAATTCTCAGCCTGAATATTTTCTTCCTTCACTGCTTCAGCTTGTGCGTTGAGAATTTGGGTTGGCAATTCTAAATTAATGGTCATGACTAAAGCTCTGACTCGAAGAGGTTTAATTCGTTCCTTCCTGCTTAAAGCATCTGCTACAACATTTGCTTTTCCAGGGTGATAATGAATTTCAAAATCGTAGTCATTTAGTAATTCTAACCATCGGCGTTGTCTCATATTTAATTCTTTTTGGTCGAGAATATGTTGAAGGCTCTTATGATCTGTGAATACGACGCACTTCGTACCGTACAGATAATGTCTCCAGATTTTAAGAGCAAATACAACTGCTCCTAGCTCAAGATCATGAGTTGTGTAATTCTCCTCATGAGGCTTGAGCTGTCTAGAGGCATAAGCAATCACTTTATTCCTCTGCATCAACACCGCGCCTTAACCTTGGTGTGGCGCATCGCAGAAAACAACGAAATCATCACTTCCTTCTGGTAAAGCTAAAATTGGAGCTTCGCAAAGCTTTTGCTTTAACAGCTGGAAAGCTTTCTCTTGGTCTTCTCCCCAAACGTACTTCTTATTCTTCTGAGTTAATTCCGTTAAAGATTTGGCAATCTTCGAAAATCCCTCTATGAATCTCCGATAATAGCCTGCAAGTCCTAAAAATTGACGCACCTCCGTGGGAGTCGTCGGTGTCGGCCAGTTTTTGACTGCTTCTATTTTGGAAGGATCCACGTGAATACTATGACGATCAATCACGTGTCCAAGAAACTGCACGGTGTGAATCCAAAAATCACATTTGGAAAATTTGGCGTACAGCTTTTCTCTCTTGAGTAGTTCCAAAATAATCTTTAAATGCTCCGCATGTTCTTCTTCATTCCGAGAATAAATAAGAATATCATCAATGAACACGATCACGAATTTGTCCAAATAGGGTTTGCATACACGATTCATGAGATCCATGAATACAGCTGGTGCATTAGTTAACCCAAATGGCATCACTTGAAATTCATAGCGACCGTATCTCGTTCTAAAAGCTGTTTTAGGAATATCCTTTTCCCTAACAGGCAGCTGATGATATCCTGATCTTAGATCGATTTTCGAGTAAACACTCGATCCTTTCAGTTGGTCAAACAAGTCATCGATCCTTGGTAATGGATATCGATTCTTCACCGTAAGTTTATTCAACTCTCGGTAATCAATACACATCCTAAGAGATCCGTCTTTCTTCTTGACGAATAGGACAGGTGCTCCCCAAGGTGATGAGCTTGGTCGAATAAAACCTTTATCCAATAATTCTTGCAGTTGATTGGATAGTTCTTGCATCTCCGATGGCGCTAAGCGGTAAGGTGCTCGTGCTACTGGCGCTGCTCCCGGCACTAAGTCAATCTGGAACTCTACCCGACGAACAAGTGGTAGTCCAGGTAACTCTTCAGGAAATACTTCCAAAAAATCTCGTACTACAGGCACGTCTTCCAATCATTTTTCTTCCGTCTTTTTCTCAGTCACATGAGCTAAAAATGCTTGACATCCTCTGTTGATGTATTTCATGGTTTTGATGCAAGATATTATGCTTAGTCTGGTTTTACTTTGATTACCCCGAATAATCAAAGTCTCACCCTTAAAAGGAATGTGAACCACTTTCTCGTCGCATAAAATATTTTCATGACATTTGGATAACCAATCCTTACCAACGATTACGTCGAAGCTTCCTAGTTCAATAGGCAAAAGGTCGATGTCGAAAGGTTGATTTAGTAGGGTTATGGTACAACCTCGGATTATAGAGTTAGTGCGTACTAATTTCCCATTAGCTAGCTCGATTTCATATGTTTGATTTAAGGCAGTGGGAGTGAGTTTAAGTAAAGTAGCGAAAGTAAGAGATATAAAACTTTTATCGGCTCCGGTATCAAATAATACTCTAGCTAAATGTTGATTAAGAGGAAACGTACCCGTGACCACGTCCGGGTTCTGCTGCACATTACCATCTCCCAACACATATACTCGTCCGCGGACACCATTGTTCGGGTTAGCATTCAGCTTCGGACACTGGTTCCTATAATGCCCCTTCTCAGCACATCCATGGCAAGTCACGATTACCGGCTGCAGATTTTCTCCTATTGCCTTACAGTCTTTGGTCTGATGTCCGATCATCTGACACTTCACGCACTTGACAGTGCATGGACCAAAGTGGTGCAACAAGCATCGATTGCATAACGGCTTCGTTCCGACATAACCACTCTTCTCAGCAGGAGCGGCAGTATAGGCTTTGGCTGTTTCCTGCCGGCGGTTCTGTTGATGATGGTATTGGTTACGGTTTTGGTGGTAATTGTTTTGTGTCGTTGTTGTGATAGTTGTGACGGTTGTTGTAGTGATGGGTATTTCTTCTATCATCAAACTTTCGTTTGTGATCATTGTTTCCCTAAGTAGAATTGCGCTTGATTTCTCGATCTATCAGTTGCTGAGCTAAGTTAATAGCTTCTTCCAAAGACTGCGGCTTCGATGCCGTAACATTTCCCACTATACTTCGAGGTAATCCTTTGATATATTTTTCCAATAACTTCTCAAGATCAGGCACCATAGTAGGACATAGGAGAGCAAGCTCCTGAAACCTTCTATTATATGCCTTGAGATCCATTCCTTTCACCACTAACTGGTGAAATTCATCTTCTTACTTCTTGATTTTGGTACGGGGACAATACTTCTTTAACGTTTTCTTCTTGAGATCATCCTAAGTAAGTTGATGAGCTGTTTCAACACCCATGGTTTTGATAGTAGCAGTCCACCAAGACAGGGCATCTTCTAAGAGAGTCCCTGTAGCAAAGGCGACTTTACAGTCGTCAGTACACCCGCTTCTTACAAAGACTACTTCCGTACGTTCAAACCAACGAGTTAATTCAGTAGCTCCTTCTATTCCCTTAAAGAAAGTTGGTTGACAGTTTATGAAGCCTTTGTAGGTGCACTTGCGAGCTGTCACTGTCTCATTCTCTCCATTGGGTATGCTAGTACTCCCGGTACGAGCATATTATGTTGCTTGACTTTCAAGTGCTGCAGCAACACTGTCTGCAACAAGCTTTCAGATAGCAGCTTGTGACATGGCTGGTTCTGGGGATTTGCGAGACATATTGACCAGATCTAAACACACGAGTTGTGTTGGAGATACTTTGAGTATATACTTGATAGCACGCGGAATTTACTATCAAGTACTTAGAAGAATTCTTGTTTAGTGATTGTATAGATGTAACAATAAGAACAATAACAATATTCACTCGAACAATTTGCTTCAATATAATATGAGAATTATAATTACGATCGTAAAAGCTATATCAAATAATGATATATATAAAACTTAACCTAGGATCTCCTTTTATAGGACAAGGAGTCCTTTACAAGTAACAATCTACCGTATAAACCTAACTTTATAAGATATACATTAAATCTTTTCTATATATATCTTCACACGGTTTCATCTTAATCTTATAAACAGTACTAACTCTTCTTATCAACAGTACCAACTGTTGATGTATTCTTCAGCAACACTTCAACCGTACTAACTTATACAGAACCGTACCAACTGCTTAATTTAATTCCCAACAATCCTCCCCTAAACTTATGATTTATGTATAAATCAACAAGTTTCTTGAATTAAACTCCAACGTTATATGATGGGGTGGATTCTTTCAAACACTTATCTTCAATCTTGAAACATTTGGGAATTTTCTTCACATATCCTCCTTTTGACCAATATTCATAATAATACATCAAATTCGGTCAACTCCTCAAAAGTCTTCATAATTAAACTTATTCCTGCAAGGAATTAATTCCTAATACCAACCCTGCATTCAATGGCATTAAATCTCCATTGGTTCTATAAAAGATCTTGAATTATCAACACTAACCCATCACATTATTCAAAACACCACTATCAAACATAATGAGTTCATCCAATCCAAACATGATTGAGATTTCATCAGATTCGTCTTCGGATTCAGGAAGTGAAGGATGGAAAAATTACTTTCCACCGAACTACTCTACTCTGACTATCAGGAACCCAAATCCACAAGCTGAAGAAGTATCTTCTGATGATGACCTTCCAACTTCCTCTGATGATGATGATCAGCAAGCACATCCACCTCCACTATCAGTTTTACTAACAAGAGAGATCGAAAAAGCTGTGTCAGGTATGAGTAGGATCTCAGTGCCTGTAAGAAATCAACCATGACCAAAACCAGATAAACAAGTGATGGGGCTCCCAAGTCCGAAGGTGTGGAACTCAATCAAAGAAAAAGGAGTTCACAAGTCCATGCCTGACTTTAAGGATAAAGGGAAGAGGAAGCTTGAGTAGTGATGAAGGTGTTAGGTTAGCTTGGTTGTAGGTTATGTTGACTTTGAGTCCAGGATTGTAACAAAACTTCTGCTTATGTAATGAATGCACCACTTTAATGAATAAACTTTATCTCCTTGTGTACTTAAACATTCACTATCAGCATAAACATCACACTTATCTCAGATTCTGAATTGATATCCTCCCCTGAATTACATAATCATCTTTAACAGCAACTGAACAAACTTTTAATTCCTCCCCTGTTTGAAAGAATCTTCACCATCAAATGAACTAGAACATAGGACATTTGAGCTCAGCATCCAATATGACAATTTGTACAAGTTACCATCAATTCAGTTTTGTAGTTTCAAACTGCTCTCAACACTTCCAGATGTGTAACCTTCTGAGTGAGGTGAATCATACAGCATAAACTTAGAATTAACCAAGTTTGAAAAAGCAGTACAAACTAGTTGAAACTAGCAGTACTAATTGTTTAAAAATTTTCAGAGATAAAATCAATGTTAATTCTAATGTGGATTTGAAAACACTTTTGTCCACGTATAGTTTTTAGCAAACTGTCAGCTATCAACGGATTTGTTATGTCTTTACCAATAGCCGTTTGCTATAGACTAGCCAACTCTTCACACTTAGATATGGTGAGTTGATAACCATCCAGTTTTTGGTAAACTGTCAACCATAAACGGATTTGAGAAGTCTTTACCAGAAACCGTTTGATCTGGACTAGTTGGTTCTTATGTGGATTAGACATGGTGAACCAAGTACCATTTGTTGTGTGACAAGCATGCACACTTGATAGTCCAAACCACCATACTTCCCAAAGCACAATCCAAAGCAAAAAGCTTTTCTTAACCTGAAATGTTAGTCCAAAACCAAAGAAAACACAATACACAATATTTTCTTTTAATAGTTATCACAATTGACTAACAAATTCACAAGCAGTACTAAAAATTACCAAGCAGTACAAACTATACAAATAGCACAACTAGCAGTACAAAAACCAAAAACACTTAGATATTAATCTTTTGAAGGATTAAGCATTCCAATACCTGTTACCAAGTACTGAAATCTTCCTACATCAAAACCTTTTGTTAAGAGATCAGCAAAGTTGTCATCAGTATGTATTTTAACAACTTGTATCAACTTCTTTTCAGCACAGTCTCTTATAAAATGATGTCTAATTTCAATGTGTTTAGTTTTTGAATGTTGAACTGGATTCTTAATGATACACATTGTACTGCTATTGTCTATATGTATAATTGTGTTTAAGAAATTGTACCCATAATCAAGCATCTGGTTTTGAATCCAAAGAACTTGAGCACAACAACTTGCTGCTGCCACATATTCTGCTTCAGTAGTAGAAGTGGCCACTATAGTATGCTTCTTACACTACCAAGAAATTAATCTACAACCCAAGAACTGACAACCACCTGTTGTAGATTTTCTATCCATGCTAGCACCAGCATAATCAGAATCAGAGAATGCCACTAGATCAAATGCAGACTCTTTAGGATACCATAGCCCTAAGTTAGGTTGACCTTTAAGGTATCTGAAGATTCTCTTTACTGCTGTGAGATGAGACACCTTAGGATTTACTTGGAATCTTGCACAAGCACAAACTGAAAACATAATGTCAGGCCTGGATGATGTGAGATACATCAAAGACCCAATCATAGATCTATACATGTGCACATCCGCATCTTCACCACTGTGATCCTTTAATAGCAAATGTATCTCCTTATCAACTTGTGTGCTAACAACCTTGGCATCTGTGAATTGGAATTTCCTCAATATTTCACCAACATATTTATCCTGAGAGATAAATATTCCATCAGACTTCTGCTGTACTTGAAGCTCAAGAAAGAAAGTAAGCTCACCCATAGAGCTCATATCAAACTGATCTTTCATTAATTTCTCAAACTCTCTGCACATTTCTTTGTTTGTAGAACCAAAGATGATATCATCTACATAAACTTGAACCAATAGAATATCACCCTTGTTCTTCTTGATAAACAGAGTTTGATCAATTTTACCCCTATTGAACCCATTCTTAAATAAATAAGTAGCAAGAGTCCCATACCAAGCTCTTGGAGCTTGATGCAATCCATAAAGAGCTTTAACCACCTTATAAACTTTGTCAGGATGGTCTGGGTCTATGAAACCAGGAGGTTGAGATACATATACCTCCTCATCAATAGTACCATACAAAAAGGCACTCTTCACATCCATTTGATAAACTAGAAAACCCATATAGGAAGCATAAGCAAGAAATAACCTTATTGCTTCAAGTCTAGCAACAGGAGCAAAAACCTCCTCATAATCAATCCCTTCTTCCTGTGTATAGCCTTGAGCAACCAGTCTTGCTTTGTTCTTTATCACAATGCTTCTCTCATCCTTCTTGTTCCTGAATACCCACTTAGTACCAATCACTCTCATTCCCTTTGGTAGATCAACCAGAACCCAAACCTTCTGAATTTTGAATTGAAGCAGTTCTTCTTGCATAGCCTCAACCCAACTTGATTCTTCTAAAGCCTTTAGCACATTCTTGGGTTCTACATGAGATAGAAAACATACAAACATACACTCATGCTCATCATCATGATGTTTCTCCTCATATACCACACTGAGAAATCCATGATGATCTGGGTCTTGAATTTGCCTTCTGGTCTTGACTCCAGATTGTACATCTCCTATGACATTGGAAAGTGGATGATTCCTATGTACAATTGTATGGGGAGTAGAAGGAGTTGCATAGTTGATAGGCATATTTTGCAGACCATCTCCAAAGAAATCAAAGTCATCAACTTGAGGAGCAGTATGAACTGGTGGATCAAGATGAGGTTGACTTGGTCCAGCAGCATTACTATTTTGCTCAGCAATAGGAACTTGTGGCTGAGCAGTACTAACTCCATTTGTACTGCTTGTTGGATTTTTAGTATCTTTACCATTTTGTCCACTGGTTTCAGCAACATCTTTCTCTTTGTCTACACCACTTGATGAAGGAATATCATCATTCTTTGTAGAAGACTCATACAATGGACTGTCCTCCATGATTGGTATCAAAATGCAATCTTCATCTTCCTCCTCTGAACCTGCACCATGGTTAGTATTTGTACCTGTAATAGGCACATAATTCATGTAATCTGAAAGACTGTCAATATCAAAGATCCAATCTGGACCAACACCTGCAACATTTGGTTTATTCTCCAAAAATTCTATGTGCAGATTGTCTTCTACATGCTTGGTGCTTTTATTGTACACCCTAAAAGCCTTACTGTGCAGAGAATAACCAACAAAGAAACCTTCCTCAGATTTCCCATCAAACTTTCCTAGTTGGTCTTTGGTATTAAGGATAGTAACATGACAACCAAAAGGTCTCATGAACATTTAAACCAGGGGTTCTACCTCTAAGAAGCTCATAAGCAGTCTTATTGTGAGGTTGCACAACTAAAACCCTATTTAATACATAACAAGCAGTGCTAACTACTTCAGCCCAAAATGAAACTGGTAGCTTAGAGTCAGCTAACATTATCCTAGCAGCCTCTATAAGAGTCCTATTCTTTCTCTCTGCTACTCCATTTTGCTGTGGGGTTCTAGCTACACTAAACTCCCTCTTAATACCTTTTTCTCTACAAGAATCATCCATCACTCTATTCTTAAATTCAGTCCCATTGTCACATCTGATTATTTTAACTTTCTTATCAACTAGGTTTTCTACTTCAACAATGAAGGTCTTAAGTATTTCACTTGTCTCATCCTTAGATTTCATAAAGAATACCCAAGAAAATCTACTGTAATCATCAGTAACAACAAGGCAGTATCTTTTAAAATTCAAGCTATTCACAGAAGTAGGACCAAATAAGTCCATATGCAACATATATAAAGCTTGAGAAATAGAGTTCTGGGCCTTTGGCTTACATGAGGCTCTGTGTTGCTTACCTTTAAGGCAAGAAACACAGGTTTGGTCATTGAGAAAAGTTTTATTTGGTAAACCTCTTACCAACCCATTTTTAGCAATTTTGTTAATGGTTTTAAAATTAACATAACCAAGCCTTCTGTCCCACAACATTGATTCTTCCAATGTGGCTTTTGCAACAAGGCAAGTAAGACCTGCTTTAGGAACAAGGTTGTTCATCTCAATACTGTATGTATTACCCTTTCTGGGGATTTTAAGCAATACTTGATTTTCATCAGGTAGCTTGAAATATGGAGAAAGAATAAGGCAGTCAGTATCAGTAAAAAGAACCTTATTCTTTTTATCACATATCTGTGACACACTAAAGAGGTTGTACTTTAACTCTGGTACAAAGTACACATTATCAAAATCAAGATTACCAGTTTTTATGACACCTTTACCAGTATCCGTCCACCAACACCACCACCAAAGACAACTGGTCCACCATCCAATGCTATGAAATCTGAAAGATAGGACATGTTGCCAGTCATGTGCCTAGAACATCCACTGTCTGAGTATCCTCTATCTTCTTCACCATTTGAATGATGTTCCTGCACACAAAATAAAGGTGTTAGTTTCTTTTGGGGACCCAAACCATCACTGGTTTGGATCTGCCTTGTGCATCAAGATGAGAAAATTTGTTGGAGGTCATTGATGCACCATTGGGTTTGGTAGATTTTCTAACCCAATGTGCTGAGGCCTTGACAACATTTCCCCTTTTTCCCTTAACATTTAAGTGCCTAGCAGTAGGATTTGCTGGTCTAGCAGTTGGAACTGCTTGTTTAAATTTTGGCACCCATTTCTGATTGGTCATTGTTGTTTTCTTATAAAAATGTCTTTTAACTGTTTGTGCATGATTTGAAAATTGTTTTGCACTTGAAACAGTTTGCTTGTTATTAAACCACTTATTTTGACTAGCAGTTGAAACTGTTTTGATGCCAGTCCTTAACATAACAGCTTTGGCTGACATCTTATGATTTGCATTAGGGTTTGTCAATCTAGTTGGACTGTTTTGAGTTACCCTAGCATTGTTATTCCTATTCACCCTTGTATTCCCAGAAACCTTCTTTTTCCATGGGTTAGAATCACAATAAGCTGCCATATGTTTAAAACTTCCACAAACAAAGCACACTTTTCTAATCATAACAAACTTATCATCCAATTGCTTAGATTTTGAGGGATTCCAGTTTCTATGACTACCCTCAGAAACTGGTGATCTGTTCTTAGTCCTATACATCTCAGCATATTGAACACTTTTCCTAACTGGTTTTATGTATTCAGTCTTAACCACTTTAGGAGCATGTTTAACTTCTACCTTAACAACATTAGGTTTGACCTTAACCTTTGCATCCTCATCATCAGATGTCCAATCCTCAATAGTCGGTGCATCTGAGTTCCTATCAGAGGACATCTTTTCCTCAAAAAGAGATTTATCACTAGCACTCACAAAAGAATCTTCTGCCTTGACAAATTTAACAGGATTCTTACTCACTTTAACACCATATACAGGAAAATCCATATCCTTAAACTCTTCTAAACCTGTATGAGCTAAATCAATTCCTGGTGGAACAAACATTCCTCTAAGAGGGGGTGCAACTGACTTATACCCTAAACCAGACTTAGCTTTGTTAAGTATTTGATTCTCTACTATTTTCTTAACTCCCTTTAGGTATGTTCAAGAGTATCTACACTTAACTGAATATTTTCTTTTTCCTTTTTAAGCTTCTCTAGCTCATATACAAGTCCACTCATTTTATCATCTTTTAGTTGCAAATCCCTCTTTAAAACACCTATCTCATCAGAGAAGTTTGACTCATTCTGTCTATAAAACACAATTTGTTCTTCCAAAACAGCTAGTCCTCTTTTATGATTTGCTAGACTAAAATTTACTCGATTAAATTCTACTCTAAGATCATCATACTGTTTCTTAAGACACTCATAATCTTTTAAAGCAGAACAAGTATTTGAACATTTTTGAACAACATGTACCTCAGAGTCTGAGAAAGCCATCAAACCCAAGTTAGCTGGTTCCTCTTCTTCCTCCATGAAGCTCCAATCAAATCCAGCTCCATCTACAGCTACCATAGCCTTGGAAGAAGGCTCTTCAACATTAACTATTCTCCTTGTTCCTTGCTGATTCTTAAACCCTTGACCCTGGTTGCTTTGTTGTCTTGAACTTCTACATTCCCTGGCAAAGTGCCCCATCTTGTGACAATTATAGCACTCCACCTTAGACTTATCATACCCAGCAACATATCTTTCATTAAAGGTAATCTTATTCCCAGTCCTTTGGTAATACTTCTTAGCCCTGATGCTTATCAAAGCCAACTGCCACTTTAAATCCATAGCTTCCAAATCATCTTCAGCAATTTGAAGAAGATCTTCATTAAAGATCTGAGACCCACCAGATTGTTCTGACACAAATGCATATATGGTCTCTTCAGTCAAGCCAGCAGTACTAGTTTTTACACTAGCAGTGTTAACTGTTGGTTTAGCAGTACCAACTGCTTCTTCATCTTCATGATTCGAACTGTTTGAAGAAGATAAGAAATCCATATTCCCTGAACTAGAACTGGTGCTACCACTCTTCTTCACCTTCTGCTCAACAATCTTAAGATTGTTGTAAAGCTCATTCAATTTCATTTTCTCCAGTTCTGGTTAATTGCTCCAAACCACAACATAAGTGTTCCATTCAGCAGGTAAACTATTAAGAAACTTCATGTTGAGGTCTTCCTGTGGAATCACAATCTTCAACACAGTAAGTTGACTGATGATCTTTTGAAGCCTATTAAAGATATGGTCCAAAGTTTCATTGCTTGTTGCAGTGAAGTTCTCATAACTTTGTTTAAGTAGAGTTCTCTGTGCCTTCTTGGTAGCTTCATTGCCACCAAATCTTTCCACCACTGCTTCAAAAAGGGTCTTAGTAGTCTCATATTGGCTAAAGTTCAACACTTGATCATTAGGAATTGCCATAAGTAACAAATTCCTAGCGTTCTGATCATTCTTCTTTTTGATTCTCTCCTCATTAGTAACAGGCTCAGTGTTGAGCTTTGTTGTCTTTGAGCCATCAGCATGTGTTTCCTCAGTTGGAATTGGTTTGAATGAATCACCATTGATAATTATATCCCATAATGCATAGTCTTGCACCATGAAATATTGCTCTATTCTGAATCGCCATAAATCGTATTCATTCTGTTTCAGCATGGGGAGTTTAGCAAGGATTGAGGTTTGTGGTGTCTCCATGTCCATCTTCTTGGTAGTAAGTTAATGAATACTTCTGGATCTTCTAAATCAAAGTATCAGAACCTGTCTCTGATACCACTTGACCGGATCTAAACACACGAGTTGTGTTGGAGATACTTTGAGTATATACTTGATAGCACGCGAAATTTACTATCAAGTACTTAGAAGAATTCTTGTTTGGTGATTGTATAGATGTAACAATAAGAACAATAACAATATTCACTCAAACAATTTGCTTCAATATAATATGAGAATTATAATTACGATCGTAAAAGCTATATCAAATAATGATATATATAAAACTTAACCTAGGATCTCCTTTTATAGGACAAGGAGTCCTTTACAAGTAACAATCTACCGTATAAACCTAACTTTATAAGATATACATTAAATCTTTTCTATATATATCTTCACACGGTTTCATCTTAATCTTATAAGCAGTACTAACTCTTCTTATCAACAGTACCAACTGTTGATGTATTCTTCAGCAACACTTCAACCGTACTAACTTATACAGAACCGTACCAACTGCTTAATTTAATTCCCAACACATATTTCTATTATCACCACATGAAAACACACATTTAGATTTTTGCATTGTGATTATATCATACACAGCAAAATATCTTAATCATATATAGTCATAAATAACTTGTTATTTTGTTATACATATAACAAAATTGATACAAGTGTCGTATCTATGCTACATATCTCATGGCCAACATAAAGTACAAAAGCTGTTTGATACAAACAGCATACTTGTAACACCCCGACCCGACAAGGGTAGAGATGTCACATGTATGGTGACATATCAGAAACATACACAAGCATACATCTTCCATAATACAAAAGAATACAAAGGTTACAAAGAAATTTCAAGGAAATACAAAATTACATAGGAATAAATACTAAGTCTGAAAATATAAATTCTTCTAGTCATCTCTATAACAGAATAGCTATCAAAGTGTAGTCTTCTAAGTCCAATAGTACTCTCCACTCATACCCAGCTTCCTACTAAAACCTGCCGCAGGAAAAGAAATGCGGCTGAGCTACGAGAGCTCAGTGAACAGATATAACGGTAACAAAGCAGTAATAAAGAATAGTACAGAGTGTCAGAAATATAGATCATGCGGATATAATCAGAGTTAAAGGATAGATAAAGGAGTAAGGATAAAGGGATAGGGAATAATAAATAGATGAAGGTAAAGGGAAACAATGCAAGGTATAATAAGGGTCAAAGGTAAGTAAATGTATATGGTATGGGAAAACAGTAATCCACCACGAGCCCATAAACAGATATATATATATATGAGGGGTGTCCTCATATATATATATATATATATATATATATATATATATATATATATATATATATATATATATATATATATATATATATATATATATATATAAGGGGTGTCCTCATGTAACAATGTCATCAATCATACATAGGGGAGTCCTCTCAAGTAACCAGATAATATGAGGGGTGTCCTCATGTATCAAATGGAGTAGCTAGCTCCCAGATATGTGAAAGACGTGTATCGCACAAACCATTAGTCACCAGATATATAACAGATAATATAAACAGATACAGATCAAATCTAGGATGCATCCATGCGCCCCAGTAGGCCAGATTCTTCTCCTACATAACAAGTCAGATCAGGGACGGGACAGGTCATCACTCTCCTGCCCTAGAGTCAAGTCATCGGTGCATCAATGACAAGGACATGAACACCTCATGCCTAGTGAAATGGCTCGGGTATCAAACCGTGGTCAGGGTCAGATATCATATCAAAATCAGAGTGTCATATATAAAGGTTCAGATTATAAGGTTCATGTCCAGATGTTACAGAAGTGTATATCAGAGGTACAAAAATCTGATAGGTTTATATCAGAGTTTATAACAATGTTCAAGTCCAGGTTCAGAAATAGTATTTCAGATTAATGCTTATATCAAAGTTCAAATTAAGTTTCAAAACAAGAGTTTATAACCAGGTTTAGAATAAGGTTCAAATCAAGGTTCAATAGGTCATATCAAAGGTTCATAATCAAAAAGGTTTATAGGTTCATAGAAAAGATTTTGATTCAAGGGTTTCATATTAAACTTGTATTTAAAATAATCTTTCAGTGACTTTCATAAAATGATGTTTAGTAAAACACTTTTTATAAAGAAAATCTTAAAAAAATAATTTTCATATAACCTTTAGTACAATTTCATTTAGAAGAGGTATAATATCGTGCTCAACAATACTGTTTTAAAATAGTTTTTCTCAAACATTTTCAGATATAATTAAGAAAGGTTTTTCAATTTCAGTTTATATATCAAAAGAACTTCAAGTATCCAGGGGTTGAGTGTTTAAGTCACAGGGTGATGAATGAAATATATCAAGTATCAAGTGAACCGAACAGGGTTAAATATATCAGGGAAACTGAGAGTCAGATATCATAACAGAAAGGTTCATATCAGGGATTTATAACAAGGGGGATCATAGCAATGGCATAAATACAGAAACTGACAGATCAGAAAAATGAAAGAGATCATGAGAAACCTGTGAGAAGGTTCAGAATATCTGTACCTTATACCGCAAGTGAAAGCACACAACAGAATAATAAGGACCGGAAGCGAACTCCATCTTCAACGGATCTACACGAATTCATGATTGTCTTATTAATAGCTTGTTTAATTCAGATTACTTATTTTAGTCGGCTTTCCATTTTTAGTAACTTCCTTTTTAGGTAACTTTCCAGATTTAGTAGGTTTCTATAATTAGCAGATTTCCATCCTTTAACTTTACCAATTTACACTTTATACCTTCTTAGTTATTTAGATTACAAAATAAACCTTATACTTACATAAATCACAATTTAACCCTTACAATTATTATATTTACACATCAAGCCTTTACTTTTACAAAATTACAGAATTATTCATCAATTTAACATGGTACGAATTATATCCTTCAAGTTTCATAATTTACACAATTAGTCCCTTAATTATTAAAAACTATAATTCGAATCACAAATTATTAATAATTACATATTAAGCCCTTAAATATCTAAAATTACACATCACACCTTTTATATCTTTATTTACACGAATCAACCTTAAGTTTCCAAAATTTACACTTTTAGTCCTTCCATTTTTATTAAATTCAATTCGAACAACATAATTACAATTTAAATCTTTTCTTACAAATTTTACACATAGGACCCTCATGTTATATTTTATACGAATAGTCCCTGGTCTAAAATACATTACAAAAATATCCCACAAGTTTCAGAAATTACAAAACAGCCCCTTTTATCTTCATTTTCCAATCGGTAAATAATTTTTATTATCAAACCTAACCCTAATTGATCAAATCATTTTTCAATCATCAAAACATCATTAAATCATTATTAATATGTCAGATTTAACCTTAAAACCTTAAACCTAAATCGAATGATTAGGGTTTTTATTTTTTTCTTTCCTTTTTATAAAACCCGATATACACAATAATTTATCACGATCGATCTAAGCTTCAAAAAATCAAAAAAACATTTTTCTAGAGTGATATGATCATATTAGAACCCAGAAAAATTATGTACATGACCCAGAAAAATCGCATGGACCGATTTGTATTTTACACGTGTTTTTGATCTCTATAATTCGTATGATCATTCTAGCATGCATGATTTGGTTTAGGTATTTTATACAGATCATATATGATATAAAGAGCATGAGAAAAATACCAAACAGGTTTTTGAACGCGTGAATGGATCGTATGAGTTTTTATGCCACTCGCTGGATTAAACCGACACAAGAAAAATGTTCCCGTTCGAACCAAGCTATCCAAGACAAAAAAATTATTTTTCCCAGCCTCCTTGGATGATGAAGAACACCAAAAAATTACCAAAATACCTCTAGAAAATCGGATGAACAAGAGAGAGTTTTGTGTTTGTGAATTAGGGTTTTCGGTATGTTTAAAATGGGAATAGGAATAATTAAATGATTGAGGCCGATTAGGGGGGGGGATATGGCTGTATACTCGGCCATATTAGTGCACAAAATCAGAGTTTTAATTTTTTGATCATTTCCTAATTTAATTTGTAATTATCCCTTTTTAATTGATTTTTGAAATTTAAACTAAATTGATATATACATATTTTTGGTATACATAATAATTTTGTGTGTACCCATAATTTTTGGACATGTAAAAATGTTTAACATGTTGCTTCAGAATTGTTTTACTTCATATATAGCTTGTTGCCAAAGGTTTGGAATTAATTTGGTGCTTTATATGTGCTTTAATTGAATTTTAAAGTTTCAGGGGCAATTTGGTCATTTTGCATGCTTTTAAATTTTGGGTTTTACTACTTCTTCCCCTCTAAAAGAAAATTTTCGTCCTCGAAATTTGAAGTCGCAAAGTTAGACAGAGTCGTAGCAATTCGCAAAAGATCGTCACGAACAACCTCACGCCCGGGGAGGTTCTTCGAAAAAGGCTCTTCAAAATAAATGGTTTCTCATGACTCGATCAAAACAAGATGGGTTCAGATTCCTCAGAAGGAGACAAATTAGTTTGATTTTGATCAAAAGAACCATTCAACATAAAATGGATGATAGGTGAGTCTTCTGAAAAGCTTATATGAAATACGAACAGAATTTTAAATCAGATTAACTGTATCATCAGTGGAGAGTTCTACAAGGAGCTTAAGATATATAACTGAGGTCAACAGAATGCAATACGAGAGTTCAAACTCATCCAGATATTTAATGAACGGAAACAGAGTATACGCATAGGAAGAATGAACCTAATGTCTCACTAATCACGGATAATCCAACGGAGATCAGATTCTAAACTTCTTTGGTACTCCCCCAAGACATCCTATGGCCACAATGAGTGCACGTTATATGGTGTAAGTATTATCATGTTGATCAGGCGTCATAATACTAGCACCACATAAATATGCCTTCATGATGATCATACTTTATCTCGAGTCGTGAGTATAACAACCTATCTTAATCCACCTAGTACTTCTACAGTCTCAGAGTCAACAAGATCAAAGTCATAGTCAAGAAGGAAATAAGACTATTTGCAAGAGTATCGAGATTCCAGATTGCCTAGCAAAAGTAAGGTATGCCGTCACAAGCATCAGATTTTCCACATTTCGCCAAATTTCCTCAGAACAAGGCCATCATCGAACATACGAAAAATAAACACGGAACTGAAATGCTTCTAGGGGACTTAAATCATTAGAGGATCTTATCACGATATCATGAAACTTAAGGGAGTCAACTGATGAAGCGAAAAGTGTACCGCTTTTAAGGGGTCATTTAAGCCCTAAATCGTATTTATTTGATCAAATATTGCCCTAAATCGTTCCTTTTGTCATTTTAGGTACTTTGGAGTAGAAATCTGGAAAAGGAAGCATTTTGGACGTTTTTGGAGCATAAAAGTGAAGAAAACGGCAAAGTCTCAAAATTGTGCTGGAAAGTACCTTTGACGGCGTCAGGATTTGTTCTTGACGGCGTCATGGCTTGGCAAAAGTGGTGGATATGAAAATTACTCATGATAAGCCAGAGAAATTTGCATGGGAATTCTGACGGCGTCACCCTTTGGAATGAGCAAGGTCGTCACGGTATAAGTTAAAGCGGGACGGCGTCACGCATAATTCTGATGGCGTCAAGCCTTGATAAGCCAGAACGGATTTTGGAGAGCTAAAGAGGGATGGCGTCAAAAAGGCCATCCGGGAACCCTAAAAGCGGCGAGGTGACGGCGTCACACTCCATAACTTGACGCCGTCAGATCTGAAAGTCTATATATAGTTTTGCAATTTTTTGTCATTAGTGTGGAACTTATTGTGGAACTTTGTGTGTGAAAAACCCTAAGACGATTTTAGCAGCTTTTTCAAGGCTTTTTGCCTTGAGATCTTCCATGTTACATTGAAGATAAGTTATCAATTAATCATTCAATATGTCTATGTGTTGTTTGATTCTATCTTGTTCTTGTCTTTTGTTTAACATGCTAGGCTAGGTTATCTTTGTGTTTGCTTAGATCTAATGAAACATAGCTATTGATTATTGGTTATTGGTGTGTTATTAGTTGTATTGGATGATTGTTTATCTATGTTAGGCTTAAGAAAACTGGCTAACTTCCTATTCGGTAACTTGCTTGAACGTCTTAAGAAACATGAACCAATACGTACTAAAGGTTTTTATGGTTGTATTTAATGCACAAGCGAATTCTAGTGATCCCATGTTAGGAGCTTCCTAGCCGGCTCGACATAGGAGTGAAGTAGGAGCTTGTAGAGTTGGGGAAGTACGTACGCCACCCCACGATTGGTATTAAGGAATACACCCGTCATCCACGCAATTAATACACAATAATCAACCGGTAAAAGATAGTTAGGGAGTAAGGAAATCTAAGAAAACACATTTCTCCCCACATAAATTTCACCACCTTTTCATTTTCTGTCATTTTATTCTATTTGCATTCGTAGTAATTTGGGTTAGTTGACTAGCAACTAATTCCGCCCACTCTTTCAAACCCGAGATTTTACTTGCTTTCATAAAAAAATATAAAAACATAAAAAGAATCTTCTCTCACCCTTAGACCTATTAGAGTAGTTTTTCATACCTAACGAACACTATTCCCTGTGGAGAACGATCAATCCCCCGTACTTACCACTACACTATACTACATCGGTCAGGTACACTGCCTGGTGGGGTTGTAAGCCTCTTGAGATCCCTCGAGAGGTAAAACCTGTTGTAAGGTTGCAAAACCACGCATCAAGTTTTTGGCGCCGCTGCCGGGGAATAGTTATTGTTTAGGTTGAATTTTTATTTTATTAGGTCTACTCACTAGATTCCTTTCTAGTGAGATTTTTATTTTATTTTTCTAGGTTTTCTTTAGTCTATCTTTTTCTTTGTGCCCTTTGTTTGTAAAACCATTTTCATTTGTCACCATGGCGGATGAAATTCCATTTAGATCATTAACAATAGAGGAACAATTACTTTACACGGATAGATTTGTTTCCTGTTGTTCCAATGAATTTTTAAGTGATCTTAGTTATATACAAGAGGAGATGGGTATAAAGTTTGATAGGTTTGATGAATTATGTGCATGTGTGGCTTCTATTAAACAATCATTGTTAGGATCAACTCCTTTTAATAAGACCCTTTGGAAAAATTTTGAGGAAAGCCTCCTAACCGTGAACCATAAGTTTAATGAATTAATGGGTTCGTATACATCACAACTTGAGGAAACAATTGAGGAGGATTTAGCCGAACATGAGCATATTGAGCAAAAAGACCAGGGTTTTATGATCAATGACTTTGAATCTCAAGGAACACATGATGAATCCTTTAGGCAAATTGAACATAGTAATCATGTTATCAGGGAAGATTCTTATGAATCGGACTTAGAACTTGAAATGGCTAGAGAAGGATTTGAGATACTTAGGAACATGTTTGGGTTAGATTCTACTAAAACACATGATGAGGATATAATTGATATTGAGACAAGGAAGGATGAGGTAAATAACACAAACCTACAAAGTACCCCACAAGTCCTACCATCATTCGAGGTATACACACCGCCCGTGACTTACCCGGAAGAAGTAGAAGGGACTATAGGAACCCCAATTGAAGTAGAACCTTTGGAAGAAACAAAACTAGAAGAAATAGGTTTGAATACTTGTAGTCATAACCTTTCTTTTAGTTCTATGGAAGTTCCTAGTTTTGATGAACCGGAGCCTAAACCAAAACCGTTACCTAATCTTCCATCCTTAGATGTGAACTTAGGAATTGAATTAGGTCCCGATCCACCCATCAAACCATGTAGTCCGGGTAATGTTAAGATTAAGGTAGTAGACTCTAGGCCTTGTAGAGAGGAAGCTAACATAGGAGTGAACCATGACCTTACATACTTACATCACCCATTTATGATTGATCACAAGAAACATTATGGGTTTAAACCGGGTTTATTAGGTCAAAGTGGATTCTTAACTTGGAGTCTCTCGAAGTTGATAGAAGATGATCCTTTTCTAGGAGAAAATCTTAATCCGCCCACTAACCCAATTGAAATAGGTAAGGTTATGATGATAGGATCCCGCACCTTTGAGCATATAATTCACCCGTCACTCTTTCCTCACGTGGCATATTTCCACCCTAAGGGTGTGTATCGCTACTTCCACCCGCACTTAATTCTAAGTGTAGGGAAAACCTCCCCTATTTCTGTTAAATAAGGGTAGAGTCAGGCTCGTGACTCGAACAAAAACAAGCGCTTATTGGGAGGCAACCCAAGCTTTATTTGCTTTATTTGTTTTGTTTGTTTGTTTATTTGTTTTTATTTCCGTATGTATGTTTAATTTTTATTATTATTGACTCATGTTCAAAAACTAAATTGTGAAAATGCTTTTTTTTGTTTTTAACTTCGTCTTAACTAATATAAAGGTATTTTGCAAAAGTTAAGTGTAAGGGAAATCTAAATTGGTTTATTAGAACACAAGTGAACATGAATCATAATAATAATAAATTAACATACATATTAGTATTTGTTTGAGTCAAATGCTTGTATCGAGTCATAATGATGTTTTGCAGGATTTCCAGGAAGTAAGGTATAGGTTTTTCCAAAATTTTCCGGAAACTTAACATGAGAATTCTGTCAGATCATTTCTGACGGTGTCAGGATTTACAACCTGACGGCGTCAGGTTTAATTTTCTGAAAATTTTTGAAAGTTTTGTTCTCATAAAAAGTTTTTATTAAATCTCTAACTTATAATCTCCAGGAATCTGCAAAATTATCATTCCACAAGCATTATATCCTTATATATAGAGTTTATCCCGCCGATGTTATGCAGGTTTTCGTGTTTGTTTTCTCAGGTTTAACAGGTTATTTTGGACAAGGAAATGTTTGTTGGATCAAGCTTTTGGCGATGCATTAGTCATGGAGCTTCAACATTACTTTGGAAGAAGATCTAACCGTGTTACTTCATTATCCACCAAGTGAATCAGGGGAGTATTTGATTTCATTCTTTTACTTTATGCTTTTACATCTTGTTATTTGAACATTGGGGACAATGTTCATCTTAAGTGTAAGGGGGGGGGGGTAAAAGTACGATTAGAGAATGCTATTACGCTTGATTTTTGTTTGTTTAATAGTAGATGTGTAATAAAACTGAGATAAATACCTGTTAGGGTAATTTTAGTGCCAAATTTAAAATTTTTTACAACACTTAGGAGTGAAACTTTGATCTTAATGAGCGTCTCATGGATAGGAGTTATATGACTAGCACAAAAAACCGTACCACTAAAAAATTTTCCACCCCCAAATATGTGAGGTTCACCCCTAGAATTGGTAGGAAAAGCATTTATGCTATGATGTGTGTACCGGTAGCACTTAGATTCTAGAACTTGCGTTAGGACCATTCCAAGGCCACAAGTGAGACTACATTCGTGTAGTTAGATTTACTACATGATAAGAGGCATTAGGATTAACCCATTGTTTTACACATGTCTTTTTGTTATAATTACTTTGGCTACATTGGTCAAGTAATTCTCCCACACCCTTTGCGTTGTACTCATTTTTAGTACACGATACCCCTAGTACACCCCTCAGAGCCTATCTTTTCGTTTCGACCTTTAAGCATTTTACTTAAAGGAAGAATTTGTTTACACCCCACTTAAATGTACACCCAAATCGCCTTAGCCTACCTTGTATGCACTCATTTTTAGTGCATTATTGTGACAACATTTGTTTAAACCCAAGTTAATTATCTAGTTGATTACATGGTTGCTAAGTCGAGTCATATGCTTGTACATATTGTTTTGGGACGATTGGGACTCATGGGTAAAGTACTAATGTAATGGAGTAATGGGGAAGAACATCATTTATTACCCCCATATGTGCTAAATATTTTTAAAAGTACTCCAAGTGTTTCAATTATCTTAATTCGAGTTATTAGAATAGTTATTTGTAAAGTTATGTAAAAGTTCAAGTGTAAGGGGAATGCAACGCCCCTATGATATATTATTTTGGATGGTAGGGCAAAAGTGTATGCACAAAAAAAAAAAAAAAAAAAAAATCAAGAAAAATACAAAAAAATGAGAAAAAGAAAAATAGAAAAAACATATGGACTACCATCCCGTTTCATTTTATGTTTGTTTTATGTTTTTGTTATTTTGTTTTTAGCTTAAGATTGAGTCGAGTCTTGGCTTAGCAACATTGTATAGTACATGTAATTAATCAAGATCTTGAACTCGCCACCAGTAAAATATTCCTTATCCAACAAAACCGTGTTTATCATATCCCTACACCTAACGTTATAACCCATGTAAAAGCCCTCTTTGATAGTTTATCTTAGGTGCTTACGCCTAGTGGAGGAGGTTTTCGATCCTTTCCCAAGCCTATGGTAATCTATTTGCTATGACAGGTAGTGAGAGATATTATCCATTTTCATTTATGAGATTTATTTTGATGACACTTGAGAGATGTGAGTATCTAAACACTACTTGTGAGGTGCTAGTTTGTAATCTCCGTGCTTATTATGATTAAAGTGGAACGACTATTTATTGTAATTACTTTTATATTAGTGTTAAATGACCCCTAACTTGTATTTTGATTAGAATAAAAGCGCATTTGCTTGAGGACAAGCAAATCTCAAGTGTAAGGGTATTTGATGAAGCAAAAAGTGTACCGCTTTTAAGGGGTCATTTAAGCCCTAAATCGTATTTATTTGATCAAATATTGCCCTAAATCGTTCCTTTTGTCATTTTAGGTACTTTGGAGAAGAAATCTGGAAAAGGAAGTATTTTGGACGTTTTTGGAGCATAAAAGTGAAGAAAACGGCAAAGTCTCAAAATTGTGCTGGAAAGTACCTTTGACGGCGTCAGGATTTGTTCTTGACGGCGTCATGGCTTGGCAAAAGTGGTGGATATGAAAATTACTCATGATAAGCCAGAGAAATTTGCATGGGAATTCTGACGGCGTCACCCTTTGGAATGATCAAGGTCGTCACGGTATAAGTTAAAGCGGGACGGCGTCACGCATAATTCTGACGGCGTCAAGCCTTGATAAGCCAGAACGGATTTTGGAGAGCTAAAGAGGGACGGCGTCAAGAAGGCCATCCGGGAACCCTAAAAGCGGCGAGGTGACGGCGTCACACTCCATAACGTGACGCCGTCAGATCTGAAAGTCTATATATAGTTTTGCAATTTTTTGTCATTAGTGTGGAACTTATTGTGGAACTTTGTGTGTGAAAAACCCTAAGACGATTTTAGCAGCTTTTTCAAGGCTTTTTGCCTTGAGATCTTCCATGTTACATTGAAGATAAGTTATCAATTAATCATTCAATATGTCTATGTGTCGTTTGATTCTATCTTGTTCTTGTCTTTTGTTTAACATGCTAGGCTAGGTTATCTTTGTGTTTGCTTAGATCTAATGAAACCTAGCTATTGATTATTGGTTATTGGTGTGTTATTAGTTGTATTGGATGATTGTTTATCTATGTTAGGCTTAAGAAAACTGGCTAACTTCCTATTCGGTAACTTGCTTGAACGTCTTAAGAAACATGAACCAATGCGTACTAAAGGTTTTTATGGTTGTATTTAATGCACAAGCGAATTCTAGTGATCCCATGTTAGGAGCTTCCTAGCCGGCTCGACATAGGAGTGAATTAGGAGCTTGTAGAGTTGGGGAAGTACGTACGCCACCCCATGATTGGTATTAAGGAATACACCCGTCATCCACGCAATTAATACACACTAATCAACCGGTAAAAGATAGTTAGGGAGTAAGGAAATCTAAGAAAACACATTTCTCCCCACATAAATTTCACCACCTTTTCATTTTCTGTCATTTTATTCTATTTGCATTCGTAGTAATTTGGGTTAGTTGACTAGCAACTAATTCCGCCCACTCTTTCAAACCCGAGATTTTACTTGCTTTCATAAAAAAATATAAAAACATAAAAAGAATCTTCTCTCACCCTTAGACCTATTAGAGTAGTTTTTCATACCTAACGAACATTATTCCCTGTGGAGAACGATCAATCCCCCGTACTTACCACTACACTATACTACATCGGTCAGGTACACTGCCTGGTGGGGTTGTAAGCCTCTTGAGATCCCTCGAGAGGTAAAACCTGTTGTAAGGTTGCAAAACCACGCATCATCAACGGAAATGAAAACTAATCGTCAATAACTTCGGTCTTCATAGAATCAATTCTTCCAAACATAAAAGGTCTATTTCAGAAATCCGTTCATTCAAAACATTCAATCTCTTCAAGTCCAGTTAGTCTATCCTCGTTTGTCCATTAATCTGGAAGTGAAACAAAATCGTCTGGTTCATCACGCCTCCTGCAGTTCTTCTTGGTATGTGAATTTCTGGCACGACTTTTAAGTTTCTTCATCATCCAGTCTGCTTCCGCTCTCAAATCATTTTATTCTAAGATGAATAGGGAAGTGAGACTGTACGTCTTCATCAGCTCCAGGTTCGCCGTCTTTCTTCTGCATCGCCAACACTTCTGTCTTGTAAGGAATGTCTTCACTCTTCAGGGTAGTCACCTGATGAAGCGAAAAGTGTACCGCTTTTAGGGGGTCATTTAAGCCCTAAATCGTATTTATTTGATCAAATGTTGCCCTAAATCGTTCCTTTTGTCATTTTAGGTACTTTGGAGAAGAAATCTGGAAAAGGAAGCATTTTGGACGTTTTTGGAGCATAAAAGTGAAGAAAACGACAAAGTCTCAAAATCGGCTGGAAAAGTACCTTTGACGGCGTCAGGGATTGTTCTAGACGGCGTCATGGCTTGGCAAAAGAGGTGGATATGAAAAATACCCATGACGCGCCAGAGAGTTTTGCAATGTAAAGTCTGACGGCGTCACCCTTTAAGGTGATTAAGGCCATCACGGTTTAAGCTAAAGGGAGACGGCGTCAAGCCCATTTCTGACGGCGTCAACCTTTGATAAGCCAGAGCGGATTTTGGAGCACTAAAGAGGGACGGCGTCAGGAAGGTCATCCGGGAACCCTAGACACGGCGAGGTGACGGCGTCAAGTCCTATAACGTGACGCCGTCAGCCCTTAAACTCTATATATAGTTTTGCAATTTTTTGTCATTAGTGTGCAACTTTGTGAGGAGAAACCTTAAGACGAATTTCTGCCATTTTTAAGGGTTTTCATACCCTTGGATCTCCCATGTTTAATTGAAGATAAGTTATCATTTAATCAATCAATATGTCTATGTGTTGTTTGATTATATCTTGTTCTTGTCTTTTGATTAACATGCTAGGCTAGATTTATCTTGTGTTTGCTTAAATCTAATGAAACCTAACTATTGATTATTGGTTATTAGTGTGTTATTAATTGTATTGGATGAATGTTTATCGATGTTAGGCTCAAGAAAACTGGCTAACTTCCTATTCGGTAACTTGCTTGAACGTCTTAAGAAACATGAACCAATGCGTACTAAGGTTTT
This sequence comes from Artemisia tridentata subsp. tridentata, assembly GCA_021014915.2. Taxonomy (NCBI): domain Eukaryota; kingdom Viridiplantae; phylum Streptophyta; class Magnoliopsida; order Asterales; family Asteraceae; genus Artemisia; species Artemisia tridentata. Next base: position 210,505,442 of record CP139507.1, read on the forward strand.
TATGGTTGTATTTAATGCATGAGTGAATTCTAGTGATCCCATGTTAGGAGCTTCCTAGCCGGCTCGACATAGGAGTGAAGTAGGAGCTTGTAGAGTTGGGGAAGTACGTACGCCACCCCACGATTGGTATTAAGGAATACACCCGTCATCCACGCAATTAATACACATTAATCAACCGGTAAAAGATAGTTAGGGAGTAAGGAAATCTAAGTAAACACATTTCTCTCCACATAAGTTTCACAACCTTTTCATTTTCAGTTATTTTATTTTATTTGCATTTGTAGTTATTTGGGTTAGTTGACTAGCAACTAATTCCGCCCACTCTTTCAAAACCCGAGATTTTACTTGCTTTCATAAAAATATAAAAATACAAAAAGAATTTTCCCTCACCCTTAGACCTATTAGAGTAGTTTTTCAATCCTAACGACACTATTCCCTGTGGAGAACGATCAATCCCCCGTACTTACCACTACACTATACTACATCGGTCAGGTACACTGCCTGGTGGGGTTGTAAGCCTCTTGAGATCCCTCGAGAGGTAAAACCTGTTGTAAGGTCGCAAAATCACGCATCAAGTTTTTGGCGCCGCTGCCGGGGAATAGTTATTGTTTAGGTTGAATTTTTATTTTATTAGGTCTACTCACTAGACTCCTTTCTAGTGGGATTTTTATTTTATTTTTCTAGGTTTTTCTTTAGTCTATCTATTTTTCTTCGTTTCTTTGTTCGTAACCATTACCATCCGACATCATGGAAGGTGGTAATATCCTCGATCCCAACAACCCACCACCACAACAACACCCACCTCCTAGAGCCCGTACCTTAGGAGACTACTCCCGTCCTAGCCACCATGGCTATCGAAACACCATTGAGCTCACTCAAGGAGCCAATGTCACTCCCTTGCGATCCGACACCATCCGGTTGGTGCAAAGCGGATGCGCATTCCATGGACTTCGTTCCGAAGATCCTAATCAACATCTCAAGGAATTTCTCAAAATCATTGATTCCATAGACCTTGATGTTACCACTCGAGAGACGTCCCGACTGCGTCTCTTTCAATTCTCTCTGCGGGACCAAGCTAGTCAATGGCTAGAGCGTCTACCCGCAGGATCCATTACCTCTTGGGATGATCTCACCACTCGTTTCCTCGCTCAGTTTTTCCCACCAGGGAGAACTACCAAGCTAAGGAATGATATCTTGATGTTCCAACAACGTCAAGGCGAAACCCTCTACGAGGCATGGACTCGATTCAAGGACTTACTCCAAAAAGTCCCTCACCATGGCATAGAACTTTGGCTCCAAGTCCAAATCTTCTATGACCATATCAATCTCTCCACGAGGCAAACCATTGACCAATCGGCCGGTGGTAAGCTACGTGATCTAAGTGCGGAACAATCATGGGCTCTCCTAGAAGATCTTGCTCTTTATGACAACGAAAGTTGGAGTGATCCCCGTGATTTGAATAAAACGGTCAAGGCAATATCTTTGCCTTCGAACAATTCAAGCACTTCCGACCGTAGGATCATAGAACTTGAAGACCAAGTCAAGTTTCTTATGAAATCCTACGAGGCTCCTAAACCTTCAAGCCAAGTGAACAAAATCACTTCTTCATGTGAATTATGTAGTGGTCCCCACGACACTCGTGATTGCATGGAACTCCCCGAACAAGCTTTTGCGGACTATGCATCCTCGCGTACCGACGGAGCGGGAGGCAAGTGGTACACTTTCAAACCCGAGCCAAACCCCTACGGTGATTCATACAACCCCTCATGGAAAAATCACCCAAACCTTAGGTGGAAACAAAACCAAAACGCACAACAAACCAATTCTTCCAACCCACCTAATCGTTTCCAATCAAGCGGTTCCAACTCGAACCGTACTTTCAACAACAATCCTTCCAGCAATGGTAGTACCAATAACTTTGAAGGATTGATGTCTCAATTTATGGCATCTCAAGAAGCTCGTTTGGCCAAGCTTGAAGCCGATTTCAAACAAAAACAAAGCGAGATGACCAATAAGATTGACACTTTGTTGAAAGCCCTCAATGACCGAGAAATGGGAGCACTCCCTAGCAACACAGTCAAGAACCCGAAACTAAACGTCAACGCCATCTCGTCGGTTTCGTCTCCTATTTCTTGTCCACAATACTATTCGGTCAATTCCATGAGCTCGTGTTTCAAACAAAACCAAGTCGTTCAAAATGACCAAGAAGTTACGATATCCAAATTGGTCAACAACATAGTTGAAACACCTCCCACTCAAAACCTTGACAATGAATTCAAGGAGCTCCACCTTGAAAGTCCGGTTATTGATATGTTGGATGAGAAGAAGCTCAAGTTAGGCGAAAAAGGGACCGCCTTTGTTCAAAACAAGCTACCTAAGAAGTTAGATGATCCGGGCTTATTTGTTCTACCTTGCAAGATCGGTAATTCAGAGGCTTATGACACATTAGCCGATCTTGGATCAAGCCTTAACCTACTTCCGTTACCTCTCTACACCTCTCTAAAACTAGGACAACTTGAAGAAACTGAGGTGATAATAGGTTTAGCGGATGGGAGTGTTGCTTACCCGATTGGAGTAGTCAAAGACGTGTTAGTACACATTGGAAAACTAACCATTTTAGCCGATTTCCACGTCCTTGATATGGTTAGCGACCCTACATGCCCCTTGTTGATAGGTAGAGGATTTTTGGCGACCGCTAGTGCTATGATTGATTGTAAGGAATCTAAGATAGCGGTAGGAGAAGGTGATACTTGGTCAGTCTATGATGTGAAGAAACATGCCTATGATACTAGTGATGAACCAACACCCCATTGGTTAGAATTAAATAGGAGACCATCTAGATATGGACCTTGGATCGATAGAGACTTCATAGGACCCCAACGCCCATTTTACCTAGAAGAGGACTTTGTGAACCGAACACATACGGTAGAGCAACTCTTGGCTAGGGACACCGAATTGGATCCGTTTGAAGACCCTCTAGTTTTTAGGAGGATGATTGATTTCCTAGGAGTTTTGCCAATTAACCGAGGGATGAATAAGTGGAATTGTGAGGACGATGATCATAAGTGGGATTGGGACAAACCACCCAAAGATGGAGATGGGTCATGGCATATTAAGATGACATTGTATGACCCGGATGGAGAGAAGTTTGAAAAGATATATTGTACTAAGCGGACCAATAGGAAACTTCAATCCAAGCTTAACCCTAAAGACGTCCTCGATGACGAGCTCACTTACATAGGGTAGAAGGACTTTGAGTCTAGCTACAAGACTCGTTAATAAAGAAAAGCGCTTCTTGGGAGGCAACCCAAGCTTTATTTGCTTTGTGTGTTTATTTATTTGTTTGTTTGATTTTATTTGCTTCCGTATGTGTATTTAATTTTTATTATTATTGAATCATGTTCAAAAGTAAATTGTGAAAATGCTTTATCTTGTTTTTAACTTCGTCTTAACTACATATAAAGGTATTTTGCAAAAGATAAGTGTAAGGGAAATCCAAATCGGTTTATTAGAACAAATGAACATGAATCATAACAATAATAAATTAACATAGATATTAGTATTTGTTTGAGTCAAATGCTTGTATCGAGTCATAGTGATGTTTTGCAGGAATTCCAGGAAGTAAGGTATAGGTTTTTCCAGAAATTTTCCGGAAACTTAACATGAGAATTCTGTCAGATCACTTCTGACGGCGTCAGGCTTTACAACCTGACGGCGTCAGGTTTTAATTTTCTGAAATTTTTGAAAGTTTTGTTTTCATAAAAAGTTTTTATTAAATCTATAACTTATAAACTCCAGGAATCTGCAAAATTATCATTCCACAAGCATTATATCCTTATATACAATTTATCCCACCGATGTTATGCAGGTTTTCGTGTTTGTTTTCTCAGGTTTAACAGGTTATTTTGGACAAGGAGATGTTTGTGGAATCAAGCTTATGGCGATGCATTAGTCTTGGAGCCTCTACATTCTCTTGGAAGAAGATCTAACCATGTTACCTCTTTATCCACCAAACGAATCAGGGGAGTATTTGATTTCATTCGTTTACCTTATTTGCTTTTACATCTTGTTATTTGAACATTGGGGACAATGTTCATCTTAAGTGTAAGGGGGGTAAAATACGATACTTTAGAGAATACAATTGCACTTGATTTTTGTTTGTTTGATGGTAGATGTGTAATAAAACTGAGAGAAATACCTGTTAGGGCAATTTTAGTGCCAAATTTAAAATTTTTTACAACATTTAGGAGTGAAACTTTGATCTTAATGAGCGTCTCATGGATAGGAGTTATATGACTAGCACAAAAAACCGTACCACAAAAAAAATTTCCACCCCCAAATATGTGAGGTTCGCCCCTAGAATTGGTAGGAAAAGCATTTATGCTATGATGTATGTACCGGTAGCACTTAGATTCTAGAACTTGCGTTAGGACCATTCCGAGGCCACAAGTGAGACTACATTCGTGTAGTTAGATTTACTACATGATAAGAGGCATTAGGATTAACCCATTGTTTTACACCTGTGTTTTTGTTATAATTACTTTGGCTACATTGGTCAAGTAATTTAAAGGTGATGTAGCAATATAATAACATATCAAATAAATACACGCAGCGGAAAACATCACCATTCAACGGATTCATAGTGCCATATGATCAATCAATTAAAATAAACACATAAGTTATACCTTTGTAGCGTGATCCGGGAGTCACCAACAATACTTATGGTTCGACTAGACCAAGAAACCCAAGAGATCAATGAAGTTGATCTCTTCTATGATATGTCCACGCTACACGTCCTTGATCACCACACGATGCTAGTCTTGGCCTTGTAACTCTCAAAGAATGATACACACAATGAGTATAATTGATTGAGATGGAAAAACACACAAACCCTAAAGAAAGTGTGTGTGTGCCGTAGGTATGAAGGGAGGAGGAGAAGAGATTTTCTCCTTGATTAATTGTGTTAGTTAATGTAATTGATAACCATTAATTATAATTGATGTTATCATCTTTACATTTACACTTAGCACCCTTAATCAACTTCTAAAGTCCTTCCACCCCTTATACTTAGGCCGAACTATATGTGGGCCCACAATGGGCTTGCCCATTGTTGGTCCAATTCAAAAACGCTAAGTCTAACTTAGTGCTTTATGGCCCGTTATAGTTTCCTTGTTACATAGCCGTTTATATACTGTAAATACGATAATTACAATCTATAATATGATGTCTCTGTGTATAAGTGTGTGACCCCATAGGCTCACATACGTCTAGCCATATAATTATTAATTATGACACGAGCATACTCCAACAGCTCCCACTTGCGACGTCATAATAATCAAGTAATTATACAAGCAATGGTTAGCGTCTAGCAACACGCCACTGCCCCCAGAAATATGTGAGGTTAGTTTCATAAACGTCTCATTTCAGATGGTTTATATGTCATCTATCCTTTTGTTACAGATACCGTGTTGAACATTAGACATGGATCAAAAGTCATTCTAATTGTTCAACTATTATGTTTCTCGATATAGATATTGAACTAGATTACCAAGTGGATTTAAGATTCATCTTAATCCCAGTTGGGTACGGCCATACAAACATCTGTTCAAATCATCGAGGGGCCCAATAGTATCTAACTCCAAAACAAGTGGAGGAACAAATCCCATTTTGACTACACGTGTCATTCACATGCTTCATATCACTCCTGATAATGGCTTTTATAACTACCTTATTCAGGATAACGTTTAACCATATCAAGGAATGAAATTCCACACGTGCAAGACCTGCTTGCATCTCAAGTCTGAGGATAAGAGACATAACCTCTTGCGAGATTCACTATTGACGACGATCCATGTAGTGAATACTCGTAGGTTGGGTCAATCCAATGTTCATCCCAATGAACAACATGTGAGTGTGGCAAATAAATCACCAACACGCTCACATTTGTCTTAATTTGATGATACTCCCGTATCGTCAACCGACAATGGATAATTTTAGAATAAATAAATTATTCATGGATTAAACATGCAAATATAGAACACAGTAGTATAAATGAAGACGATCATACCAGGTATATCAATTCATTGTATAATATGACTGCTTACAGTTCCATTATCCAAATACTAAAAACAGATATGCATAAGACTACTCATAGGTCGGGATCCAATGTTCCCACCATGATCGAATCATGTTGTACAAGACAACAAGTAGTCATCTGAGTAAACTTTGAGAATACTTGTTTCAAAACTCATGAAAGGTTTGAATGATGATTGTCCTTTGTATGTGCACATTCAAGTACAAGACGAGTATCGCAACAATACATTCCATAGGGTGTTTGAAGCCAGCAAAACACCTACTTTAGATAGTCATCTGAATGGTTTCTCAAACTATAAAGTATTCTTATTCTTTTAATGTATAACGCATTAATGCTCTCAGTCGAGCACATCTAGTCAGCAATGTCATCATTCATGATGACATCCTACCATGACTAGGGTTGAGTATTATCTCAGTTAAATAAGCATCAGCGTATGCAAACAAAACAGAGCTCCTCAATTATCCGTAAACGTTTGAACATATCTTTGGTCCTATGTAGGTCCAATATAATGTTCGTTTAACAATTATCTAACGACTTTCACTTAGATATTGGTTGTTATCAACTTATCTTGCATTCATGAAAATGATAAATATATAGTCCAATACTTAATATGACTTACATGATGAATCCTTCAGTCAAACTTAAGATTTCCAATCATGTGTTCAATCTCATCAAGTAAGATTGATCATTGAGACTCCCCTCAATAACGTGTCATATTGTGTTTAGACTTAATAACCGCTTACGTTTATTCTAATAAACATATATATAACAAGGTTATATGTTTTATTTTATAAATCCCTCAAGAGAAACTTCATTCCAAGCTAAGGATTAAAGTCTAGCTTAGGTGGAATATTGTTTCTAATATGTCAATGACATATGAGATTTAAGAAAATAAATAAAATGCTCCAACTTGCTCTCAGTGTACTTAGGAGTAATCTTATTAATCAAAATCAAATTAATGATTTTATAATTAACTCAAGATCTTTGCTCCTAGATGCATGATCTAATCCACACATGGATTATTTTATCTTGTATACATAATAAAGATGATATGGATTCATAAACCCTTTTGATTACTCATCGTCCTCGCAAAGGTAATCAACAAGAAAAGTGTTTTGATATCCTATTGTCATATTTCATTTACATGAAAACAGGTATGACTATTAATCATCTTTATACATCCAATGTTTCTAGGTAGAAGGATTTAGTCATAGTCAATTTCTTGAGTACGAGTAAACTCCTTTTACTAGTCGTGCATTAAACGTGTGTACAAGTTTTCCCTTTTGAGTTTTCTTATCAAGAAACTCATTCTTAACCTCACAGTCTAACTGATTTGTAAGAGATCAATCAAACTCCACGAGTGATTGTCTTTCAAGGGCTGCATCTTAACATTCATAGTTTTGAGCTACTCATCAGATACAATATCTGATAATGCATCTCAGTAGTTAGCGGGTTCACCATGATCCTCTAACTTATGTCCCTCAACATTGATATAAAAACTATATCATTCAGGTGCAAGAGGTATCCTTGTGGATTTATGAATGAGAGATATCAATCTATGGTTTAACATATCCATGTTCAACCTTAGTATGACATTAGCAAGTGTACTCAGAAGGTTGTGTATTTAGTTCTTGAACAACTTCAAGGTCTAAAGGTACTCCCACTTCCTTTTGTATGTAGAGACTAATCTCTAGATACTAAGCATCTTGAGTAACAATAAATTGTTTTCAAGTGGGACATCCAAAATACACCGTTAGTTCTTGACTCTAGTTTGTTAATTACTTACTCTTAAGTAGTTAACAAATTCAGAACTTCAATTAAGACATAATGAGATTCATCCCATTCCATAATACAATGGTGTCTTAAATTTCTTCTGGGTTGGAATCATATTGAGTGTACACATGGCACATCCAATTTCTAACCTTGATAGCTTTGGAGGTAAAACAGTTTAAGTTATCAAAGATCAAACAATATCAATAGTGTTTGATTTTCCATGATGGACATACCATAAAGTTGTGGTATTCCATGAGGACTGACGTTGTGAGACTATCACACAACTCATTAGATGAACTTATACTTTTGGGCTTACATATCTACCAACCAAGTCAAACCAGATGGTATCAATAGTAATTTTAGCGTATTGCATACTTTACTTCATGTGTATGTTTTGACTAGAAAACATAAACATTTAATATTATACGTCGTAAGTGTACATGTCCTAACAAGAAGACATAACAAATCAACGTCTTACTTTACGTTATAAGTCTTTCAAGAATTAACGGAATTGATGTTTGTGTCTTTACAAGAGACCTAAACATATTCAACTAAAGTAATTACGAGCGCCGACTCTTGGCCTCAATAGTATATTCAAGTTAATTTTGTACTTCATGATTATGAGTTTACTAGAAAACATAATCATATTTACTAAACAATTCAGTGAATATGTTGAAGTAGCTTTTCATGATATCTTGATATTTGTTCTAATTAGGGCAACATACATTTTATGTGTAGAAGTCCTAGTAGAATTTTAGTTTCTTACCTTGCAGTCAAGAAAAACTATTAATCATATTGTTATATGTTGTACCTTGCACACAATTAAGATTTCTCCCACTTGTGCATGGCACAACATCGTGAGAGCATGCAAACAACACTACGCTCATTTGTTTGTATGAGCAATATGACAATGTATAAGATAACATATGATTTTTAGTCAAAAATCAAAATATAGATATGTAGAACTTTATCGTTTGAATAATGAATCATGCATAACAATTTTATAGATAACATTTCAGGAAGCAACATCAGGAACGCGACAAGTTATCATATAAAACTTATGTAATGGTTCTTATATAAACTATGATGCTTAACACGTGGAAAGTAATGTATTATTTCAAGACAATCTGGAAATAAGATGGGCAACTTGCAAGTAATAAAGCTTACAGCTCCCACTGGATTAGACAACATTACATGTGTTACGTCACCAGTAATATAATCACGTAGCTCCCACTGGATTAGACAACATTACAATGTGTTACGTCACCAGTGGAGAGTGAGTAGCGATTTGATACTTTCCATCTTTCTTTGAATATCTACACATTATTGCTAATGTGAGTCACTTTGACTAGTAAACATGTACTTAGGTATTCAAGAAAGTGCATCAAGTTATAACATATAGATGATGGGTTAGCCATCATTGCTATTTTAACTTGAAAATAGGTATGCATTTCCTCCATAATTGGTCTACTTTACCACAAGGGTATGTAGGACCTTAGTAGGCATATTGGGTTAAGGCAAACTGCTAGGTAATCATGCTAGTAATTTCCTTTACCACATTGCAGTTTATTGATACTTCCGTCTTCTAATTATTTAAACTCATTTTAGTTTGGTAGCTAGTACGAAATAGGTTGACCAAGCAAGAACATGCAAATATCGCCAAAGGTCTGACGAATGAGCAAAATTCGCCATGGGTTGAAATGGCCCTAAGGTCTGACCAAAGAGGTCAAGTCAAGTGCACGTGTTCTTGGTTGTCCAAATATCTTATATTTCTTCAATGTTTCAAAACCGAAACAAGGGTTATAAAACAACGTTGAAGGAATAAGATGTGTAACTATACTTAACCGTTTTGACTTTTACAAGACATCACGATTTCTAGAGTAGGTTTTCCTTGAGTTTGATTAGAATTAAGAAAATTCAAATATTCCTATTATGGCTTTTCCTCATAAAGAAAAAGGATAGGAACAAGTCTCTTTCTTACAAGGAAAGGGCGACTCAGTTCGTACTTTTAACAAGAAAAGAACAAACTTTTGTTTACGGTTGTGTTGCATTAATTCATTAATTGAATTTACAAAGTTCAATTTTAGTATTTTCGATAATTATCCTTTTATAAATTAACTACCCCATGTTTATAATATAAAACAATTAATTTACGAAAAGGCTAAGATCCACATTGTGCTTCTACTATCACATCAGTTGATCTGCTAGCAATAGTAGATTCAATTGGTAGGCGACGATCACCAATTGTATTACATGTACAACTCTTTGATCCTTATGGGACTCATGGCATCTAGTGTCAAACAACTAGTGTCATGTAGGCATGTTTAGTCCCATCTTTGCCTCGGGTCAAGGTCTAACCGCTTAACTCGATTAAGTCATCCAATTTGAAAACGTGTGATAATATATCTAGGTCTCACGCATAGAGAATAGTCACCTTGGGTTACAATTCAACCTAGGTCCCACGCATAGGAAAAAATTAATTGCAAGTGTCCTCAAAATTGGACGGCACGACTTAAATTTTGACGGGTAAAATATTTTGATGTGAATCAAAAACGTGTACGAAAGAAGCATGCATTCATTCTTCGTAGCACAAGTTAAAAACATTTCTTAACTTAAGTCTAATCATTGTTTTAATTTATGTGTGTCAAGTTGTCCATTTTTAAGACTGATATAAATCCTAAGTGGATTATTAAGTTTGGACAATACAATAAATAAATAAATAAACAACTTAACTAGTTTAAGTGTTATTTTGAAAAACAATGATTTTAAGTTTCAAATCATATTTAAACTTAGTTAAACTAAATCATAAGACTTAGTTCAAAATGGTTTATGTTTCGTTTTAAGTTTTAAGAAAACAATTTTCGTTTTACATGTAGTCACAACATACATGAAACAACCAAACAAACATACAACCACAATATGCAAAGCCTCAACTGATGAAAATCCTATGCTTGGTCTTGTGAGCCATCACAAGAACCAAGAGTCAACTAGGGACATATATCACAACCACATGGAGGGCTCCCACTTGCTCCAAGACAATCATGAGCAAGTAAAAATCCCATTATGCACATGAACTTCAGTTTCTGTCAGCCCAGTTTTTCTATTTTGCAAGGCCCAAATGCCCAGGAAGATCACCTCCTCATGATTCGGCCCAGTTGACAAAGTTGTAGCCCTATGTCTTGTGGACCTGTACCAAAAAATTTAGAAAAAAATACCTTACCAATCAGTAGGTAATCACGTTTTCCCAACAGGTGTCCAGCAGCAACTTTCAGTCTACAACTCTTCAATCTTTCGCCATTTGCTTCCAAGCTCTTGTTTACAATACATATAAAGTAAAATACAACTAATCTAATTTATATATACTATAAAATGCCCAAACATTGGCTACACCAAAAATGAATTACATTACAAAAGTGCCGAAACAATGGCAAACCCCAAAACAAGAAAAAACAACCAACAATCACAATCACAACGTACAAGTGGTCTAGGTTTTCATCGGCTTTGCATATGAACACATAATAATACATTCAAATAAAGATTATTACATGGTGTTGGCTAACTCCATGGACAAACATGCATGTATTTGCCATGGAAAACAAAATCAATAACAAGAATTAAAATTGTTAGCCAACGAATCGAAGAAATAATTAACAAGAATTAAAACCCCAAATGGTACGCATGACAAATGGCCAAAGACTCAAAACCCACTGATGTTAGGACCTTCTTAACACCATTTTACCACAGAAAAATAAGCCTCATGGGCTGATTTGAAATCGGGTTAAAAATCTTCCAAAAAACGCGTTTTTAGGCCATTTTACGGGTACCGATCAAGTAAACAAACAACGTATGCATAACAAATGGCCATAGGATCAAAAAGTCCAGATATTAAGACCTTATTAAATTCGACATATTCATAATATATAAGCCCTAGGGGCTGTTTTAAAATCCCACTTTTAAATCCATTAAAAAAACATGTTTTTAGCCATTTTTACGCATACATGATGATCATATGACAACATATGATGGCTCGTGATACCACTAAAGGTGATGTAGCAATATAATAACATATCAAATAAATACACGCAGCGGAAAACATCACCATTCAACGGATCCATAGTGCCATATGATCAATCAATTAAAATAAACACATAAGTTATACCTTTGTAGCGTGATCCGGGAGTCACCAACAATACTTATGGTTCGACTAGACCAAGAAACCCAAGAGATCAATGAAGTTGATCTCTTCTATGATATGTCCACGCTACACGTCCTTGATCACCACACGATGCTAGTCTTGGCCTTGTAACTCTCAAAGAATGATACACACAATGAGTATAATTGATTGAGATGGAAAAACACACAAACCCTAAAGAAAGTGTGTGTGTGCCGTAGGTATGAAGGGAGGAGGAGAAGAGATTTTCTCCTTGATTAATTGTGTTAGTTAATGTAATTGATAACCATTAATTATAATTGATGTTATCATCTTTACATTTACACTTAGCACCCTTAATCAACTTCTAAAGTCCTTCCACCCCTTATACTTAGGCCGAACTATATGTGGGCCCACAATGGGCTTGCCCATTGTTGGTCCAATTCAAAAACGCTAAGTCTAACTTAGTGCTTTATGGCCCGTTATAGTTTCCTTGTTACATAGCCGTTTATATACTGTAAATACGATAATTACAATCTATAATATGATGTCTCTGTGTATAAGTGTGTGACCCCATAGGCTCACATACGTCTAGTCATATAATTATTAATTATGACACGAGCATACTCCAACATAATTCTCCCACACCCTTTGCGTTGTACTCATTTTTAGTACACGATACCCCTAGTACACCCCTCAGGGCCTATCTTTTCGTTTCGACCTTTAAGCATTTTACTTAAAGGAAGAATTTGTTACACCTCACTTAAATGTACACCCAAATCGCCTTAGCCTACCTTGTATGCACTCATTTTTAGTGCATTATTGTGACAACATTTGTTTAAACCCTTAGTTAATTATCTAATTGATTACATGGTTGCTAAGTCGAGTCATATCCTTGTACATATTGTTTTGGGACGATTGGGACTCATGGGTAAAGTACTAGTGTAATGGAGTAATTGGGAAGAACAACATTATTACCCCCATATGTGCTAAATATTTTTTAAAAAAAAAGTACTCCAAGTGTTTCGATTATCTTAATTCGAGTCATTAGAATAGTTATTTGTAAAGTTATGTAAAAGTTCAAGTGTAAGGGGATGCAACGCCCCTATGATGTATTATTTTTGGATGGTAGGGCAAGAGTGTATGAAAAAAAAAAAAAAAAAAAAAATCAAAAAAATCAAGAAAAATACAAAAAAATGAGAAAAAGAAAAGTAGAAAAAACATACGGACTACCATCCCGTTTCATTTTATGTTTATTTTATGTTTTTCCTATTTTGTTTTTAGCTTAATTCGAGTCTTGTCTTGGCTTAGCAACGCCATATTGTACATGTAATTAATCAAGATCTTTAACTCGCCACCAGTAAAATATCCCTTATCCAACAAATCCGTGTTTATCATATCCCTACACCTCACGTTATAACCTATGTAAAAGCCCTCTTTGATAGTTTATCTTAGGTGCTTACGCCTAGTGGAGAAGGTTTTTAATCCTTTCCCAAGCCTATGGTAATCTATTTGCTATGACAGGTAGTGAGAGATATTATCTGTTTTCATTTATGAGATTTATTTTGATGACACCTGAGAGATGTGAGTATCTAAACACTACTTGTGAGGTGCTAGTTTGTAATCTCCGTGCTTATTATGATTAAAGTGGAATGACTATTTGTTGTAATTACTTTTATATTAGCATTAAATGACCCCTAACTTGTATTTTGATTAGAATAAAAGCGCATTTGCTTGAGGACAAGCAAATCTCAAGTGTAAGGGTATTTGATGAAGCGAAAAGTGTACCGCTTTTAGGGGGTCATTTAAGCCCTAAATCGTATTTATTTGATCAAATATTGCCCTAAATCGTTCCTTTTGTCATTTTAGGTACTTTGGAGAAGAAATCTGGAAAAGGAAGCATTTTGGATGTTTTTGGAGCATAAAAGTGAAGAAAACGACAAAGTCTCAAAATCGGCTGGAAAAGTACCTTTGACGGCGTCAGGGATTGTTCTAGACGGCGTCATGGCTTGGCAAAAGAGGTGGATATGAAAAGTACCCGTGACGCGCCAGTGAGTTTTGCAATGTAAAGTCTGACGGCGTCACCCTTTAAGGTGATCAAGGCCATCACGGTTTAAGCTAAACGGAGACGGCGTCAAGCCCATTTCTGACGGCGTCAAACTTTGATAAGCCAGAGCGGATTTTGGAGCACTAAAGAGGGACGGCGTCAGGAAGGTCATCCGGGAACCCTAGACACGGCGAGGTGACGGCGTCAAGTCCTATAACGTGACGCCGTCAGCCCTTAAACTCTATATATAGTTTTGCAATTTTTTGTCATTAGTGTGCAACTTTGTGAGTAGAAACCCTAAGACGAATTTCTGCCATTTTTAAGGGTTTTCATACCCTTGGATCTCCCATGTTTAATTGAAGATAAGTTATCATTTAATCAATCAATATGTCTATGTGTTGTTTGATTATATCTTGTTCTTGTCTTTTGATTAACATGCTAGGCTAGATTTATCTTGTGTTTGCTTAGATCTAATGAAACCTAACTATTGATTATTGGTTATTAGTGTGTTATTAATTGTATTGGATGAATGTTTATCGATGTTAGGCTTAAGAAAACTGGCTAACTTCCTATTCAGTAACTTGCTTGAACGTCTTAAGAAACATGAACCAATGCGTACTAAGGTTTTTATGGTTGTATTTAATGCATGAGCGAATTCTAGTGATCTCATGTTAGGAGCTTCCTAGCCGGCTCGACATAGGAGTGAAGTAGGAGCTTGTAGAGTTGGGGAAGTACGTACGCCACCCCACGATTGGTATTAAGGAATACACCCGTCATCCACGCAATTAATACACACTAATCAACCGGTAAAAGATAGTTAGGGAGTAAGGAAATCTAAGTAAACACATTTCTCTCCACATAAGCTTCACAACCTTTTCATTTTCAGTTATTTTATTTTATTTGCATTTGTAGTTATTTGGGTTAGTTGACTAGCAACTAATTCCGCCCACTCTTTCAAAACCCGAGATTTTACTTGCTTTCATAAAAATATAAAAATACAAAGAGAATCTTCCCTCACCCTTAGACCTATTAGAGTAGTTTTTCAATCCTAACGACACTATTCCCTGTGGAGAACGATCAATCCCCCGTACTTACCACTACACTATACTACATCGGTCAGGTACACTGCCTGGTGGGGTTGTAAGCCTCTTGAGATCCCTCGAGAGGTAAAACCTGTTGTAAGGTCGCAAAACCACGCATCATCACCGCTGTTGTCAACTCTAGGTCAGGTAGTGAAGTAATACTTCTAATGCGTTTCTAGTTGTCTTGATGCATACGCAAAACCTTCTGAGTCTCTTTCTGAAATGTCTCAAAATTTGTTCCGTCTGAAGGTATGGAAACAAATTTCTATTTCAGCTTTCCAAAACTCCGTTCTCAATCAGACTAAGCTGTTTCTCTCTGGTCACGAAATTTATCAAAGGTAATGCAAATTGTAAACGTCTTCAGAATTCTGATGCAAGGTTCAAAAGATTTCAGTTTACCATTTTGTTATCGGTCTTGACCATTCGGTGATAGTTTCAAAATTTGCGGGATTTAAAAGGGATATTCTCAATCAAGAAAAACCGTTGTCTCAACAGATATCAATCTCTCAGAATGCACAAGTGATCGTCAAATTTCTTACAAAGTGAAAATGATTTTCATGTTCTTCTTCGTCTCCGAATGTACTATTAAGTCATACAATGACCATTTGCCCAAGTACTCACGAGAACACATTCATTTATCAAATTTACAGAATAGTCAGAGCTTTAGCTAATACTATTAGCGTCACAAATCTTTATATCATTCGTTACAAATACGGACAGCGATCTCAAGAATAACCTCAATTCATATCTCCATCTGAAGGAAACTTCGCGCTCTGAAATTGAATAGATACAAAGTCGTTTCAGGGTGGAGAAATAAGGGTTCCAAATAGCAATACGGTTTAGCTTCCAGAATCAATACATGTCTCCTGTCATCATTCTTCTTTATCGCGAACAAAACTGAAATACGCCAAGAAAATACACTTAAGCGAACTTACTTCTCACTCCGGTGGAAAATTTGGTGGTTCAATCAGAAATCGTGTTCAGAAAATTCAGGGTGCCAAGTAATTTTCAAGATAAGGTTCATTCATTGTTGTACGAAATGGGTTCAAGGAAAACTTCATAATCGCGAACATAACACACGAGTCTTCAGAGTAATAATGATAGTCAAGAGTTTAACAATCGGTAATCATGGTAGGGAGTTCAAAATTGTTTCAAACATCAAAGGTGAGACATAGGAGGATAGTTGTCAAACAACCAATCCTTTATCAGAATAACATTAGAGTTAACAGTCCACAGAAAGACAGATCAACAAGGCAAATCTTATCGTCCAAAATGAGAGGGAAACATTCTTATACTCGTGGTTAAACACCACAAGACTTCTCATAGGGACAGAGATGGTTAAGACGAAATCAAATGGTGTCAGAAAATTCATAGATGCTTATCAAAACAAGAGACAAGTCACAGAATGTATTCAAGTACGTCATTGCCAAGGAGATTTTCAGAATGCCCGAAGAGGTATCAAAATGATTAACAAAAGGATCAAAAGTCAGAATCGGAATTTGAAGATAAGGATCAAATAGTGTCAGGCAATTACTATGCAGTTCTCAATGCCTTCCAGATTTATTTAAGTTCAAAACTTAGGTAGTGCAAAGCATAAGCTTTCAATTTCCAAAAGTGATCTCAACAGGCTTTAACCAAAAGCAAGACACGAATCAGAGTGATGCGGAAGCAAAATACTTAAACAAACGCCTTATAGTCTACCAATTCCTCACTGGTCAAAACTTAAGTTCATATCAAGGAATCCTAAAGCAGTTCTCAGGGCGTTCTCCTATGTTCTTACAGTGGAAGCCTAATGGTCCAAAACTCACAGGCCAAGGGTAAATGTATTACGAGTCGCAGCCTGTCGCTCTAATACCATAAATTGTAACACCCCGACCCGACAAGGGTAGAGATGTCACATGTATGGTGACATATCAGAAACATACACAAGCATACATCTTCCATAATACAAAAGAATACAAAGGTTACAAAGAAATTTCAAAGAAATACAAAATTACAAAGGAATAAATACTAAGTCTGAAAATATAAATTCTTCTAGTCATCTCTATAACAGAATAGCTATCAAAGTGTAGTCTTCTAAGTCCAATGGTACTCTCCACTCATACCCAGCTTCCTACTAAAACCTGCCGCAGGAAAAGAAATGCGGCTGAGCTACGAGAGCTCAGTGAACAGATATAACGGTAACAAAGCAGTAATAAAGAATAGTACAGAGTGTCAGAAATATAGATCATGCGGATATAATCAGAGTTAAAGGATAGATAAAGGAGTAAGGATAAAGGGATAGGGAATAATAAATAGATAAAGGTAAAGGGAAACAGTGCAAGGTATAATAAGGGTCAAAGGTAAGTAAATGTATATGGTAAGGGAAAACAGTAATCCACCACGAGCCCAGAAACAGATATATATAATCTAACCATGTCATCAATCATACAGAGGGGAGTCCTCTCAAGAAACCAGATAATATGAGGGGTGTCCTCATGTATCAAATGGAGTAGCTAGCTCCCAGATATGTGAAAGACGTGTATCGCACACACCATCAGTCACCAGATATATAACAGATAATATAAACAGATAACAGAAACAGATACAGATCAAATCTAGGATGCATCCATGCGCCCCAGTAGGCCAGATTCTTCTCCTACATCATCACTCTCCTGCCCTAGAGTCAAGTCATCGATGCATCAATGACAAGGACATGAACACCTCATGCGTAGTGAAATGGCTCGGGTATCAAACCGTGGTCAGGGTCATATATCATATCAAAATCAGAGTGTCATATATAAAGGTTCAGATTATAAGGTTCATGTCCAGATGTTACAGAAGTGTATATCAGAGGTTCAGAAATCAGATAGGTTTATATCAGAGTTTATAACAATGTTCAAGTCCAGGTTCAGAAATAGTATATCAGATTAATGCTTATATCAAAGTTCAAATTAAGTTTCAAAACAAGAGTTTATAACCAGGTTTAGAATAAGGTTCAAATCAAGGTTCAATAGGTCATATCAAAGGTTCATAATCAAAAAGGTTTATAGGTTCATAGAAAAGATTTTGATTCAAGGGTTTCATATTAAACTTGTATTTAAAATAATCTTTCAGTGACTTTCATAAAATGATGTTTAGTAAAACCCTTTTTATAAAGAAAATCTTAAAAAAAAGAATTTTCATAAAACCTTTAGTACAATTTCATTTAGAAGAGGTATAATATCGTGCTCAACAATACCGTTTTAAAATAGTTTTTCTTAAACATTTTCAGATATAATTAAGAAAGGTTTTTCAATTTCAGTTTCAATATCAAAAGAACTTCTAGTATCCAGGGGTTGAGTGTTTAAGTCACAGGGTGATGAATGAAATATATAAAGTATCAAGTGAACCGAACAGGGTTAAATATATCAGGGAAACTGAGAGTCAGATATCATAACAGAAAGGTTCATATCAGGGATTTATAACAAGGGGGATCATAGCAATGGCATAAATACAGAAACTGACAGATCAGAAAAATGAAAGAGATCATGAGAAACCTGTGAGAAGGTTCAGAATATCTGTACCTTATACCGCAAGTGAAAGCACACAACAGAATAATAAGGACCGGAAGCGAACTCCATCTTCAACGGATCTACACGAATTCATGATTGTCTTATTAATAGCTTGTTTAATTCAGATTACTTATTTTAGTCGGCTTTCCATTTTTAGTAACTTCCTTTTTAGGTAACTTTCCAGATTTAGTAGGTTTCTATAATTAGCAGATTTCCATCCTTTAACTTTACCAATTTACACTTTATACCTTCTTAGTTATTTAGATTACAAAATAAACCTTATACTTACATAAATCACAATTTAACCCTTACAATTATTATATTTACACATCAAGCCTTTACTTTTACAAAATTACAGAATTATTCATCAATTTAACATGGTACGAATTATATCCTTCAAGTTTCATAATTTACACAATTAGTCCCTTAATTATTAAAAACTATAATTCGAATCACAAATTATTAATAATTACATATTAAGCCCTTAAATATCTAAAATTACACATCACACCTTTTATATCATTATTTACAAGAATCAACCTTAAGTTTCCAGAATTTACACTTTTAGTCCCTCCATTTTAATTAAATTCAATTCGAACAACATAATTACAATTTAAATCTTTTCTTGCAAATTTTACACATAGGACCCTCATCTTATATTTTATACGAATAGTCCCTGGTCTAAAATACATTACAAAAATATCCCACAAGTTTCAGAAATTACAAAATAGCCCCTTTTAATTTCATTTTCCAATCGGTAAACAATTTTTATTATCAAACCTAACCCTAATTGATCAAATCTTTTTGAAATCATCAAAACATCATTAAATCATAATTAATATGTTAGATTTAGCTTTAAAACCTTAAACCTAAATCGAATGATTAGGGTTTTTATTTTTTTCTTTCCTTTTTATAAAACCCGATATACACAATAATTTATCACGATCGATCTAAGCTTCAACAAATCAAATAAACATTTTTCCAGAGTGATATGATCATATTAGAACCCAGAAAAATTATGTACATGACCCAAAAAAATCGCATGGACCGATTTGTATTTTACACGTGTTTTTGATCTCTATAATTCGTATGATCATTCTAGCATGCATGATTTGGTTTAGGTATTTTATACAGATCATATATGGTATAAAGAGCATGAGAAAAATACCAAACGGGTTTTTGAACGCGTGAATGGATCGTATGAGTTTTTATGCCACTCGCTAGATTAAACCGACACAAGAAAAATGTTCCCGTTCGAACCAAGCTATCCAAGACAAAAAACTTATTTTTCCCAGCCTCCTTGGATGATGAAGAACACCAGAAAATTACCAAAATACCTCTAGAAAATCGGATGAACAAGAGAGAGTTTTGTGTTTGTGAATTGGGGTTTTCGGTATGTTTAAAATGGGAATAGGAATAATTAAATGATTGAGGCCGATTAGGGGGGGGGGGATATGGCTGTATACTCGGCCATATTAGTGCAAAAAATCAGAGTTTTAATTTTTTGATCATTTCCTAATTTAATTTGTAATTATCCCTTTTTAATTGATTTTTGAAATTTAAACTAAATTGATATATACATATTTTCGGTATACATAATAATTTTGTGTGTACCCATAATTTTTGGACATGTAAAAATGTTTAACATGTGGCTTCAGAATTGTTTTACTTCATATATAGCTTGTTGCCAAAGGTTTGGAATTAATTTGGTGCTTTATATGTGCTTTAATTGGATTTTAAAGTTTCTGGGGCAATTTGGTCATTTTGCATGCTTTTAAATTTTGGGTTTTACAATACTAGTGCTATGTCTATACTATATACCCCAAAATTTAGACGTAGCACCAAAAGATAATATATATATCGATCTGGTCTACTGACCACCAGGAGCTCCCTTAAGTCGACTATCGAGTTCGGCTATCATGCTAACAAGAACTTGCACGTTCTCCTGGTATAGCGTCTGCATCTCTGTGACCGTCATTTCCAGAACCGCGATCCGGTTCTGAACTGTTGCCAATTCCTCATTCCTCTTGATCATTTCTTCTATCAGTTTCAATTCATTTTCATAAACAAAAGGTATTTCGCGTCTGACCTGCTCATAACGCTTCTCAGACTCCTCACGATTTTCATCTATCTTCTGCTGCATAGCTTCTTGACCCGTCATCAGATCTTCCACTCAATATTCGATGCCTTCAATACGTTCTAATGGTAATTCGTCCAGATGACCCAAGGCAGTTTCAATCTTTTCTTCTTGCTGCTCAAGTCGCGTAAGAAGAGTGGAGACGGTTGGCTGTCGTTCTTGGGCTGCTTGTGAACTTTCTCCCACTTCAAATACCCGTGGCGGGGTAGAGATGTCGGGACCTCATCACTAAGTTCAAACGGAACGGATGGAGGAGTGAAATCGGTAGATGATGGTGGCGGCGGAGGTAATGACGTTGGGACTGAGAGTTCAAAAGTAGGTAACATATATGGATGTGGACGTGGTAAGGGTGAGGAAAACACGGGATGCGTTCTCATTCGCGCCGTCCTTCGGATTCTCTCTGGGGGTATCTCCATAACCGAAGAGGAATCTAGTTCGGATGACTCTCCATCTGCAAAGGTACGAGCTCTCTCTCTGGTCTGCATATAAGGATCATCAGGAAATGGTGTGACATCTGGCATTAGAGTATCTTCAGATGGTTCTTCTATCGAGTCTGACTCCTCATCATGCCCAAAGGCTGAAGAAATCTCGGACACCACCGCAACATTCTCTGTCGGATCTGACTCTGTTGCTTGTCTAGGTAGTGTCGTGACGTTCGGTACAATTGCGATATTTTCAATATCCGTGTTCGACATAGAAGTGATAAAATGAGGAGGGGAAGTCATATTTCTGTAACCACCCAGTAATTATGAATATTCCACTACATAACTAAATAATTAATAATAATTCATGTATAAATAATGTTGTGGCACGGAGGACATTGGTTAAGTTTATGAAAATTTGGTTATAGTTCAATGTTTGAAAACATTTGGTTCTCTATAACTGTTGATATAAATAATGCCTAAAAATATTATTAATACTTCTTGATATCTCTATGTTTTGATAATCACAAAATGTAAACTCAATAAACATAAACTTATTAAATAAACAAGTATTTAGTTGTAAATATTCATTTCTACAACTCAATCACTTAAGGTATGAATAAACAAATGCCTAATACATTATATGATCAAAGGAACATTTTTTTAATCACTAGAATTTTTATAAAATGTCACAAACATTTTATATCTTTTAGAAAATCATTTTTGGTATTTAATAAAAATGTTTAATCCATTATAAATTTATAAATTCAAATTTTCAACCAAAAATGGCAAAAATGTTCCAGAAAAACCTTCCCCACAAAAAGACAAATCTGAGCAACGTTCGGGTAGGGCGGCCCCCTTAATTTTAAGGGGACCGGCCCCCTATTTAAGGGGACCGCCCCGCTCCTCCAGCTGTCAGATTTTGCCTATAAATACTGGTTCATTCCTGGACTTTTTCCTCATCTTTTGCACCCCCAAACCTTCTGTTCTAAATCTCTTCTTATCCTTTCAAATCCTTTCTAAATCCTTTGATCATATATTCTTAAGCATCGGTTTCCAAGTGATCCAAGCTTCTACCATTCAAGTGTAAAAGAAGAATACTCCTTCAACAACTAGAGAAGAAGTATTGCAACTTAGTATCATCTTGCTACCTAACTTGTTTGTATAATCATTCATTCATTTTTGTATAAGTTGTGTATATTTGTTAGATAGGTGTGAGCATAATTGCTTAGGCTAGATTAGTGTGTAAGTAGTGAAGTTGTGAAGAAGTTAAGGTGTGTAAGTAGTGAAGGTGTAAAGAAGTAGAAGAGTACATAAGTAGTGCTAGGTTGTGAAGTAGTTGTGAAGCCGGTGTGAAGAAGTTGTGAAGAAGTCGTGAAGAAGTTGTGAATAAGTCGTGAAGAAGTTGTGAAGAAGTCGTGAAGCCGTTGTGAATAAGTTGTGTAGAAGTTGTGAGATTGGTTCTAGCTACGATTAGAACCCGACATCTAGCTTTGTGTCGTTAAACCGGTGTAAGCAAAAGTTGTGTAAGGTTTTCTCCGCCATAAGGGAGCTTGTTGACATAGTGAAGAAAACTCTCGAGTTAGGTGCTCGGGGAGTGGAGTAGGGCAAGGAAGGTGTCCTTGTAGCCGAACCACTATAAATCTTTTGTCTCGCGGTTAGATCTTTCCATCTCTATCTTTCTTTTCATTTCATTACTTTACTTGCATTGTTTATTTAGATTTAATTATATTTGTTCATATTGTTCAAGAGTTGAGTTCACATAAATTCGAATCTAAGTTTTTAAAAGTAAACAAATTTTTCATAATAAAATTAAAAAGGCGTAAAACTATTCAACCCCTCCTTCTAGTTTTCCACAATTGGTATCAAGAGCCACGTCAAACAAGATTTTTAAAATAAATTGTATTTTAAAACTTGAATCGATCTATGGAATCGGAAAAATATTTAGAAGGGCAATCTATGCAAAGACCACCGCTATTTGAAAGTGATGGTTTTCTTTATTGGAAAAATAGATTCGAAACTTATGTGAAATCAAAAGATCTTGATCTTTGGCATGTTATTACCTATGGTGATTTTTCCCCAATTCAAAATAATCCTTTAACTAAAATAGATGAAATTGTACCTTTTGAAAAACAATGTGATGATTTAAAAAGGAAACTTGCTAAAAATAATGAGGCAAAAATGGTTATTTATAATGCGTTACCACGTAAAGAATACGAAAGGATCTTTATGTGTGAAACCGCAAAAGAAATTTGGAACTCCTTACTAATAACTCACCAAGGTAATAGTCAAGTCAAAGATAATATAATAGATCTTCTTGTTCAACAATATGAACAATTTACGATTCTGGAAGAGGAATCAATAGATAATGCTTTTGCTAGGTTTAACACTATCATCACAAGTTTAAAAGCACTTGATGAGAGTTTTTCTAGTAAGAATTTTGTTAGGAAATTTCTTAGGGCTCTTCATCCAAAATGGCGGGCTAAAGTTACGACGATTGAAGAATCGAAGAACTTGTCAAGTCTTCAACTTGACGAGTTGATCGGCAACTTGAAAGTCTACGAAGCAATAATAAAGAAAGACTCCGAGATGGTCAAAGGAAAAAGAGAGCAAAGCAAGTCAATTGCATTGAAAGCTAGGAAGGAATCCAGTGAAGAGGATAGCTCAACCTCCGAAAGTAATGACGAAGAATATGCAATGGCCGTAAGAGAGTTCAAGAAATTTCTAAAGAGACGAGGAAGATTCACAAGACAACCACAAGATGAAAGAAGATCGCTTCAAAGAAATAGGAATGATAACTACGGGAAAAGAAAGTGCTTTAGATGTGGAAGCCCAAACCATCTCATTGGCGAATGTCCAAAGCCACCGGGTTATGATTACCAAAGTGCCCTTGTTAGTGGAGCATGGAGTGATAGCGACAAAGGCGAAGCGGACAAAGCAAACGACGAAACATGTCTTATGGCAAAGACATCAAATGAGGTACTTTTCGAAACCGAATACTTTAGTGACAAAAATCAATCATTAGACGAAAAAGACCTAGATAATGAATATAATAGGTTATGCAAATTAGGTCAAAAAGTCATGGCTAAAAATAAATCACTAAAACATATTAATAATCGATTAGAAAATGAAGTACTCGAATTAAAAATTAAACTACAACATTTAGAAAAAGGAAAAGAAGTTGTTATAGAATGTAAAACATGTCTAGAGGTCAAAAATGAAGACGAAAAACTTAATGATGAAATTTCCAAACTTGACAAGTTTAAAAATAGTAGTAACTCACTTAAGAAAATAATAAGTGTTCAAAAAACTTCGGGAGATAAAACCGGTCTAGGATTCAACTCAAATAATGTTTCAACTAGTGAAAATAAAAATGTAAAGTTTGAATGTCAATCTAGTAAACAAAAACCTTTAGAGTCAAAACCTAAGTATATACTTATAAAAGATAGAAAAATACCTATTGCGAGTGATGAGGAAGTAAATTTTTTTTGTAAAACATCATTAAAGCCGAAACCGGATTTTTTAAACCGAAATTAAGATCTAAAACTCCACCTCCAAATAGACCAAATAATCCTCATCCTCGGTCTAAAACCCCTCAACCTAGAAGAAATCAAGGTAGACAAAACTTTCCTAATAATAATAATCACCCAATGTGGAATTATTCACTTCAACCAAGTTTCAACCCTTGGGGAATACTTTCACCATACATGCAAATGCAAACCATGTTTGGTTCAAACAATTTTGGACAAATGAGACAATGGGGACCAAGTGGCTAAATCGTCACTCATTGAATAATTTGGAAACTCATCTATGATTGGCTTCTATAAGTCAATATATCACCTTGAAGTATTTGAAGAAAAGTTGGACATAAGGTACGTTCTCTTTTTAAATTTCATGAGTAGTTAATTCATACATATAGTCTTATTAATCATTGCCTTAGGATATGCTTAGTTTGATAGGTTGCATTGCATTTACCATTTAGTTATATCCGTTTTATGATTTAATAAACTAGAAACCCTTTAGTTAGCCCCCTAAGTATTAAATGAAGTATTATCTGTCAAACTCATTTAGCTTTCTCAAATTTAAAATGGAAATCTTCTATGTCCACTATTAGAAAACTCATGGTGATGAAGTGAAATGAGTTAAGTGGATTAATCATTAACATAGAAGTAAGATTAGATTTCTCGCGTTAGAAAACTATGGATGAAACAAGCTCTCGTAGAATATGGCATCAAGTTAGATAAGTGTGCGACAACAAAGGAGCTATAGATTTTAGGTTATACCCCATTCAACACTCTCGCATCAAACATATAGAATTTCATCATCACTTCCTTATGACCATAGGATATGTAGAAAAGGGTAGCATGTGACAATAGCCTTAACCAATTCCCTTGAGCATGAGATCTTTAACAACCATTTTTTAAAATATAGGATTAATGGTATTTGTTGTAAAAAATCCAGTATATTTAAAAATATACAAAAACTTCACATTTTGGAAAAATGATTTTTTTTATGACTATTTCACTTTTCTATTAACATGTTTTACTATCTCATTTTTCTTCTTAATCTATGTCCATAATTATGTCTCGATCAAAGTTAAAGATTGGGATTTTTTTAACCATTCTTCATAAACACATTTTAAAATAAAACCCAATCTATTTTATTCAAATAACTTTCACATCTACATAAAAACCCACTTTCAAACATTATTGAATAATGCTAAAAACATTTCTTTAAATCATGCATGGTGATCTCATATTTGTCATCTATATTTATGTACATGACATTTATAAGTGAACTAAGTCAAATCAAGCGGACTATGGTTTGTCTATTAAGATTTTGTTTGTAACAAGTCTAGAAGTCCATGGTATCTTAAGTTCCCATTTATTGCACATAGGCACACATTAGGATCCATCTAATAGTTCATTAATCTTCCCACTTAGATATAATTTAGAAAATACTTGGTGTAGTTTATTGTTTCCTATTCCATATAAATTACTTGCTTGATAAGTATGTTTACATGCTAGATGAAATTACTTGTTTGCTTAATCTCTTTAATTAACATGTTTTGCATAGATATCTATTACATGCTTAATTGCCTCAAAGAGTTGGACTTGCTTGAAACTAAACCCAAAAACACAACCCTTTCTACAATTTTCTGCCAAAAACCCATTTCCAGTAATCTGGGAACCTACAGATGGGCGGCCCCCTTAAATCATAAGGCGGACCCCTTAATGTTTAAGGGGACTGGCCATCTGATGGTCGAAAGTGCTGTCTCCTTTTCTACTTTTTAGCCCATTTCATCCTACACTTCCCAAAATTCACTTCCAATCCATCCAACAAATTTCATCCATTCCTTAATCCCATCAATCCTACACTATAAACACTCCCATTCCTCATAATCTTCCATTATCTCATCATGCCATCTCCCATCAAACCAAAGCCAAAATCCTCAAGGTTAGCAAGGATGATCGAAAAACCCGTTTGGAGAAGAAAACCAAACCCCCGAAATAAGTCCATCACAACAAATGATGTGGCTAAACAACCAACACCTCCACCCACATTTTTTCTCAATTATACTCCCAATCCTCAAGCTCATTCCAATGAACCCTTTCACAAACCTCATCATAATAACCAACCATCCATCTTTACTCAAGAAAATACACCTTCATCTCACTCATATGATTCATATGAAGAGCATGATCAACCCCAAAACAACAATCTCAATCTCATTCACAACACCTCTCATCTTATTCAACATACCAATGAACCATCCAAAACACTCACCACTCTTGGAATATCCTCTTCTTCCATATCTCCATCCTCATCCACTCATGATTACCCAAGCTCACAAATGTCTCCTCCACCAAGAGTATCACCTCCATCTCCCACCAACTCACATGCTTCTTCTATGTTGCATATCCAAACATCCATCCCAAATAACAACCACACTCCACCATCATAACCTTCTTCCAAACGCTTGAAGTTCATTGAAGAACTTAAAGAAGCCCATGAGCTTTGTGCTCTTCTTTCCTTACACCTTGCTCAACGCAAGATTGGATCAACTCCCTTCTAGCCCTCCTTCATCACAAAATAACCTCAACCTCCACCTTCGTTCCAAACTACACATCTCAACCTCAAACTAATCTCAATGAAACCTTTCAAAACCCTCATCATATTGGTCAAACATCCAACTTTACCTCAAACCACACACCTCAATTTCATCCACTTCCACCAAATGATCAAATCCACATTCTCACGGAAAAGGAAAGGTTCCGTGAAGATATAAACCAAATCTATGACCTTTGTGATCTCCTTGCTATACACCTCGCACAACACAACAAGGGCCAACCTCGATCCTCCATCCTCACTCTACTCAAATTGCTTACCTCACCCCCACAACTTGAATCAAGTTGATAATCATGTCAACTATTGTCCTTGTCGTACCTCCACTCCAAACTCTAGCACAACACCTCCACTAGCACAACACTCTAACCCTCAATCAACCCACTCCGCTCCAAACTCTCTACCTCCAAAATCTCCACCTCCAAAAATATACCTCTATTAATCCAACATTCTTACCCTCACTCAATCAATTCCATCCCAAACACTCTACCATCAACCATCTAAGCATACTATATGCTTATGCTTCTCATTTTCCAAGCTTTCATGTCGCAAGCAAGTCCGAAAGCTCTCTTTGGCAATTTAGGACCTTTAAATTAATGAATGTCTTGCTATGTGTTCTTAATATTTGTTTGCCATAATTGTTGTTTGCTATGATTGTTGTTATTATATTCCATATTTTGCTATATATGCTTGTGCTTCTAATATTTTTCTTGCAAGTAATCCATATCTCGATTCTTTGATGCCCTCAAACGAGGGGGAGCACACATCAAGGGGAAGTTCTCGTTCCGACAAATTTTGTATCTAAAACTTGTCGGCATAACCTTTTTGATTCTACAAAAAGGGGGAGAAGTGAATATAAACTCACTAAATACTTGTCCAAAAATAATGTTTTAGATTTAATGAGTTTAAGTTTTGTAATCATCAAAAAGGGGGAGATTGTTGATATAAATAATGCCTAAAAACATTATTAATACTTCTTGATATCTCTATGTTTTGATAATCACAAAATGTAAACTCATTAAATATAAACTTATTAAATAAACAAGTATTTAGTTGTAAATATTCATTTCTACAACTCAATCAATTAAGGTATGAATAAACAAATGCCTAATGCATTATATGATCAAAAGAACATTTTCTTAATCACTAGAATTTTTATAAAATGTCACAAACATTTTATATCTTTTAGAAAATCATTTTTGGTATTTAATAAAAATGTTTAATCCATTATAAATTTATAAATTTAAATTTTCAACTAAAAATGGCAAAAATGTTCCAGAAAAACCTTCCCCACAAAAAGACAAATATGAGCAACGTTCGGGTAGGGCGGCCCCCTTAATTTTACTAGGCGGCCCCCTTAATTTTAAGGGGACCGGCCCCCTATTTAAGGGGACCGCCCCGCTCCTCCAGCTGTCAGATTTTGCCTATAAATACTGGTTCATTCCTGGACTTTTTCCTCATCTTTTGCACCCCCAAACCTTCTGTTCTAAATCTCTTCTTATCCTTTCAAATCCTTTCTAAATCCTTTGATCATATATTCTTAAGCATCGGTTTCCAAGTAATCCAAGCTTCTACCATTCAAGTGCAAAAGAAGAATACTCCTTCAACAACTAGAGAAGAAGTATTGCAACTTAGTATCATCTTGCTACCTAACTTGTTTGTATAACCATTCATTCATTTTTGTATAAGTTGTGTATATTTGTTAGATAGGTGTGAGCATAATTGCTTAGGCTAGATTAGTGTGTAAGTAGTGAAGTTGTGAAGAAGTTAAGGTGTGTAAGTAGTGAAGGTGTAAAGAAGTAGAATAGTACATAAGTAGTGCTAGGTTGTGAAGTAGTTGTGAAGCCGGTGTGAAGAAGTTGTGAAGAAGTCGTGAAGAAGTCGTGAAGAAGTCGTGAAGCCGTTGTGAATAAGTTGTGAAGAAGTTGTAAAGAAGTCGTGAAGAAGTTGTGAAGAAGTCGTGAAGCCGTTGTGAATAAGTTGTGTAGAAGTTGTGAGATTGGTTCTAGCTACGATTAGAACCCGACATCTAGCTTTGTGTCGTTAAACCGGTGTAAGCAAAAGTTGTGTAAAGTTTTCTCCGCCATAAGGGGGCTTGTTGACATAGTGAAGAAAACTCTCGAGTTAGGTGCTCGGGGAGTGGAGTAGGGCAAGGAAGGTGTCCTTGTAGCCGAACCACTATAAATCTTTTGTCTCGCGGTTAGATCTTTCCATCTCTATCTTTCTTTTCATTTCATTACTTTACTTGCATTGTTTATTTAGATTTAATTATATTTGTTCATATTGTTCAAGAGTTGAGTTCACATAAATTCGAATCTAAGTTTTTAAAAGTAAACAAAGTTTTCATAATAAAATTAAAAAGGCGTAAAACTATTCAACCCCCCCTTCTAGTTTTCCACAATAACCACAAGCTCTGATACCAATCTGTAACACCCCCGTTTTTGATATACGAAGCGGAATATAAGTTTCGGGTATAACTTCATGGTTCACAGTCATGAGAATAGAAAACGACTCGAAAAGAGATGTTTTAAATAAATTGTTATCATTCATTTATTTAATTAGAGTACATAATATAGGTTCCGAAGGGATGTTTGGAAATACGTTACAAAGGTTACATTATTTTTTTGAATGATAACAAAGTGGACACCCTTAATTTTAAGAAGAAAGTCCACAGCCACTCCGTGCCAAAGTCACGCTTCTAGTTACCTGAGATAAACATGCTTAAAAATGTCAACACAAAGGTTGAGTGAATCCATAGTGTTTAAAGTTATAATTAATTTGAACACAAGCTAAATATAAAGAAATCAGTTATATCATAATTCGGAATATTGCACTAAACCTCATGACACGCAATGCGTTGACAGTTTTCAGTCTCACTAACATAATAAAAATGAAAGTGGTTTGCCCCCAGGATTAGATATCAAATATAATGCATCTGTCTAACCGGCTACCACAAAGATATCCATCCGATTAGAACAAATGGGTCGTCAGGCCAATAGATCTATTCACATATTCGCGCTCACCCAGCAGGTGACTAATGGTGCATGATATGAGGGTCTTTAAATATAAATACAAATAATAATAACGGACAGTTAGCCTAGTGCAATAACAATCAGGAAAATACTTGTGTTCGGTTTTGTAGCATGTATCTCCCCACGAGTTTAGAAAACATATAAAGAAAAAGTGGGACTATGAACTCACCTGGACAGTCTGGATGGAAAACAAAGTTAAACAAAGTTGATAAACATCTCCGGCTCGCAACCTGGGTTGGTTATGTCAAGTTTTAGTAATCTTTTCTGAATATATATAAGTTTCCAACGTTCGTTTCGTAACGTTTTGGCTGTTGATTAAATGTTAAATTTGAGACAACATGAAGTCTCTTCAAAAGTTATAAGAGTTATCTTATTTCTTATTTTTATGTTTTCGTTTCGTTCGTTAAATAGATACTTCGTTTGTTCGTTATCGAAGAAAACGTATTTCTTCCTTTTTCTCAAAGTTTTGCATATTGACAACTTATACCCTTGAACTTTCGTAAAATGACAATTTTTACCCCTGTAGTTTCAAAAATGACATTTTCTACCCTGAGGTTCAAGTCGACTGCATACTAAGTCCTTTTTATAATTTTAGTTAGAGTCTTGGCTAAAAATTACCTCTGAGACTCCCGTCGCGTTACACACGACATCCTTATTTCTTAAAAACGAGTTATATCTTACGAAAAATGGCAAAACTTTTTACGACTCTTTAGTATACTTAATTATCAGTTTATAAACTCAATATTTACAAAGTTCCAGCTCGTGATTCGAGCTCACGAGCTCAAAATGAATTTATTTAGGGTGCGTTTGTTCGTCAGTTTTGGGTAGAAAACACGCGAAAAGAAAAGGTTGTATCTTGGCGAATACTAAACCAATTCACTTCGTTCTTTTTCCTATAGTTAGATAGCTAAGAGATCTTTATTCTAGCAAAAATCTAGAATTTTTAATGTTGGTTTAGTGGTCGAATTTTATGTTGCAAACCTGGGGTCTGCTGTGGTCCTCGACAGAAACAAAAAGAAAGAAAAAAAAATATGATTTTCGATTTTGGGACATACGAACTAGGGTTTTTAGATTATTTATAGTATCTTCAACATATCTAAGGGACTTCTAATTAGTTTTAGGTGTTTTAGGTTTACAAAATAATTTAAGAGGGTGTTTGTTTGTTCGAATGAAATGAAAAAAAAAATGAAAAATTAGGTTTTGATACTTAGTATTGCTAGTTTGTTTTCTAAAGTATGTTATAAGTATTTTAAGTAAGTTTTAGCCTATTTCTACCTTTTTCTCACTATTCTCAAGTTGTACAAAAAATAACTAATGGTGTGTTTGTTTTAATTCAACAAAACCAAGAAGAAAGAAAAGAAAAAGAAATCTTTAGTTTTAGGTTATAAGTATTTTTAGTGATTATTTACTAATGATATTAAAGTTATTTAGAGTATAGAAAATGAAATGAAATGAGTTGGAAACTCACCTAGGTATTTATGGATCGAATAGGGCAAATCTTGGGCGTAGGGTTTGGAAATGATGCACAAGTGCTTCTACCTTCCTTCTTTGGCTTCCTAGAGTGTTTTTGGTCTTGTACAAGGTTGTGGGTTCAGTATTGAGAGTGTATGGGGCTGTGGAAGTGAGTGTCGAGTGAGTTGTGGGTGTTAGAGTGGGGTGGTGGTCGATTATTTATAGTAGAGGGATACTAGGGTTTCTAAAGGGTTCTAGGGTTTCTCTTGGGAGTGTGTGGAGAGACAAGGGTGATGTGGTCCATCATTTGTGGCGCCACATGGGTTGGAGGGGGAAAGTGTGGTGTGGAAGTCTCCTAACCATACAAGTATATCATTTCTAGAAGGGGGAAAGATGTGGATAGTTAGGGTTCTTACACTTGTGTTCCTAGGGTTTAGAGAAGATAGGGTTTTGGTTGGTTTGTAGTTGGATTCGAACTAAGCTAGTGTAAAAAGGGAAGAGTTTGGTTCGAATTAGGCTTCAAGGGGTTGTACACTAGGCTTTGGCATGTGGTACTCTAGGGTTAGGGTTCTAGTTAGGGTTTCTAGGGTTTAGGTATTACTTAGAAATGAATTTTTAAGGTTTTCTAAATATATTTTATATATATCGATCTTCATAAAATTAAAAGAAAATAATTTGGTGCTTTAGGGTGTTGTACCAAAGGCTTAGGGATGTTGTGCTAGGCTTTAGAAAATAAGAAAATTATAATTTTAATAATTCCTTAATTTATATAATTCTTATGTAATTTTTATTAAAGTTTTAAAGTAATTAAATGGGCTTTTAAGTTTTGTGCATTAGAGGGTTGTATAATAGGTTTAAGGGTTTGTACAATTATTTTATAAATTAACAAATTTATTTTAAAAATTAATGTATGAAATTATTACAAAGTATGCATTTAAAATAGTTATTATTAAAGTTTATAAGGGGTTTTTGTTAATAATTAGTTTTTATGCATTAGGGACTTGTACTTTAGTTTATAGGACTTGTACATATATATTTTATAAAAATATTATTTAGGGTTTGTGATTTTATTATGTAAAATCATAGTTTTGTGAAATTAGGGTTTTATCGGGGGTTATAGAGGAATTAAGGTTTTTGTGCTTTAGTGACTTGTACATTACTCAAATAAATTGTATTTTAGTATTTCTAGGGTTTCGTTATTTTCACATGTTGTTATGCTAGTTTAGGGTTTCATAATAAATCTTATCAGATAGAAAACGCTTAGTTTTAAACGTACGTTAACGAAATAACGTAAAGTGGTAAATGGGACCTCATAAAGTTTTAGGTCAAAGATGTTTATATAGTTAAATACTAAATCAGTTAAGGTTGATTTGCGAGCACGTTTATCGAGGATGTGATCTACGTTACATAAGATAATAGTTATGTTCATATAAAAAAAAAAAAAAAAAAAAATCTACTTGGAAAAAGGGTAAGTACTAGATAATTATATAGGGAAATCTTACAGTGGTTACATGATGCCAACACGAACTTGTATTCAAACTACTTTCCCACTAAATCTACGGATTTCACTCAACCTTAGTGTTGACCTTTAAGCATGTTATCCTAGGTAATTGAGCACTTAAGGCCTTACTACACGCAGTGACATTGAACATGAGGACGTCCAAACCTGTTATCATTCATCTTCCTATTTCAGAGACGTGTCTTTGGGACCTCTCTTTTTGCAAATGTAGCAACCTGTAAAATTCCCCAGTCATTTGTAAATGTTAATCAAAAAGTAATCTATCATTACAGTTTATCTAACAATTTTTACGAGCAAAATTTTAATTTTTGTTTATTATACTAAAATGAATCAGAACGTTGCTACGTGATTCACATTAATTTGGTACGAGCTCACACATGTACCACGACATTTCAATTCGCGAATAAAACCAAACGGATCCTTATTATTTATTTCTAAGCCCAACAAGCTAAACCAAGCCCACCATTATTTAGCCCATTATTCATCCTTCTTTTATTTCAAACAGATCCAACATGCAATCACTTGGCCTCATTTATTTGAGATTTTGACACACAAGTCATGTCACATTTTACATGGCTCGGTTCACCATACTTCAAGGATTCAGGAATGACAAACCTTGTCATTTAGTTCGATCGTTTAATAAGAAAACGAACCCCAAAGCTAACCTTGGTTCGACTATGATACAAACACACTTAAGTGTTAAACAAACTTTCCAAAACTTATATTTGCCTAAGTCTTTGCTTTGTTACCTAGCTAAAAGGGTTCTATAGGTCTCGACACATGCTTCCTAAAAGATTTGGTCACGTATACATGTCGTTTGGACTTATAGCATGTTGAAACTATTATGACCAAGCCACTTGCCCTCCTATATTTAACTAAACCCGATCACATACACATACAACTCTCCTAAATTAATATCAAGTCACTTAAGTATCCTAGGCTAGCTTGATTCCCCAATCCCCTTATCCTAATCCTCTCGGCATCACATCATCACAACTTGTGTTTAAATAAGTTATAACTAGTTCCATGCATATAAACCTATACGTACACTCACAACACTCTCAAACTCTCACAAGCAAATATATTCTAAGTGTTTCTTCCTACTGAGTGCATTAGAGAAGCAAAGGGCAATTTTCCAAGTGTTCATTCCATCTTTCCAACTCACATGCCATTGATCTCGATACATTCTTGGGTGCTTAGACGAGCTACGTGCAATACTCTTGATCCTTAGTCCATTTTTGGCGTCATCACCACCCTTTGTTGATGTAGTAAGTCATTCGACTTGTTTTCCATACATACACATAGTTATTCATATTTCATGCACATTTAAATTCCATTCGTGACCTTTACTAGATTTCGTTATATATTTTGGTACTCTCGTTAACCATATTATTTGCAAATTGGCATCTTAAATCCTTGTGTGGCCATGCATGAAGTAATATAATCATTCATAACTTATATCAACACTTAATAAGATTTCGAGACTTGTTTTGAAACTATGTTGAACATCGAACCATAAATATGCCATATAATCAAAACTGGATCACATCACTATGTCGCTTAGGAATCAGGCCATAAAATCATTTTTGGACTTGTACCATGGCGGGCAAACAACCCAGGCCACTTCTTCATAAGCTAAACTAATAAGCTGTGTAGATAAGCTACCTAGATAAGCTTTCGTAATACCTTTTCTAACCCATAAGCTATGTGCACTCGAAACAGTTTCATAGAACTTAAATATTACCGAGTGGGCCTTAAACCCCAATAAGCTCAAATAAGCAGTTCACGATAAGCAGTTTTGATAAGTTAAAAATGACCTATTTTAAGCCCACAATCAAGCCCAATCGATTTCAAACCCATTGGACCATTAAAATTGTTAACGGGCCTGTTTATAATCCTTAAGGCCCAATAACTTGAAAATAAGCTCTTTTCAGGAAATAAGCTGTTTAGTAAACTTTAATAAGCTATTAGAAACTTATTTAATAATCGAAAATGCTAAACTCAAAAAATTATGTTTTTTGGACTAGAAATGCAAATATTATGCAAAATGGGTTAAAAGTGTAACTTTTCTATGAGTTAGTGTCAAAACTGTCATTTTAGTAATTTAAGGATGGAAAATGAATATTCAGTAACTAGGAGTGTTAAAATGTTATATTTGAATAGTATAAACCTAAAATGCAAATAAATTATAACCTTGGACTAAAAACGTAAAAGTTTCACCGTTAGGGTTAAAAGTGTAAATTTCATATGACTTGAAGGTTTATTCAGTAACTTTATTTCTATATATATTCACACTTATGTTTTATACATTTATATCATAAAAAGGAATTTAGATGTTTCGTAAGAATTATTTAAAAGACGTTACGTATATATATATATATATATATATATATATATATATATATATATATATATAAGACGTTATATATATATATATATATTTATTTATTTAACGAAACTTTTTACTAAGAACATAACTTATCATCCACCAACTTTTGAGGAGATGATATCTACGGATCCAATAAACATAAAAACAATATAATATTATATATAATATATTTTTTGAACTTTAAGCATTTTAAGCATATCAATCATCCTTGCCACAAACCATTTCGCTATCCAATACTATTTCCATAATCATTATTCGCGTTAAGTCAAGCTTAAACTATCGAAATCTCAAACTTCCCTATTATTCAGGAGTTGTGTGTTGGAGTCGTTCCCATATTACATTTGACGTCACATTACTTTGACTACTACAACTGAGATGAGCTCATAGTCCCACTTTTATTATGTATTTTAAACTCGTGAGGAGATACATGCTACAAAACAGAACACAAGTATTTTCTGTATGCTATACCTGATTGATATTGCCTAAGTTACTGCTATTGCCAAAAGCCCCTCATATCATGAACCATTAATCACTTGCGAGTGAACGTGAATATAGTGAATAGATCTATTGGCAGTTGACGCCCCATTTGAGTTAGCCGAAATGGTGACCAAATGCACTTTATTTGAAGGGAAATAGGAATATGGCAATCTCCTACACGATGGCCTCATACTTACACCATTTCTATGGTGTATTTTATTTACATCATTTCTATGATGTCACACATGTTAACGTTTGAGTGTCATGAGACTTAGGGCAATATACTACACTGCAATATTACTGTTTCTACTATGATTGTATTTCTATACAATTATACAAATTGAGACTTGTGTTCAACTAATTATTAAATATAAATGCTATGGATTCACTCAACAATTTTGTTGACTTTTAGCATGTTTATCTCATGTAACTGATGGAGCGTTTGAGGCACAGAGTGGGCAATAAACTGATGGTTTTGGTGTCAAATAAATCCTATCATTCATTTTAAACTATTATATCTTTTGTGAGATACTAAACTATGGAAATCCCTTTTTCACTCGAATTATTAAATGAATGATAATAACTTTTAAAACGCCTCTTTTGAGTCATTTTCTATGATTATGACTGTGATCCTTTAAGTAATACCCCAATTAGTCTTCCGTTGTTAAGTTAAAATTTAGGGGGTATTACAGCGAAACTCTCTTTTTTGCTGTAAAAACTCTGATAAATAAATGAATGATAACTCCTTTTTAAAAACATCTTTTTTTAAGTCGTTTTCTATCATTGTGACGATGTATCAATGAGGTAATACCCCAAGATTTAGCTTCCACTGCTATCTGAGAAATGGGGGTGTTACAATCACGATCTTGTAAAGACGAAAATGATCCTAGGTAGGATCCCGATCTTGAAAACCTTGATCTAAATTATAGAAGACGATAATACATATTGTTTCTTAATTTTTTTTTTCTTTTTCTTGTAGTTGGTCAATACTACGAGACATAGCTAGTAAATTTGATAACCACCTGCGGGCTGGGCTATAGTCTCTTAAAAGAAAAAAAAAAAGGGTTTTGGCCGTACAATAGCTACGTACTTTTTAAAGTGTTCCATTTTGGTACGTGTACTATTTTTCGTTCTACTTAATGTAGTCTACTTTCATCTTTTGTACCATTTTGCACTGCTAAACTTGTTTTACCGATACTGATAGCACCATTGCCACGTGTGCACGACACGTCAGATTTCCACTAACCAAAATAAGTTAAGTAACTCTTTTCTTCCCTAAATCAAACCAAAAAAAAAAAAAAAAAATCCTAATCAATCTAAACCCTAATTGCAAAACCCAAATTCAATCAAACAATTAAAAATCCCTAATTGAAGTAAGACAAATCAATGGCATCTTCATCACCTTCTATTCATAGCCGTCGTCGTCGTGATCCTCCACCCACATTTTGCGAATGTGATGAAACAGTGATCCACCTACATGCCTAATGAAATAACTGTATGCATTGACCCACATCCTCTTATACTACCATGCACTAACTTGTAGCACTGGACCACTTTCCCAATTATCATTGTTTTCAATGTTGACCACAACCCAAGCTATGGGAAACATTTGGTTGTTCCCATCTCTACCCATGGCAGTCAATAGCTCACCCCTGTATGTTCCTCTAAAAAAACATCCATCAAGCCCTATTACTTTTCTACAGCCTGCACTTTATCCTTCTTTCATTGCCTTAAAACAGACATAAATCTTTTGAAGTGTATCTTACCACTATCCTTCTCCTCTACATTCAAATGGACTGAAGAGCCAGGATTAGTGTCTAGTATTTGCTTCCTGTAATCCCATAGTCTACTATAATGCTCAATGAGACCACCTTCATGATCAAATAGGGCCCTCTGCTTAGCTCTTTTACACTGACCAACACTCACATTGATCAAGTATTTCTTTTTTATTTGATCTCTAATGCTCCTATAGCTAATAGTTGGATCCTGAACTATAGTCATTCCTTTTATACCACAGCTGGTATCCATTAGCAACTCCATAATTTGTCAACAGTCTTTCAGTTGTTCTGGATGTTCAAACCTCAAACCAACTATTGGTTTCATTTCATTCCAAGGAACACTTGGATCAAATTGTGGATAAATTACACCAGGAGTGATTTTATATTTTTTGTCAACATTTTCATCATCCATATCAATCTCCTTATCACTACCTTCACTAACATCAGCAGGAGTATTATTCTCATCATGATCACTTATAAAATTACCACTGTATAGTTTATTCAGAAATGGGTCCTTAATGGTCCTATATGGTATCTCAACATCATCTTCTCCTACATAATCACTAACCCCATACCCTGTTAAGTCTTCCATCTCTTCTCCTACATCATCTGTAACCTCATCAAACCCAACCTCAGTTTGTACCCAATGGGATAAATCATACCCATGATGTTCCAAATATAGATCAATAACATTTTTATTCTTAACACCTAGTGCAATAAAGTCTGCCAAGTCTACGTCATTCTTAAGTAACTTCAAACCATTACTAAGCTCTTTACCAGTAATATGATAGTACATACCTTTAACAGGGAAATGACAACAGTGTTTGAGCACCTTGGACAAACGAATAACAGTCATCCCAATGAAGTCTATATTTTCAACGGTAGAAACATCTCCTTCTACATACATGAGTGGTGATGGTGTAAATGTACCATCATGGTGAAAATTGACAGTTAATCGCATTTTTGTTAGTGAATTATGAGTATTAGATCATATGGAAATTAGGTTTAGGGTTAAGATGAAAAGGGGGAAATCGTTTTTGGAGTGTGTTATAAATGAAAAAGGTGAAAAACTACCATTTTATAAAGTCAATATAAGTCTTATATGCCACGTTGGATTTTAGCCGGTTTTAAAAAAGTTTAGCCGGTTGCAGGTAAACATGCGTGCAAAATGGTACAAAAGATGAAAGTAGACTACATTAAGTGGAATGAAAAATAATACGCGTACCAAAATAAAACATTTTAAAAAGTACGTAGCTATTGTACGGCCAAAACACAAAAAAAAACTAGCTAGCACTACTGAAAGAGATCATGCCAAAAACCACTCATGGGTGGCATACTGACAAAAAGCTTGCAATAATCATCATTGAAATGTGAAAGATATCAAGTTCGATTCCTGCTAGGTGCAAACAAACAATCCGGAAGTGATCACGTCAACCTCCTGGAAAAGAAGGGCTTTACCTGGATTGAGTCTTGTGCCGGTGGGTTCAAAGTGGATTAGTCGGTCAAAATGTCGAAAACCGTGGTTACAAGAAAAGAAAAAGAAAAAAAAAAGTCACGCCAAAACATCATAAGACCAGGGGGTGCAGTCTCATTGTGCTTCTTCGTGTGCCTACATGGCACCTCTTCGTGGCTAGCCATTGCACCACCACACCTCTTCATGGCTAGTTGTGGCCAAGTTACTCGTCTGCACGACGAAGTAACATATGTACGGATTTCATTTATTATATATATATATATATATATATATATATATATATATATATATATATAATAGTTGTGTGTGTGAATAAGTGTGTATGTAGGGCTCAAATGAGTAAGTTGTGGTTTGTTATTGGGGAGGGGGTTTTTTGTTGTGGTTTGTTGTGGTGATGTGGTACCCCGTGGGGCCCGAATGAGGAGATAAAACTAGCCATTGCACCCCATGCTCTAAGATAAGCAAGTCAAATTGCAACTTGGTTACGGGTCACGATTAACAGCAGTGGTAACTTTTAATAACCATTTTGTCACTTTAGGGTCAAGTGTCAAATCGGATGCTGACTTATTTCACTAAACCTACTATAACAAAAAAAAAAAAAAAAAAAAAAAAAAAAAAAAAAAAAAAATTCAATCATTGATGCCTTGGAGGCGTTGATATTGTTGTGATGAAGATAAAGTTTTGACTAAGAATGAAAATGATGGACTATGCAAAATTAAATATAATTGGATTGGTACCAAAGGTCTTTTGACCCAATGGTATGTGAGTGGCCATCAACTTAAAGGTTGTGGGTTCAAGTCTCGTTGGAGACATGTGAGATAATATTTGTGAGATAGGTGTTGTAGGTTGTAATAAATTTGCCGTTCTAATATATATATATATATATATATATATATATATATATATATATATATATATATATATATATATATATATATATATGAAAAGTGAATATGAGGTTGTCTCACATCTAAGCTTATATGCGAAACCATAAAAAATACGTCATTTTGGTTATTATTTTTTCAAAATTTGAGTAGTGGAACTAATATATGCATAGTGAAACTCATTTTAATGGTGAATTAAATCAAACCATTGTTGAATCTATAGCTAATTTGTTACTTAATGAAATCACCTAACAATATAATGTAGAAAATGCATGAATCAACGTGAATCCAACTGATGTGATGTTGTGATGAAATCAAGATAAAACACTAATATTGTGAAGGACATGATACAAATGAGGTAGATTTGATGTTTTTCTTGTTAAAATGACGTAATTTTTTATGGTTTCACATGTAAGTTTAGATGTGAGACAGCCTTATATTCACTTTCTCTCTCTCTCTCTCTCTCTCTCCTCTCTCTCTCTCTCTCTCCTCTCTCTATATATATATATATATATATATATATATATATATATATATATATATATATATATATATATGATAAAGATCAAATAAAAAGACAAATATCCGTACACTACGTAAAAAGATTTTTTTTTATAAAAAAAATCGCGAAAAAATCCAAAAAAATTCAACAAGATAAGGTATGTTGGTGCATGAAAAAGTTGTGAAGGAAGTTTTTCTAAAAGTGAATACTTTTTTCGGAAAAAAAAATTGTGAAAGAATATGTTTATGCATTAAATCGTTTTTTGTGCATCAAAATTCATATTTGCACCTAACTTCTTTTGACTTTTTTCATCAAAATAACATTTCTCATGTAACTAAAACAAGTTGAAAATTTTGTGCATCAAATTTTTTTTGCTCATCAAAATTCGTTTTTTGTGCATTAAAAAAAACGTATAAAAATTCAAATTAAAAAAAATATATATTTTTACGTATTGTACGGATATTTGTCTTTTTATTTTAACTTTACGCTATATATATATATAATTGGATTGCTAATAGAAAAAGGAGTTTTTCTATTAATTGAAATAACTACGTGGTTCAATTGTCCTTGTAATACTCTTCCAATTTCATTCTAATTGTTTTCTTTGCTCCTCATTTCTTACTAGGACGCTAAAACAAATTGAGTTAAAACCCTATGTAGTAATCGTCTAAAAGGTTGTAAACCATAATTAAAGAAAATAATAATAATAAATAAATAAAATATTCCATGAAAAGAAATTGTCACCTCCCTGTTTTTTCTTTTTGTTGTGAAACATGGCATAGGGAGGGAATGAGTTCCCTAACAAAATTTTGGCATAAACTTAAAGGGTAGTTTTGTCTTTTCTTTATTTTAGCAATTTGTCACATATAACCCCTTGTAGTAAAATACCTTACATCTCAAGTCCCAACTAGTTATCCTTAATTGCATCACAAGTCCCATTTAATATAAATGTTAATTCCGTTAGGGCGGGACTTTACTATTTAATCCACTAAAGTATTAGATATATCCGCTAATGTATTCCTTAAAAATCAGGATGTTACATTCAAATACCATGTGTGATGTATATAATTGAAAAGCTAAGGGGTGCATTACTCAATACAAAAAATGTGATTATTTTTGGGTTTTATACAAATACTTATACACAATTTATGACAGTATTTTGAGTGTTCGAACTTATAAAATAATGTTATATCACATGTGATATATCAAGTGAGTTCTAATATAACTTTTCCCCTTAATTTCTTCAATTTCTAGGAGTAAATTGTATTTATTTATAGGTTCAAAATTTATGTGTGATACGTTTAAAAAATTGAGGATCATTTTTTCAGTGAAAAAACGTTGAATAGTTTTGAGTTAGATACAAATATTTATGCACATTTTACTACAACATGTTGGGAATATTATATGCAATATATCATGCAAATTCCTATGCCTAAAAAAATAAAAAAAGATTGAAAAAATAAAGTTTTTCGAAAATATATACTAACGTGTCCCTATATTGTAAAATAATTAAATATTCGTTGCAATGATGTAATTTATTTCGTTTAACAATTAATAGTTTTTTAGACAGGCAATTTCTTTTTTAAAAAAGAGGTGAAATTGGGTTTTACTTGAAAAAGCCAAATAATCCTCTTACATTTTCATTGAATAAAAAATATGGATGAGATTTCTCCTTCAATATGCAAAGAATTATTAGTACCTGATTGAACTTTCTAAATAATATATTTATCTTACACTTATCGGATTTTAACAGCTAGAACATGTTTAATACATAAAAAGAAAAGATCAAAATATATTTATAGTTAAATACACTAAATCATTCAAAATAAAAATTAATTAACAATAAATCGGTGTTGCCTTTAAAAATAAAAAAATAAAAAATCGGCGTTTTGGGTTCATAACAGTGTGAGTTGGGGCTCAATCCTAAGCTAGATGAATATCCGCACAAATCGACGGTGTATAACGGAAAATAATTATGTTTGCGAACTTGTTATTCAAACTTGTGATTCTGGTGTGACTTTAGATGAACATTACGAGCTCAATTTATAGTAATTACAAGAAAATAATTTATGGATTATAAACGAAAAATAATAAAAACTTGATATTTAAATAATATTTAAATATTAATTTAGCCGTGGATTTTGTTAACTTTTTTAATCAAAAATCTTGTAAGATTCACATATTACTCGGATTAAAAAAAATTAAGCTTTGGTTTTCCAACCGGATTTTATTGAATCGTTGCTGGACTGGACCAACTTGTACATGTATAGTTTGGGCCCAATACTAAAAATCATTGCTGAAGAACATTCCTTGCAAGTAAAAATAAACTCAATGGGTAAATTCCCAAAAAGGGACAATTTTTTTTTCAAATTCCATAAATGGGACAAACTCAACATGTTTTTCCAATTTAGTCAAGTGCTAACGTGCGATCGTGCGAACCCTCTGGTTTCTTGACACGTGTCCCAGACAAAAGGTACTAACCAATCATTTGCAGGCCCACTTGCACCCCACGTGGCCTTTGACTTTTTTTTTACAAATGTGCGAAAAAAAATTTATTTTTCCAAAAAATATTTTTTTTCAAAAAATATTTTTTTTTTTTTTGAAAAATATTTATTTTTTTAAATATTCCGAAAAAAAAATTTATAAAAAAAAAATATATTTTTCCAAAAAATATGTTTATTCCGAAATTTTTTTTTCCGAAAAATATTTATTTTTTAAAATTTTCCGAAATTTTTTTTTATAAAAATAAAATTTAATTTTTTCAAAATTTTTTTTTTTCGAAAAAATATTTAAATTTTCCGAAAAATATTTAAATATTTTTCGGAAAAAAAATAATTTTTTTGAAAAAAAATATTTTTTGGAAAAATAAATTTTTTTTTCGCACATTAGCACATTAGGAAATCGCACATTTGTAAAAAAAAAAGTCAAAGGCCACGTGGGGTGCAAGTGGGCCTGCAAATGATTGGTTAGTACCTTTTGTCTGGGACACGTGTCAAGAAACCAGAGGGTTCGCACGATCGCACGTTAGCACTTGACTAAATTGGGAAAACATGTTGAGTTTGTCCCATTTAAGGAATTTGAAAAAAAAATTGTCCTTTTTTGGGAATTTACCTTGCAACTAAAAATAAACTCAATGCCTAAAATCCGCGTGGAAATAGATACCTTTGATTTCATGTCCAAGGTTTGAGATTACACTCAACTTCCCTCGTAGTTGAAAATTGCCCAAATTAACTAAAACCTTGATCTGAAGTTGCCTCACATTTCATCATATGACTAATAGTAATTGGTACGAATCAAACTAAAATGGCTAATGCGAAATATGGACATACAGGAAAACCTCTATAAATTAATGATGTTGGGACTGAGATATTTTATTAATTTAGCGAGATATTATTATATCGATAAATTAATAATTTATTAATTTAAAGAAGTTTTACGTATGACTTTTAAATTTTC
Source organism: Artemisia tridentata subsp. tridentata (assembly GCA_021014915.2). Classification (NCBI taxonomy): domain Eukaryota; kingdom Viridiplantae; phylum Streptophyta; class Magnoliopsida; order Asterales; family Asteraceae; genus Artemisia; species Artemisia tridentata. The sequence continues at coordinate 210,549,769 of CP139507.1, forward strand.
AAATTTAATATACTAGTTACAATGTATACTAGTTAGAAACAAAAAATAAATTAGAAAAACAAGTTCTAATTAGCATTTTATGAATTCACATTCACAAATTAATTGAATGTCAAGTTCATTGTTTTTGAATAATTAAAAGTTAGTTTCATTGAGACAAGTTACAATTACGTGTGACCTTAATTGAATTAATTGAATTTGTACAAGTTCCAATTACGTATGACCTTTATATATATATATGAAATTTTTTAGTAACTATTAATTTATAGTTTTGTTGGGACTAATATATATACATTGGAGTTTCAAAAAAATTATTATCTTATTATTTTATCGATTGAGGTTCAAATTTGAACTGGTCTCAAATTGGGACTGGACAAATTATTAATTTTATCGAAGTTATTAATTTATCGAGTATTAATTTATAGAGGTTCTACTGTAAATAATACATTGTAAATAATACATTGTTTGATTGTTATATTACTGTATAACATTACCCTAGTTATAGAAATCAATTTCGACGGTTGTTGAGTTCTCTTTTTGTCACGCATTTTTGGACTGAGAAAACGATATATTCATCCTCTTTTTTCTCGCTAGTAGATGTCCCCGATCTAGTGATGTGGTAATAACGTTTACTTTACTTTTGATGAATGTTAGCTATGTATCATCAAGATGCCATGTGTTTCTGAAAGTCTCTACATGGTATTATTTTTTACTCATATTTACTTGAGTTGGCAATTTCGAACCGAATGGGTGGATTTAGGCTATGTTTTATCTCTAACGAGTCAAACGGGTAGTAAAAGCTTTAAAAAAACGTTTAAATGGGTCGAAAGTCGTCCGAAATGTATTTTTAATGCTACTGATCACTTTACAACCTCCTTTTTTTCACCTTACACTTCATTTTATATCATAAATCCTGCAATGTTAGATTTCCGGCCGATTCTTGTATTTCAAAGGGCCATATGCCCAAATGGAAAGAAAAGGCATTTGCTAGAGAAATTTGAAGATGCTTTTATGTTGGGCTAATTCAGTGCAACCAATAGTCTCTTACTAGACTTAAACACAAATAAAACTATGTAACAAAGACTTGTTGATAATGAAATCGGGTTCTAACACAGACAACTTCAAGAAATCAAGACTACTTGAAGATACACTCATTACATGATGCGGTGTTTGGTCAGTGAGGGTACGAGAACCAAAAGTTGAAGACAAAGGGATCATCAGGTTTGACAATACCCTCATGACTCCTCTATTAGCTTTGTGATCAACACAAGAGTTAACTCAAGATATTGTTGATCTCAGTTATATACTTGATCGAATTCCTTTAGCTTGTAAAGGTTTAGTTATACTAGGTAAACTAACACAACTAGTATAGAAACTGTGTTGTATTTACTAAGGCTTATGCGGAATCTAAACAATAGTATTAAGAAGAACAGTAACACAAGAATAAACAAATCAACAACTTCAATATTATTAATACGAATACTCTCTTAGTATTAGGGTTTACAACCTTGAAGCTATGAATAATACGTGAATAATATGTATCTAACTCAATGCCTTAGGACCTCCTTTTATAGACTAAGGAGTCCTAGTCGGCTTACAATTACTTTCTATACAAGATAAATCTTTTTAGAATATTTTCTATACTTATCTAAACATACTATAGATATCAAACCGACTCTAATACTCCAGCAGTACTAATAAACACTTAGCAGTACTAACTTTGTACTCTGGCAGCATTAAGTCTTCAGCAGTTGTAACTTAGTACTAGCAACACTAAGTTTTCTTCTAGCAGCATTAACTACTTAGTGTATATTTTCTTGAAGTTCTTAGCAGTTATAATATACACTAGCAGTCTTAACCTTCTTTAGCAGCAGTACTTTCATTCATTCCATATTCCATTTGAAGCCTACTTTCAAGCATCTTTCCTAATGTAGTCTTTGTGAGTGGATACTTCTTTTCAACCAACATGTAGATATGCATAACATCCATTGTCAACTCATAAAGTCCACATGTATCTATCAACCTCCAGCTTATCACCTTCTAGTTTTAGAAATGTCTTCTCCATATTTCATATTCTACATGAGGTTCAAAGATATTCTTCAAATCACCCCACAAAAGATAATCTTGATCAGACACTGGTTGCTTCAATGGTCTTGTTGGTCCATACTTGTGACAAACGGTAATTTTTCCAATAAATATTTTAATAATAAATGTTAATTTATTATTACCAAACTGTTAAATTAAGCATTCATGAGCTTGCATAACTATTTCGGGAAGCAAACCCGCACACTGTAGCATACAGTAACTCGCCAAAACTAATTAACTTTAACAGAAAAAGGTGAATTTTCCACTTCCTTTTATTTACAGACCTTAACATAATAAAAATGAGAGGTTATCTCATTTTTTCTGAAAAACGACACCACATGCGTACCGACACTACCTTAGTAACGGCATAAATTCGATAATTGATACCTAGAATCAATAATGGTGTATTTATATTAATTTTATAAAAACTTTAATGGTGTACTTATATTAATTTTATAAAAACTTTCTCAGAAATTATATTTTTCGCATTCATACCAAATCAAGGTACCACGTTTACATTTTAGCTCAACGGAACACGGAGTACACGAGGCCTAAAATAAACACAACTTATCCCTTGACCTAAATAAACACAACCACCTCCCCCACTCACACTCACATATTCGGATATGTTTTTCGATATCATCCACAACCTCCAAAACACTTTTCAGTATCCAAGATTGACACAGATGATATATCGCTCTCTACTTTCTCTCCTTCCCAAGGTTCCATCACGAGAAGACATAGAAGATGTAGATCGATAATGAGATTTGCTCAAAATAGCGCTTCACATGACCCCATAGAAGAAAGATTAGCCAAGATGGTTATATTTTTTTTCCTTTATATGCAATCCGAATCTCAGGTAACCACACCATTCTCATAGCTCCATCTTAGCACAAGAAATGTTTTCTTAAGAGTGGTAGTGAAGCTTTGGCTGTGGTTCTCGCTTGGGTTCGGATTGATCGATTTGTATTCGGGTTTTATTTTTCTTGTTGGTCTCCTTCTCCAAACGAACCCTATCAGATTTTTGTAAGATTTTAATCCCAATATTTTGTATTTTCTTTTGTGATGTTAATATATATATATATATATATATATATATATATATATATATATATATATATATATATATATATATATATATATATATATATATATAAACTGATCGATTTGATATATTGGGACTGAGTTGGTTAATGTTGAATTAAAATCTTGTGTGGAAAACTAATGAAAACTTGACTAAAATTTCGGCTATGAAAACTTGACTAAAATTTCGGCTATGTTGATGTTGTTGTATTTCGGTCATGGGTCGAATCTGGTTGGTTTAATAAATGGGTTTTTGACTAGTTGAGTATGAATTTACTTATGTTGTATTGTGGTTTAACTAGTAGTGAGTCTAAAATTGAATGTTAACTTGGTTGGTTTAGTGTTGACATACACAACTTGATTAGGATAGGATTGTTTGTGTTAGTCCGTCTCAGTGTGAACATGAAACCATGGGAGTGGTTGTTTATTGTTTCGTTGACATGAGGGTGCGTTTGTTGTGTTTGCCTGGTCTTAGCTCTCGGTCCAACCAAACCCACGTAGGGTGTTGGGTTGTTTTGCGGTTGTTTATTGAAGTTGGTTCAATGAGAAACCACCATGTTAATACAAATATCGTCTAAAAACGTTATTTATATTTTACGATCTTTGCTATATTTTGTTAATGACAATTATAAATTTTATCTTTAGCAAAGCATAAATATAAGTTAAGTCTTTTACATATATAGTTATAAGCTTTTAAAAACTCATAACATGCTACATACATGATCACTAGTTCATACATGATACATACATGTTACATACATTTTACATTTACATATTACATTTTATTTCTTAAAATAGAATATGTACAATGACATCATGGCATACATCATATTGAGATCTTTAGATATCTTGAAGATCTTGAGAATATCATGGTTAGATCTTCACACAAAGAATTAGATATGGTAATATCTTGGCAAATCCGTGGGATGTTTGATCAGTTTGCCTATAAATAGCAAGCTGCTCATTCATGTTTTCTCATCACTTTTAGCATAAACAACATTCATTCATTCTTTCATTCATTACTAACCCATTCATATTACATATTACATTCTTAGTGATCTTTCTTTTGTAGCAAAGAGATCAAAGCATCACAAGCTTCAACTAAGCGTTGCAAGACTTGTTAGAATAGTCACTGTGTGAATTAGTAGTTTTTCACACATCATTGTTGTACCAATCATTCATATACCTCAGTAGAGTCCGGTTAGTATTTTAGTCCTTAAAATACATAGAGTGTCGGGAGTGGTTGTGCCCTTATAAAAGAACTCGGTATCTAGCTTTGTACTGGAAAAAGTGTAAGCGACGTGTATAAAGGTTTTCTACGCCGAGAAGGGAGCTTGTTTCTTAGTGAAGAAAAACTCTCGAGTTAGAGGCTCGAGGAGTGGAGTAGGGCAAGGAAGAGAGTCCTTGTAAACCGAACCACTATAAACATCCGTGTTGTGGTTTGATTGTTTCTTTATCTACTTACTTGTTATATATTGTTTATTGTTTGCATAACTTTGAAATCACGTTAAGTATTCAAAGCAAAAGAATTTTAAAACGGTAAAACTATTCAACCCCCCTTCTAGTTTTCCACAATTGGCATCAGAGCTACGTTACTCAAGACTTTCAAAATATATTGTATTTTAAACTTGAAACGATCAATGGATTTTGAAAACTTTAAAGAAGGGCAATCTATGCAAAGACCACCACTATTTGAACCAAATAGATTTATATATTGGAAAAACCGCTTTGAAAATTATGTGAAGTCAAAGGATATAGATCTATGGTACATTATTATAGAAGGTGACCATAAGGCCATAATAAAAGATATATCAAGCGGTCGGGATGAGGATACTTCTCTTACTCGTCACAGTGATGAGCAAAAGAAGTTGATTGCCAAAAATAATGAAGCTAAAATGATGTTTTATAATGCTTTACCTAGGAAAGAATATGAAAGAGTATTTATGTGTAAAACCGCTAATGATATTTGACAATCTTTAATTATCACTCATCAAGGGAACTCACAAGTAAAGGATAACAAAATTGATCTTCTTGTTCAACAATATGAACAATTTGTTATCCCTGAAGATGAGACCATTGATAGCGTATTTGCTAGGTTTAATACTATTATTACTTCTCTTAAAGCACTTGACGATTCTTTTTCTAGTAATAACTTTGTCAGGAAATTTCTTAGAGCACTTCATCTGAAGTGGAGAGCAAAGGTGACGGCAATTGAAGAATCCAAGGATCTTTCAAGCATGTCACTTGACGAGCTTATAAGAAATCTCAAAGTTCATGAGATGGTGATGGAAAAGGATTCAGAGATAGTCAAGGGCAAAAAGGAAAAGGTCAAGTCCATTGCCTTAAAAGCTTGGGTAGATTCAAGTGATGATGAAGAGTCTAGTTCAGATAGCGAAGATGAAGAGTATGCCATGGCCGTAAGAGATTTCAAGAAGTTCTTTAGGAGACGAGGGAAGTTCGTAAGACAACCTCGAGAAGAAAAGAAATCCTTCCGGAAAGACCGTGATGATAAGAAAGGTAAAGGAGAAAGAAAGTGCTTTAGGTGCGGAGATACTAGTCACCTAATAGGAGAATGTCCTAAGCCGCCCAAGAACAAGACTCAAAGAGCTTTTGTTAGTGGGGCTTGGAGTGACAGTAAAGGTGATGACGACGAGCCTAAGAAGGACGAAGTTGCTCTCATGGCTCATGACTCAGAAGAGGTACATTCTGACTCGTCATATTCTTCTATTGATGATGATACCTTGCAAAAGGAATATAACAATCTCTGTAAACTTAGTCTTAAAATCATAAACAAAAATAAGTTTTTGAAAACCAAAAAGGAATTTCTAGAAAACGAAGTTTATGAATTAAAGGAAAAAATTAAAAGATTAGAAAAAGGTAATGCTGTTAACGAAGCATGTGTTTCATGTGAAGAGCTTAAACTAGAATTAGAAAAGCTTAAGAACACATAGGATACACTTATCAAACAAACCTCTAAGTTTAAAAGGTTTGATAAAAATATTAGTTTAGCAGATGAGATAATGAAAATTCAAAAGTTACCTCATGATAAAACTGGATTAGGCTTTATGAAACTAGGAGACTTAAGTAGTTTTAAGAAATAAGCCGTTAAAGTACAAGAAACTGTTCCAACAGTTTTAGAAACCCACGGATCCGACGAAACCAAAAATTTGGTTCCGCCAGTAGTGGAAAAGGGATCCGTGGGTACTGTTGCTGAACAGAAAGCTAGTACATCGGCTCGTATGGAGTTTGTTAAAATAACTGGGAAATCTAACACTAGTTCAACTATAAACAAACATAAACCAGCTGTTACCATAGGAATAGGACAAGCTAAAAATGAGTTTAGAACTAAAACTGTTTAACAAAGACCTAGGACTACTATTTCCAAACACCCCTTTCCAAAGAGTAATTACAACACACAACATCATTATCAAAATAGTTGGAACCCAAACTTTCCTAGGAATTATCAAGGTCCAAACTACATGCCATGGAACCCATATCCACCATTTCCTTTCATGAATCAAGTAAATGGGATGTTTAACCTAAATGGACCCATGAGATATTGGGGACCAAATGCTTGAGTTTTTCTTAAACTTAGGTATGCTTGAAAGTTGAATTGGAACCAGACGAGTGGATTAAAGACAGCGGGTGTTCAAGGCACATGACGGGAAACAAAAGCCTTTTCCCAACCTACCTACCATACAACGGAGGTAATGTTACGTTTGGTAGCAAGCTTAAAAGTAAAATCGTCGGAAAAGGTACAATCTCTCATGACTCTCTCTCTATTGATGATGTTGCTGATGTAGATAACTTAGGTTTTAACTTGCTTAGTATTAGTCAACTATCCAGTAAAAAGTATGACGTCCTTTTTAGTGAAAACGAAAGTAAAATACTTAAAGACGGTATAACCGTAGGTAAAGGTGTTTTGAAAAATAACGTATACGTTATGAAATTAGATAAAACATCTAAAGACAAACTTTGGCTTACCTCTCTAGACGAAAACTCAGCTCTTTGGCATAGACGCCTAGGTCATGCCAATATGTGACTAATCCAATCTCTATCATCTATGGAACTTGTATTTAGGAACCTACCCAAGTTGAAATACGACCAACACTTTTGTGATGCTTACAAAATTGGGAAACAAGTTCATAATAGTCATAAGGCTAAAAATATGGTGTCCACATCTAGGTGTTTAGAACTATTGCATATGGATTTGTTTGGTCCATCCGCTATACAAAGTTATAGAGAAAACTTCTACACTTTGGTCATAGTGGATGATTATTCAAGATATACTTGGACTAAATTTTTGAAAACTAAAAATGAAGCATTTGATAAATTTGAAATTCTAAGTAAGAAAATTCAAAATCAAAAAGGAAATAGCATTGTGTTAATTAGAACAGATCACGGTCGTGAATTTGATAACAAAACTCAATTTGGAGCTTTTTGTGATGCTAATGGCATAACACATAACTTTTCAGCTCCACGTACTCCTCAATCAAACGGTGTAGTAGAACGTAAAAACCGAACACTTCAAGAAATGAGCAGAACAATGCTAAATGAACAAAATATTCCACAAAAGTTTTGGTGTAACGCCGTTGACACTTCCACATATATCTTAAATAGAGTCTTAATAATACCATTTTTGAACAAAATACCATATAAACTTTATAGAGGCAAAAAGCCTACTTTAGGATACTTTAGAGTTTTTGGAAGCAAGTGCTTCATTTTAAATACTAAGGATTATCTCACCAAGTTTGACCCAAAGTCTTATGAAGGTGTGTTCCTTGGATACTCACAAAATAGTAAAGCCTATATCGTTTTGAACAAAGAAACCTTAAGAGTCGAGGAATCGTTGAACGTAACATTTGACGAAAGTCCACCTCCCTCTAAGACATCACCTTTGGTAGATGATGACTTAGTTGAAAGTCAAATGATTGAAAATCAAGAAAATCTAGATAATGATAAAGAAGATGAACATTTAAATAAGGAAATAGTCAATATCAAAGAATCTAGAAGTCATCCATTAGATAATGTCATAGGAGAAATTAATGAAAGAACCTTAAGATCAAAAGTTCAAAATCAAAGTAATTTCTTTTGTTTCATTTCAACAATTGAGCCCAAAAATATAAATGGGGCCATAAAAATGCAAGAAGAATTAAACCAATTTGTTAGAAATGATGTTTGGACATTGGTCCCTCAACCTAAATGTCAAACCATAATTGGAACAAAATGAGTTTTTAGAAATAAAATGGATGAAAATGGTGTAGTGTCTAGAAACAAAGCTAGGCTAGTAGCTCAAGGCTACAATCAACAAGAAGGTATAGACTACGACGAAACATTTGCACCAGTTGCTAGGCTCGAGTCAATTAGAATACTACTTGCATATGCATGTGCACATGACTTTAAACTTTTCCAAATGGATGTTAAAAGTGCATTTCTTAATGGTTTTATTAATGAGGAAGTGTATGTCGCACAACCTCCCGGCTTTGCCGAATTTGAAAAACCAAATCATGTCTACAAACTTAAAAAAGCTTTATACGGACTTAAGCAAGCACCAAAAGCATGGTATGATCGACTTAAGACTTTCCTAGTTGAACGTAAGTATACCATGGGACTAATAGACAACACTCTTTTCACTAAGAAAAAGGGATCACATATTATCATAGTTCAAATATATGTGGATGGCATCATATTCGGATCAACTTGTCAAGAGTGTTATGTGACGATTTCTCTAAAATCATGCATGACGAGTTTGAAATGAGTATGATGGGAGAACTAAACTTTTTCTTAGGACTCCAAATTAAACAATTAGAAGATGGGATATTCTTCAACCAATCTAAGTACATCAAAGATATGTAAGAAATTTGGTCTTGAAGATTCCAAACCTATGAAAACTCCTATGTCTTCGGAAACTAAACTCACCAAGGATGACGAAGGTGAATCCGTAGATAGCACTAAATATAGAGGAATGATTGGTAGTCTACTCTATCTCACGGCTAGTAGACCCGACATTATGTTTAGTGTTTGTCTATGCGCTCGCTTTCAAGAAGATCCTAAAACATCCCATCTTGAAGCCGTAAAACGGATTTTTAGATACATTGAAGGTACTACACACTTAGGATTATGGTATCCCAAAGGAACGGGAATTAAAACCATAGTGTATGCCAACTCAGACCATGCTGGTGACTATGTCGATAGAAAGAGTACAAGTAGTATTTGTACTTTTATTGGACATTGTCTTACCGCATGGTTCTCAAAGAAACAAACGGCTCTAGCAATCTTAACAACCGAAGCCGAGTACGTGTCTGCAGGAAAAGCATGTCAACAGGCACTTTGGATGAAACAAGCTCTCGTCGACAATGGGATTCAACTCAACGACGTCCCCATTCTCTGAGACACCAAAGGAGCTATCGACCTTTGCAAGAATCCAGTTCAACACGCTAGAACAAAACAAATAGAGATTCGTCATCACTTTCTACGCGACAATGTTCAAAAAGGAAACATTTCGATTGAGAAAGTATCCTCAAAAGACAACATTTCTGATATCCTCACAAAACCTCTTAAGAGAGAACCCTTTAACCTTTTTAGACTTGGTTTAGGATTAATGGAACCTAATGTGTAGTTAAAACCTTAGCTTGAACCTTAGATTAACCAAACACGAAAAATAACCAAAAAATCAAAACTATACCCACGGAACCCTTCGACAACAAGGGCGGATCCCAGTTTTTGGTTCTGCCCTATCCGTGGGTTCCTGGGTCAGTTTTTTAATATATTAAACAAATACTCCTTTACTCCCTCACACATTCCCTAAAAACATACAAGCAACTAGAACTCGACCCATAGCAGAACCTAGGTCATCTTCTTCAACAAATTTGTGTTCTAACTCACACTGTAAGTATCCCAACTCTATTTACATTCCTGATCTGAGTCTAGGATGTCTATTTCTTGCACAAAACCAAAACTTGGGGATTATGCATATTTTTGATTAATCATGAAGCATATTCACTGAATTACATAACAAATCATGTTTTCCATAGTTAGGAATTGCATCTTGTAGGACATTATCATAATTCACTAAAAACCCCATGAGAATTTTTTTTTATAAAAATCTTCTCACTATTAGGAAAAACGGTTTTTGCACATTGTTCATACAAATAAAAACGTTATGTTTTAAACATCATTTGCATAATGTCTCTTGAATGCTAAGGGGAATACATAACTAATATGTATTTTCGGGTACATTCAATTGAAGCTACATTGAATTAGGAGCGTTTGGGTTATCTCTCGTTTTGTTACAAAATTTGTTAAACAAATTTTCATGCATAAAAATGAGTCGAGATAACCACACCTCCATATTTTCCCCATGTAGGCACACACTAGAACATCATATCTAAACTTTTGTTAATTTTAACTAAAGTATGTAATTTTTGTATTTAGGATCAAACATGCCTCCCGCAACTTTCTACGATCACAAAGACACCCTTAAGTATGTCCCAAAACACCATAAGACTAACGGACTTTCAACGGAACAAGTCAAAATATTTAAGGCCTTAGAAAAGAGATATGTCCACGAGGGTAGAACCATAGACCATTCCTTTCTAGAAGGAACAAACATTCGCCAAGAACTAGCCGCCATCCAATTTGATTATGTTGATGCAAATAATGTTCAAAAAACGTTATTTATATCTTTCGATTACTTCACGTTTTGAGGATGACAAAATGTGAACTCACGTTACGTTAAAATTAACGTTAACAAGTTTTTAATCGGAAGATCCCGTTTCTACGTAAATCACTCTTGAACAAAGTTACAACTTGAACTAGTGATCAAAGAAGTGAATTCATGTTTTGAAAATTCACATTTTAAATGGGACAAAACATTTTTTTCAAAAATACACATGACAAATTATTTTTGAAATATTAAGAAATGTTTTAATGGAAAAATAAGTTTGAAAATCACAACAGCTATTTTTCCCCCCAAAATCAGCTCCAACCTTCCCCAAATAAGTTTTCACCAGAAAAGACAAAATTTGGAGCGTCCTAGTCTACCACGGCTCCACGGTACCGTTAAATTTAACGGAGCCGTGGGTCATTTAATGGAGCCGTCTGTACCATTTTGAATTGTAACGTTCAGATTTTCTTTGCCTATAAATACCCACCTCTTTCACAGTTTTAGGCACCCTTCACACACAGAAAAATCCCTTAGTAAAATCCTCTCACTCCTTTCACTTCTTAGGGTCATTTAGATTAGTTTTTCTTTGTTTCAAGAGTGATCCAATCATCCTTCAAGTGATCCTCTTCATACCTCTTCACTAGCAAGAGAAGAACACAAGTATCCAAGTTGATACAAGGTGTTGTCATCCCTCTTCATTAGAAAGAGAAGAACTCAAGTAATCAAGAAGATACTAGAGTTATAGTTGATAGGTTTTTGTAACTCTTGTTACAACCTTGTTGTGTCTTAGCATACATCAAGTTTATTTTCTTTTTGTGAGTGAGAGTGAAGATCAAGTGTGATCTATAGAGATAGTGAACATCTCTTGAAGCCATTGGGCTTGTGTGATTGATTAAGAAGATCAAGGGTCATTAGGTTAGTGTTAGTTGAATAGAGTGAAGTGGGTGTTGATCATTGTGATCGTGTTGAGATCTTGGTGATCTCTTGAAGCCATTGGGCTTGAGTGTTTGGTCACGTGGACCTTGGTAGATTGGTGCTAGCTAAGATTAGCACTCGACATCTAGCTTAGTGTCGGTAATAGGATAAACGACGTGTACGGTTTTCTCCGCCTGAAGGGAGGTTGTTGATATAGTGTTTGAAACTCTCGAGTGTGGTACTCGGGGAGTGGAGTAGGGCGAAGAAGAGCTTCGTAGCCGAACCACTATAAATCCTCTGTCTCGGTTTGATCTTTCCAACTCTACTCTTTACTTTTATTTGTTATTATTACGTAGCTTAGTTTGTAGTTCATATTGGTGTTGTTTGATTACACATAGAGTTCGAATCAAAGTTTCCAATAACCAACTTTTAAAACAAGATTTTTAAAAGAAGTTTTTAAACAGGTAAACTATTCAACCCCCCCTTCTAGTTTCCCACAATTGGTATCAGAAGCCACGTCAGTCAAGTTTTTAAAGTATATTGTATTTTAAAGCTTGAACCGATCAATGGATTCCGACAAATATCTAGAAGGGCAATCTATGCAAAGACCACCACTTTTCGAAACCGATTGTTTTATTTATTGGAAAACAAGATTCGAAACGTATGTGAAATCAAAAGACATTGATCTTTGGCATGTTATTACTGAGGGTGACTTTCAACCTATTCAAAAGAATCCGGAAACTAAAAAGGATGAAATAGTTTCTTATGATAAACAAAGTGATGAACTAAAAAGGAAATTAGCCAAAAATAATGAGGCTAAAATGATGATTTATAATGCTTTGCCTAAAAAGGAGTTTGAAAGAATTTTCATGTGTAATACGGCAAAAGACATTTGGAAAACTTTGTTAGTCACCCACCAAGGTAATAACCAAGTCAAAGAGAACAAGATAGATCTTCTTGTTCAACAATATGAACAATTCTCCATTTCGGAGGATGAGTCAATAGATAATGCTTTTGCTAGATTTAATACTATTATCACTAGTCTTAAAGCTCTTGATGAAGGTTATTCTAGTAAGAACTATGTTAGGAAGTTTCTTAGAGCTCTACATCCTAAATGGAGAGCAAAGGTCACCGCCATAGAAGAGTCAAAGGACTTGGCGGCATTGTCACTCGATGAACTTATAGGAAACTTGAAAGTTCACGAGATGATCATCAAGAAAGACTCTGACATTGTCAAAGGCAAAAGCGAGAGAGTTAGATCTCTAGCATTAAAAGCCAAGAAGGAGTCTAGTGATGAGGAATGTTCGAGTTCCGGTAGTGAAGATGAAGAGTACGCACTAGCCGTTAGGAACTTTAGAAAGTTCTTTAGGAGGAAAGGTAGATTTCCTAGACAATCTCGAGATGAGAAGAAGTCATCCCAAAGAAATCATGATGAAAGAAAAGGGACAAGTGATAGGAGATGCTTTAGATGCGGAGATCCTAATCATTTCATAGGAGAATGTCCTAAGCCACCAAAATCCAACAACCAAAGAGCCTTTGTAGGAGGTTCTTGGAGTGATAGCGGTGAAGAAGAAGAGAAGAAGCCTAACGATGAAACGTGCTTAATGGCTCAAGCTTCTAACGAGGTACAATCCGACTCTTCTTATTATAGTGATAATAATTCGTCAATAGATGACAGTGAATTACATGACGAATACAACAAACTATGCGTAGTTAGTACTAAGATCTTAGGTAGAAACACAAAGCTAAAATTAAAATTAAAAGAACTAGAACTACAAGTCTTAGAACTAAATGATCAAGTCAAGAGACTTGAGAAAAACAAGGAAGTAGATTTAGGATGCGGATCATGTATTAGTCTTCAAGTAGAAAATGAAAAGCTTAAAGAAAATGCTTTAAGAATCATTAAGTTTGATGAAGGAACTAAAAAGCTTAATGATATACTTGAAAATATTAGATATAGTGAACATGACCGTTCGGGTTTAGGATTTGACCCAAATCAGGCTTCTACAAGTGGTACTAAACAAGTAAAATTTGTAATGCCTGAAAAGTCCATGTCTGAAGGTGACGGCACCATTAAAGATACAGACGGCACCACTAAATTTAGTGGTACCGTGGTACCGTGTGGTGCTGAGGACAAAACTGGGTCAATTCTGAAAAGTAACTTAAGTCCTAAACCAAGTCAAGTAGTTGTAAATAGAACTAGAGTGTCTACTCCAAGTAGAGAGGAAACCAAAGGCTTTAACAAACCATTGTCATCTCCCGAACATGGATTTGTAAAGCGTGACACTAGGTCAACTACTCCTCCACCTAGAAAGGTAAACTCTCCCAAACCTCGGTCTAGAACTCCTCTACCGAGAGGTAACTTTAGAAGACAAAATCATCCAAGTAACTTTCCCGTAACTTGGAATGATCGTCCACCACAAAGTTACTTACCATTGGAAATGTGTCCTCCATTCTCACATCCTAAACTAACGCAACAAATGCGTAGGATGTTTAACTCTAACAACTTTGGACCCATGAGATATTGGGGACCGGATGTTTGAACATTTTTTTTGCTAGGAGAACATGAGTGTAAATAAACTTTGGAGTCTAACAAAAGGAGTATGATGCGTTATCAAGCATATCCGGTGACGCAATAGTCAAGTCGTGTCTTTCATGCTTAACATTCAACAAAGGTACCCTAGTCTTATAGTTTTAAGAGCAAACACCTCAGGCACAGGTACGCTTTCTTAAAACACCCTTTGTTAGTAGTAATGTTTGGCATGAAATAGTATAGTTAGAATCTAACATGGTAGGCACTATAACACAGAAACTCTATTCACATCTCATCATGCCAAATTCATCTTGTCCAGAAATGTTCGATGATCGCTTGAAGATCATGCGTGACAAGTTTGAATTAAGCATTGATGAGTGAATCAAGTTCCCTTCCTTGCACATATTTAATCCTGCCTAAATTAAGTATCCCTTTAAAATTATGTATATTATATGTATGAGATACATAGTTTAAGTAATTGTCTCTATTGACAATAACGCCCATATCCGCAAATGCGAAACTCACAAGAGACGAAGAAGGTGAGTGTGCGGATATAACTAGGTTAGGGGCATAATAGGTAAAGTAGTTTACCTAACGGCAAGTAGGTCCATTATCATGAATAGTGTTGGCTTTGTGCCCACTTGTAAGAAGTATCCCAAAACTTCTTACATCAAAGTGTTTAATGTATCATACCATACATTAAAGATACTATACACTTGAGATTACGATATCTTGAGGAGATTGATGTAGAAAATGTTTCTATACCAACTCTGATACTGAGAGAGTTAATGTGGGTTGAAACATAATGAGTAATGTTTGTACCTTCATAGGTTGATTAACAAACATCTTGGTTCCCCAAGAAACAAACTACTCTTATTGTCACCACGACCGAAACCGAGTACGCAAGCGCCGGAAAGGCATGACAACAAACACTATAGATGAAACAACTCCCTGTGAAGAGTAGCAGTCAAGATGCCATTAGACTTGTCCGGGAACCCTATAGTTTGCTCATGAACGAAGCTCGTCGAAGTACGTCATCTCCCCGCAGAAAGACATCTCCTCCGTCATGATAACGTCGAAAGAGAAATCTTTTCTTTGAAAAGTATTTCTTCTCACCTTAACCTTTACATTCTCGTCAAATGACCTCTTAATACTCCATTGGAATTATTAATGTCATCTCTCACGTCTCATCATATGACTTTTCAAGTCATTCCTCATATCCCGCTCATGACTATTTCAATATTTCTATGGAAATATTAAAGTCATCCCTCGCGTCATACCTTATAACCTTTCATCCCCTCTTATGACTATTTGAATATTTCTCCGGAAATATTGAAGTCATCTCACACATCCATCTTATTCTCGACTCATGACTCTTGAATATTTCACGGGAAATATCTAGTCATTCCTTGTGTCGCGTACTCCGACTAATTAAATATTTCATGGGAAATATTATAGTCATCCTCCTAAACACAACTCATAACTTCTATTTATTTCACGGGAAATACTAGAAGTAAATCCTCATCCAATGACATCTTAGTCAATTTCCTCGGAAACACTAAGGTCATTTCCGGTCATCCCATTTAATCATCTTTCGTCAAAAAGTTTATTAGGTATAAACTTTTTTTCCTCGTGTCAAAAAGTCTTACTAAATAAGTAAGATTAATCAGCCAAAAGTCAAAACAGAAGAAAAACTGGACCATCAGACATACGGCTCCACTAAAGAGCCATGGCTCCACTAATGTTTAGTGGAACCGTGGAGCCGTGCGTCTGAAAAACGCGCCCAGTCACTCTTTTCTTCTGCACAAATTTTCCAAACACACAAAACCACTTCCACTTGCTGTCAAAATCGAACTATAACACCATAATTCAACTAAACTCTTGCAAATCAAGATTGAGGCATTGGAATCAACAAATCTTAATCACAACATCACTAATTGTAAGTAAATCACTCTTAATTTCATTTAATTTGAGTCTAGGGTTTGTTCTTGAGTATAAATCCGAATTGGGGATTTTCAAAATTAGTTAAACCCTTGTGAAATTAAGACTAGGATTAGACAATGTAGTATTCACATGATTCCCTACACCTAGGATTTCCAAAAACCCATTTATGTTGCAAAACCTAATCCGAAATTAATCACTAAATTCGGATTATGATTGATTATTTGTAACGGAATCATGTTTAGGATGATTAAAATTGAATTAGGAACGTTCTGCATTAAAGCTTTTCAATCTTAAAGCTTGTTGGCACCATGTTGAGGCATTTGCCAAACACCCCAATTCGATCATTTTTCGAAAAACTTCACAAGTCTAGGATCATGAAACCTTTTTCATGCATTGTTGATGCAAATTAAAAACGTTTTTGCATGCATACATGAACTCTCAAATATGGCTCGAAGTACATAATTGATATGTATTGATCGACATATTTGATTGAGCAAAAGTGAAGTTAGGAGCGTTTGGGTAATCTCTTTAGGATAATTTTAGAGTCGAGATTGCCGCACCTCCACATTGTTTGCATTTAGGCACACACACTAGAAGTGTAATCATTAAAATGCAACGAACTAACATATACAAAAATATTTTTTTTGTAGACAAACAATGCCTCGAAATGATTATCAAGATACCAAACCCTACATTCTTAGCACTCTTGAAAATCTAAACATTCCCGATGAGCAAAGAGCTTATCTCGCTAAAGTCCAAAATCGATACATACACGAAGGGTGTGTAGTCGATGCACTCTATGTCACGACAGACAACATAAATGCTTGTTTCCCTTCTATCGAGTTCGATTGTTTATACAAAATAAACGATCAAGTCTGTCCCCGTTTTATTCTCGAGTTCTATAGTCGTGTCCGTACCTACACCGATCTTGACGGAAACGTCTTCCTTGATTTTTGGATTCGACACCAAAATATCATATTGTCTGTCACCGAGATTGGTCACATTCTCGGTATTCCCTCGTATGGTCAGTGTGCATTCACTAAAGACCATTCTCTAGTGTCTCTTTACTACAATCTTGAGAACGAAGGTGCCTATTGTACCGAAGTTCCCGACATTGAAGTAATTAAACAAGTAATTCAAATCCCTCGAGTCACCAACACGTATAAAAAACGTGATGGTTCCATCGTCTATCTCGACCCAAACAAAATATACCTCAAAGAGCTCCGTCTCGATATTAGAAATTGGGAACTTCTTCTACGTGAGAACGCGTTAAGCCTTGCAGGCAACCGTGATCACGTTCTGGCAAGTCTTGTCCACATGCTCTACTGTCTTAGTATCGAGGAACCTTACAACCTCGCATACTACATGGTCAAACGGATGGCCAGTATTCATCGTCGTTCCGATGAGCTCATGCCATACGGCATGTTGCTTACTCGTTTATTCAGGTGGGTTATGCAAACCTACCCATCTCTCAATGATGTCGACTATGTCCTAGTCAATCCGGTTATGAAACCTCTTGGTGGACCACAACGTCGCACAAAGCAACGTAAGGACAAAGGGTCCAAACGTGGTCGTAAATCCACTTCCGATATTCCCCATTCATCCTCCTCCTTCAGTCACGAATCATCATCTGAACCCATAGATGAGGACGATGATGAGGTGAACGAAGAAGGAACGTCTAGTTCTCAAATCCCTTCTCCCGACACCTACTTTCGTAACCTTGATACCTCATCATTTCGACGTACAACCGACGTCGAAAACGGGATGGTCAACCTATCCTACATGATGAGAAGGCAAACTACAATGTACAATAGACAAGTGGAGATGCATGAGCAAACTGTCGGAGGTTTCAAGTCTATTGGGAAGGCCCTAAAAAGGATCGGGAGCAAGCTGAAGAAGTTGGGGAAGAAACGAGACTAGTTAGGATTAGCTTAAGTAGTACTATTAACTTAAGTATTATTAAGCTATTATAAATAAAGAGATGGCACTAACTTGCTTGGAATGTTCCCTTCTTAACATTCTAACACTTCAACATGGTTAATTTTCTTGTTAATTAATCCTCATGTTGTTTTATCTTGCCTAAACCATGCATGTTAGCTTATTTTATTACATGCACTAGATGTTAAAAATGCTTGAATTCATGCATGCTTAATAGTTGCCTAAATACATAGATGATCACATGATCATGTTAGTTGCTAGTTGAAACTAGCTTTAGGAATTCTATGTGTTTAGTAATTTGAGGCTTTGAGATTTGCAGCCAATGGATTCCCCAGAAATTTCCCCATTTAGGCTGCCTAAAACCTGCAGACCTGGAAAGAAGGTCAAAAGAGCCCACGGCTCCACTAAATTTAGTGGTGCCGTGCCTCTGGAAGACGAAAACTGCTATTCTCTTCCACTTTTTGACTATCTTTTCCAGAAAATCTGCAACCAAAACCTGATTCCCATGCACCCAAATCCCCAAATCCAACATTTCAAACTTGCATGCTTATGTTTTGGCTATTTAAGCTAACATTATGCATTGCCATCCTTACACCCATCCTTACACCTTCACACTCACCATACCACCATCATGGGATCAAGAGTATTCAAGAAACCTAGATTCAACATCAAACCAACCAACCAAACCTCTCTAGTTGATCAATGGATCAAGAATGTCAACACACCCCAATCATCAGCTAAACCTATCACCAATGACATTCCCCTCATTGATCTCACCTTGGATGATGAAGATGAAACCCATACACCCATAACCTCTACCAAATCATCATCTTCTTTCACTACACCCCAAGCTCCATCCAAGGCAACCTCTATTCAACCTACATCCTCATCCTCCACAACAAGAATCAACACACACTCATCTCCACCTAGTCTCATTCACCCTTTAACCTTAACACTCAACTCATCACCATCAACTTCCCTTGAATTGGGAACTCACACAACACCCTCATCACTTTCAACATCACCACAACCTCTAACTCTCACCCTCACCCTTTCACCAAACACTCTCTTTGAATTTGGGAGCAACATATCATCACCTTCACTATCACCATCACCTCAACCCTTAATGGGTTATCCAATCATGTATCCCCTTCACTCACACACCTTGAGTTGCCCTTGTTGCAACTACAACCTTGAACTCATCATGAACCTTAGAGATGAGCTTAGCTTTAGGTTTTCATACCTAGAACACCTCCTCACACCACCCATAGGACCCATCATCCTTCCACCACCTCCACCACACAATAGCCCAAACTAAACATGGTTATGTTTTGTCCCTCCAATAAATGATTAGGAACCTTTTGAAGTTGGAAGCAAATCTAGAAGCCTCATGTTACTTTAGATGTTTATGTGTCTTCTTGTTAGTTTAATTTGCTTCCCTATTGTAGTCATACTTATGCATGACATTTATTTCATATTTATGTAATGGGCTTTTCATTTTGGCTACTTAGCCATAATCCTTTTATTGTGGTTGGATATTTGTCTTATGTGCTACTTGTTAGATATTGTCTATTTGTCGTCTAACTTTGTTTTGTAGCACGATCCATTGCTCGATTCCTTGTGTTCACCAAATGAAGGGGAGTACACATCAAAGGGGAACCTTAACCACCTTTTTGATTTGACAAAAAGGGGGAGAAATGAGAGTAAACTCATTAAAAACTTGTTAAAACTAATTTTAACCTAAAATGAGTTTATATTTTGTCATCATCAAAAAGGGAGAGATTGTTGATGCAAATAATGTTCTAAAAACGTTATTTATATCTTTCGATTACTTCACGTTTTGAGGATGACAAAATGTGAACTCACGTTACGTTAAAATTAACGTTAACAAGTTTTTAATCGGAAGATCCCGTTTCTACGCAAATCACTCTTGAACAAAGTTACAACTTGAACTAGTGATCAAAGAAGTGAATTCATGTTTTGAAAATTCACATTTTAAATGGGACAAAACATTTTTTTCAAAAATACACATGACAAATTATTTTTGAAATATTAAGAAATGTTTTAATGGAAAAATAAGTTTGAAAATCACAACAGCTATTTTTCCCCCCAAAATCAGCTCCAACCTTCCCCAAATAAGTTTTCACCAGAAAAGACAAAATTTGGAGCGTCCTAGTCTACCACGGCTCCACGGTACCGTTAAATTTAACGGAGCCGTGGGTCATTTAGTGGAGCCGTCCGTACCATTTTGAATTGTAACGTTCAGATTTTCTTTGCCTATAAATACCCACCTCTTTCACAGTTTTAGGCACCCTTCACACACAGAAAAATCCCTTAGTAAAATCCTCTCACACCTTTCACTTCTTAGGGTCATTTAGATTAGTTTTTCTTTGTTTCAAGAGTGATCCAATCATCCTTCAAGTGATCCTCTTCATACCTCTTCACTAGCAAGAGAAGAACACAAGTATCCAAGTTGATACAAGGTGTTGTCATCCCTCTTCATTAGAAAGAGAAGAACTCAAGTAATCAAGAAGATACTAGAGTTATAGTTGATAGGTTTTTGTAACTCTTGTTACAACCTTGTTGTGTCTTAGCATACATCAAGTTTATTTTCTTTTTGTGAGTGAGAGTGAAGATCAAGTGTGATCTATAGAGATAGTGAACATCTCTTGAAGCCATTGGGCTTGTGTGATTGATCAAGAAGATCAAGGGTCATTAGGTTAGTGTTAGTTGAGTAGAGTGAAGTGAGTGTTGATCATTGTGATCGTGTTGAGATCTTGGTGATCTCTTGAAGCCATTAGGCTTGAGTGTTTGGTCACGTGGACCTTGGTAGATTGGTGCTAGCTAAGATTAGCACTCGACATCTAGCTTAGTGTCGGTAATAGGATAAGCGACGTGTACGGTTTTCTCCGCCTGAAGGGAGGTTGTTGATATAGTGTTTGAAACTCTCGAGTGTGGTACTCGGGGAGTGGAGTAGGGCGAAGAAGAGCTTCGTAGCCGAACCACTATAAATCCTCTGTCTCGGTTTGATCTTTCCAACTCTACTCTTTACTTTTATTTGTTATTATTACGTAGCTTAGTTTGTAGTTCATATTGGTGTTGTTTGATTACACATAGAGTTCGAATCAAAGTTTCCAATAACCAACTTTTAAAACAAGATTTTTAAAAGAAGTTTTTAAACAGGTAAACTATTCAACCCCCTTCTAGTTTCCCATAGATTGCCTCTTGGACATTGATGAGCAAATATGTCCTAGATTCATCTTAGAGTTTTATGCTAGTGTAGTTCTTAGCACAAACGATTATGGTCTCATATCCATTCATTTTAAAGTCAATCAATCCCAATTCAACATTCCTTTGAACCAATTTGCTGAAGTTCTCGAAATTCTGGGTCAAGCCACTTGCCTTTATTCGGACAAATGGTCGTTGTCAACCCTTGATTCTCTTGTCGATCGTATGTATCCATACTACACTCCTTTGACACCAAAAGAGACTATCTGTGACCATCTCTTCCTCCCTAGGACTACCCACACTAGGACCACCCGACAAGGTCATCAAGTAGATCGAGACCTGGCATGGAGCTAAACGAGCTTAGGCCACAATTTAAGAAATGGGAAGAAATTCTTCGAGCAAATGTGTTGTGCACCATAGGGAATAGAGACCACAACAATGCTAGCCTTTGCTACATGCTCTATTGCATCTCAACTCATCAACCTTTCAATCTTGCATACTATGTGGCCTAAAGGATGGCCGACATACCCGTGTTAGGAACGACTGCTATGCCATACGGGATGCTTCTTACCCGTCTTCTTAGAGCATTTGAACCTATCCCTCCTAATGCTAGAGGTTTCTTGCCTAACTACTCCCTTATTACTTACACATTTGTACCCTTAAGTGACAAGAGAGTAGCCACATTGAATGGAAAACGTCCTCATCCTCCAACCTCCTCATCATCATCATCCATGAGCGACGATGACGGACTCCCAAACTCTAGGATTCCACCTCCGGAGTATGTGAGCCAACTTCCTCCAATAGCACAACAATCTAAAGAGGTCAAACAAACAAGAGGGATGTTCAAGAACATCGGGCGTTGGATAATGAAGATTAACAAGAAACTCGACAAGCAGTGAGAGGTTAACGAGTGTTTGGTACAATAGGTTTTAAACAATGAAGTGATGAATTGTTATGGTTGTGGGATATTTTCTTATCGTTGAACAACTATGAAAACTAACTTGATCATGCAGGGCGATAACATTTACATGTTATCAATTTTCCATGCTTAAGCCACTGTTTGGCTTAAATTCTATTAATAGCAAGTTCATTAGCCTTGATTTGATCTATATGATTACATGTGTTATTACCTGTGTTTTTGTTTTTAATCAATCACAACTAATTAATTACATATGTTTTAGGAAAATTTTCGGGATTTGAACGGGTTTCGGGCCTTTAAAAATGGCCACTGTATTGAAGTTTTGATTGGCGGATATGGCGGAACCAAAAAGAGGGTTTCGTTTGTTCAATTTTTTGGTGCCGCCAAAATACACCCAACGGATTCCGCGGAACCAAAAACTGGGGTCCGTCTTTGTTATCGTTTGGTTCCGCGGATCAACAATCATATTTTTAAATTCTTCGTTTAATCCCGCACTTTAGATAATTGATTCTTGATTTAGGATACCTTTACTGATATTTCATCACATTAGGATCATCTTAGCAACCTTAGACAATTAAGAATACAATTTCCCACCAAAATTTGAAAATTTAAATTTCCACTCAAGTTACCTTTCTCTAACAAGCAATGATCCCTTAAAATGGTTCCTTGCAATTCGTGGATCAATCACATCATTAGATTTCCCACTCACCCTTTGCATTTACTGCATATCTTCTTCATCTTACTCAACTCCATTTCAATGGATTGACTTTGATGATATGACTAGCTTCTTTTCTTCTTCAAAATCATTAGGAACCAATATATTTCTATGGATCAACATTACATCCAAACACACTCTTCAATAAACCTTGATGTCTATAAATTAGGAGCTTTTGTTTGATCATTTCTCACATCTTCACCATTATTTCTAAGAAATATTTTTGCATTTCTAAGCAACCTTCTCCCTCACAATAACCAAATCAAACAACTCCTCAACATCATGTCTCCCACTTATGTTCCACCACGTCCACCAACAAGCCATCGACCAACACCACCACCTCCACCATCAAACTACCAACCAACACCACCACCACCAACAAACGAACCAACCCTACCACCCAACTTCCCTCAACATGGTTGTTCCATGTGTGAGCAGACCGCACATCTCACTCAAAGAACCAACATTTTGGTTCATGCGTTGCAAAATGATATGTGGTTCATCTTGAACCATATCCTTGAGCGACTAAACGCTCTTTCACACCCACCACAATAGATGCTCACTAGGAGCTTTTATTAGAATTTCTAGGATTCTTATGTTTAGGACTCTTTTTTTTTCTACTTTTATTTTCTTTGTAAGCATCTTCATTTGTGGCATTTGTCACAAATAATTTTCAAATTGAAAGATGTTTGTTGTTGTTCATGTGTTGATTGTGATCACTAATTGTGCATTATTGTCACACCCCCAAATTTTGTGACTTGCAGCGGAATGAAGCATTCGAGGGCATGACTGGTCATAGCACCAAAGTTGCAGTTATATTGAACGACCTAAAGTGTCATTTAGAAAATACATCGTTTGATCATTTAAAAACATTCAGAGTTACAAAGCAAGGTCCCAAAAGGTGAAACAAGTTTTCAGAAAACAAGTTCATATAATTCAAACGATGGATAAGTGCATAAAATATAAAGTGAGACGCGTCGACTCCGCGACTCCATGATATGTCCTTATGCAAGCCAACATGCGATACCTCAATTACCTGAAAATACATTGCTAAAAATGGTCAACAAAAATATTGGTAAGATCATAGGTTTATGTAAATGAAATGTTGTACGGATACCACAAGTATAAAGTGTATGACAAAACCATGCCACATAAAAATGATACATTAGCTCTTAAGCTCATGACCCCAAAGCTAGACTGAATGAAATGCCCCAATTGAGTGTTTGCCAATCACTTTAATATGACAGAAATGAAATGCGTTCGTTTGACAAGTTGGCGCTACCAACCCGAACGGAGGAGTCACCCTCAATAGATCTATTCACTTACTCTCGGTTGCTAACAATTAACGGTTCATGATAATAAATGGGACTTTAATCTGGGCAATGACGTAACTTAAGCAATGTAATGAGTTTGGATACTTTGGACCGCATATAAAAATGGTGCAATGTATTCTCCACCGAGAGTTTAGAAATCAATAAACAATTTAAAACGGGGCTATGAAAACTCACCTGATATGATATAGCAACAATGACAATGATGGAGGTGATGAAATAAAGCTCGGTCTCTAACCGCGACCTATTATGAATGATATGATCCAATGTAAGAAATGATACAATGCAACACATGCAAATACGTATGTTAACGATACCACTTGTTAGTTTTGAAAATAACGTTTATCGACGAAAAATATACCTTTGACGTCTCGTTAAGTTATAAACTACTTTTCGTACAAATATGTTGAAACGGTACTCCACGATCCTCGTTTGGTGTTCTATCGGCAAAATATAATATTTTCGTCGCATTTTAATATTTTCCTTAACTTGTGAAAATATGTCCAAAATGGCCTCGTAAAACTAGTCGTGAAATATTGCACGTTAAGTGTTAGTGATCAAACTCGACGTTTTTGAAAACCTTGTAACAATGTATTAATTTCGTTTCATTTAACTTTTGATTGTACACGCCTCGATCAATTAGAAAATCGGCTATCAATGTTATGCCTCGCAAAAACAATACTTTTTATACTTAAAACACTTTCTATTAGTGGCTGTCAAAATTAACATGGTACGTCGGGCTTCAAACGTGTATATCTCGGTCGTTATAAGCTTGTTTTCTATGTTATTTACATCCACGGCTTCGTATAAACATGAAATAACATAATCTCAGTAGGTTGGGTCATCTAGATCACGTCTAACGCCTCGTTTTGTCCTTTGAATCTCGGCGATCAGCAACTAAATTTTCAGAAAATTAGTTTTCGTCGTCTAACTTTGAAAAATCATATCTCCTTCGTTATAAGTCGGTTTTTAGTGATTCTTGCAGCCACGGTTTCGTTTTTGAAAGAAATTTCTGAATATGAAGGCCAAAATAGTTCAAAAGTTTCTGAGTTTTCCAGTTTACACGTTTTTGGACAGAACCTTATCTATACTTGTTAAAACTCATTTTCTTGGTTCTAAACTTGATCATACCACTTCAAATCAACTCCACAAGTTCGCAAATCCTACCATACACCTTCTTAGGGTGTCATGGGGTCCTAAACATCACCAAACTTGGAGGATTTCATGAGATTACTAGTGAAATTTATGGATCTAGTGTTAAAGATAGTTTATGTGCAAAGTGGTATCTAAAACATAAGTAACTTGCATGATTAACTAGTATAACTTGAAAATACATAATCATATGAAGTAAATGAAAGTATGAAATGATCAAAGAGATGTTCTTGAAGCTTACTTGCAATATTGGAGAGTTTTGCTGAGAAAATGTGTAATAACATAGGGTTTTTATCACAAAACCCTAACTAGGAATGAAATTAGAGCTTGATTAACACTTGAACTTCAAAAGTTGGTGAATGATCTTGGGTGTTCTTCCTTTGGCCGATCCAACAAGAAGAGAAAAGAGAGAATATGTAGCTATTTTGCTAGTTGATTTTGTAGAATGATGTGTTATAGAAATTAAATAAGGAAACATGTAGACATAAACATTAATGGAAGTGTACTTGTAATCAAGTGGTCTTATGGTTTAGGGTGGGGGGGGGGGGGGGGAGGGGGGCGGCATATGGTGAAAAAAGGGATGGATTTGATGTTTAATTAAAACTCTTGTCTAGTTATTGCATGTGTTAGTTAGTTTAGTTTATACATTAGGTGTTACCGGGTACCGAGTTAACTAGAAATAAATCTTGACGAGGTGAAATAAAGTACGACGAAGTTGTAAAAATTGAAAAATGTTATTCCTTGCGTGAATCGTGTGTTAGCATGATAATCGGATTGAAATTTCGTAAAGCGACGGAGTTTTAAGCTCCTAACGTAAAATATAGCAATTGGTTTAAAAACACCGGGTAAAGTAATAATATAATCTCTATATCATTTTAATCAGTTTGAAAATGTATTAGGATCATAGTCGGGAGTATTGGGTATAATGTTAGTTGAAATGACTGAGTGGTAACGTTAATTAAACAATTAAGCATACGTTAATGAAAATCACACAAACCCATGCATGAACTGATATGATAATGATGTTACTGATGATATGCAGACTACTCTAGTCTGTATGATGTGCCTTCACTGATGATGCATGAATACGCAGCTAAACCTAACTGGTTACGCGCATTTGAGTACCCGTAAACCAAGTTTACGACATGATGAATGATGCCCATGAATAGTGATTTCCCTCCGGGAATGAATAGTGTCATATGAATAGTAAAAATTTTGACGACTTCTCAAATTCTCAAACTGACTTCAAAAATGATGAATAGTGATCGGTGAATATTGAATGATGAATAGTTACCCATGAATAGTAAATTGTCGAGGTTTGGAAAATGACCTGAAATTACGAGTTGTGACAGTCGACCACCCTAAAAGGAATTCAGTCCCTGAATTCAGCTGATGTTGGTCTCTGGAGTGGTCTCGGTGAAAAGATGTGGGTATTTGAGTCGCATCTGGTCTTCCCGTTCCCAAGTAAACTCAGGACCTCTGCGAGAATTCCAGCGAACTTTGACAATCGGAATTCGAATTTGCTTCAACTGTTTGACCTCTCGGTCCATGATTTCTACTGGTTCTTCCACAAAGTTAAGCTTATCATCGAGCTGAACTTCTTCCAATGGGATTACGAGTGTTTCGTCTGAAAGACATTTCTTGAGGTTTGAGACTTGAAACGTGTTATGTACACTGCTGAGCTCTGACGGAAGCTCAAGCCTGTATGCTACCAGACCAATCCTTTCCAGAATCTTGAATGGCCCAATGTATCTCGGGTTCAACTTCCCGCGTTTCCCGAATCGTATCACGCCCTTCCAAGGCGAGACCTTCAACATGACTTTGTCTCCAACCTGGAATTCTAATGGTTTGCGTCGAACATCGGCGTAACTTTTTTGTTTGCTCCTAGCTGTTTTGAGTCTTTCTCGAATCTGGACTATCTTTTCTGTTGTTTCTCTGACCAACTCTGGACCAGTTAGTTGTACATCACCAACTTCGGCCCAACAAACTGGGGACCTGCACTTACGACCGTAGAGTGCCTCGAATGGTGCGGCTTTTATGCTCGAGTGATAACTGTTATTGTAAGAGAACTCGATCAATGGCAAATGGTTAGCCCAGCCATTTCCAAAGTCGATGACACATGCCCTGAGCATGTCTTCCAATTTCTGAATCGTTCTCTCGCTCTGACCATCGGTCTGAGGATGATAGGCGGTACTCATGTCTAATTTAGTCCCAAATGAATCTTGTAATGACTCCCAAAAGTTTGAAGTAAAGCGACTGTCTTTGTCAGAAATAATGGAAATTGGTGCTCCGTGCCTTGAGACTATTTCCTTGACGTAAAGTCTGGTGAGCTGATCCATAGTATAAGTCTCTTTGATTGGAATGAAATGGGCTGACTTGGTGAGACGATCAACTATTACCCAAATAGCATCGTAACCTCCTGATGTTTTGGGAAGTTTAGTGACAAAGTCAATTGTAATGCGTTCCCACTTCCACTGGGGAATCTCTGGTTGCTGAAGTAATCCTGATGGCTTCTGATACTCGGCTTTCACTTTAGCACAAGTAAGACATTTGCTGATGTTCGTAGCTATCTCTGCTTTCATATTTGGCCACCAATAAATCTTTTTGAGATCCTGATACATCTTATCAGAACCTGGATGAATGGAGTACTTCGACTTGTGTGATTTGTGCATAATCAACTCTCGTATTCCACCATAAAGAGGTATCCAGCTTCTATCCTTGAAGCATAATGTTCCATCTGATCTCCTTACTAAACCGTTTGCATTATCTTGCATTCCCTTGAGTGTTTCACTTGGTAGGTTTTCTTCCTTGAGTGCCTCGACTTGGGCCTCTAGGATCTTTGATGGTAGTGGTGAAATGATTGTCATTCCTAATGATCTGAATCTCAAAGGCTTGAGTCTCTCTTTTCGACTGAGTGCATCTGCCACAACATTGGCTTTTCCTGGGTGATATCTGATTTTACAGTCGTAATCATTAAGTAGTTCCAACCAACGACGTTGCCTCATGTTAAGTTCCTTCTGATCTAGAATGTACTGTAAGCTTTTGTGGTCTGTGAATACTACACACTTTGTTCTGTAAAGATAATGCCTCCAAATCTTGAGTGCGAAAACCACGGCACCCAACTCTAAGTCGTGAGTAGTGTAATTCTTCTCATGCTTCTTAAGCTGATGAGATGCATAAGCTATCACCTTCTCGTTTTGCATTAGCACTGCCCCAAGTCCTTTGTGTGAAGCATCGCAATATACCACGAAGTTTTCAATCCCTTCTGGCAATGACAAAATTGGCGCGCTGCAAAGTTTCTGTTTCAATAACTGAAAAGCGGTCTCTTGCTTTTCTCCCCAATCGTACTTCTGGTTCTTTTGTGTCAACTTGGTCAGCAGCTTAGCTATCTTGGAAAACCCTTCAATGAACCTTCTGTAATATCCGGCAAGTCCTAAGAATTGACGAATTTCTTTGGGAGTTTTTGGTGTTGCCCAATCTTTAACTGCCTCAATCTTTGCTGGATCAACCTGTAGTCCCTGACTATCAATGACATGACCAAGAAATTGTACTTTTCTAATCCAAAAATCATACTTCAAAAATTTGGCGTACAGTTTCTCTTTCTTGAGCAGCTCTAAAATCGTTCTGAGGTGTTCTCGGTGCTCTTCTTCACTCCTTGAGTAAATCAAGATATCGTCAATGAATACGATCACAAACTTATCTAGATATGGCTTGCACACCCTGTTCATGAGATCCATGAACACAGCTGGTGCGTTGGTTAGTCCGAACGGCATTACCTGAAATTCATAATGGCCATAGCGTATTCTGAATGCTGTCTTCGGGATATCTCCCTCCCGAACCCTAAGCTGATGGTAACCTGATCTCAAATCGATCTTGGAGTAATAACTGGAACCATGCAACTGATCAAACAAATCATCGATCCTGAGAAGTGGATAATGATTCTTCACCGTTAATTTGTTTAGATCTCGATAATTAATGCACATTCTGAAAGATCCATCTTTCTTCTTTACAAACAAAACCGGTGCTCCCCAAGGCGAGGAACTCGGCCTAATGAATCCTTTATCCAAGAGCTCTTGCAATTGGTTCGACAACTCTTGCATTTCTGAGGGTGCAAGTCGATAAGGTGCTCGCGCAACTGGTGCATCTCCCGGCACTAAGTCAATCTGAAATTCGACTTGGCGAGTAGGTGGAAGTACTGGTAAGTCTTCAGGAAAGACTTCTGGAAAATCTTTAACGGTTGGTACATCCTCAAGTCGCTTCTCTTCCGACTTCTTTTCTGTGATATGAGCCAATGTATAACAACCCTTCTTTATGTATTTCTCTGTTTTAATGCACGAGATGATGCTGAGTCTAGTTCCGCTGCGTTCTCCGTGAACGACCAATGATTCGCCATCATAAGGAAGATGAACAACTTTTTCATCACAGATGATTCTGGCATGATGTCGAGATAACCAATCCATACCGATGACAATGTCAAAACTTCCAAGTTCTACTGGCATGAGATCTATATTGAATGGGTGATTGAGAAAATTGAGAGTGCAACCACGAATGATCGTGTCGGTGCCAACTAAACTACCGTTAGCTAGTTCAATGTGATATGGAGTGTCTAATGCGGTTGGTTCAATGTTGAGTAATGGTGCAAATGCGGTAGAAAAAAAACTTCTATCGGCTCCTGAATCAAATAGTATGGATGCATAACGATTATTAATGAGGAACGTACCCGTAACTACATTCGGGTCCTCCCTGACATCTTCTCCTCCAAGGACATAAGCTCTTCCTCAAGCTGTTCCACCTTGGTTATTGTTTCCCTGATTCTTTCCCTTCGGACAGTTATTCTTGAAGTGTCCGACTTCTCCACAACCAAAGCATGTTGCTGGGGGCTTCTGATTATCAACCACAATCGGAGCTTTGCAATCCCTGGTCGAATGACCAACTTTCTTACAGTTCCCACAAGGATTTGGACAATTTCCAGGGTTATGATGGGTTTGACGTTTGTTGCACTTGGGTAAAGTACCATTGTAACCTCTTTTCTCAGCTGAACCTGCAACATAGGCCTTTGCAGTTTTCTGTCTCTTGGGTGGTGGTTGAGTAGTATTGCTACTCTGGTTGTTATCCCGATTTCTTTTCTTGTTGTTGTTATTGGAATTGTTTCGATTGCTGTTATAGTTGTTGTTGTTTCGGTAGTTGTTGGAATTGTTGTTGTAGTTACGGTTACTGTTGGTGTTGTTGTTGTTGTTTGAGGTAGTTCCTTTCTTCACTATCTGAGCCATGAGTTTCTGATACATTCTGATTGCCTCATCCAATGTTTGCGGGTCAAAAGAAATCACATCTCCACGGATGTTGTGAGGTAATCCTCCAATGAAATTTTCTAACAGCTTCTCAGTGTCCGGAACCATTGTAGGACATAATGCTGCCAATTCCTGAAACCTCCTGATATATGCCTCAATATCATTACCTGCTGTCACTAGTTCATAAAACTCTGTTTCCATCTTTTTCACTTTTGTTCGTGAGCAAAACTTCTTTGTCAGCAACTTCTTGAATTCGTCCCATGTAAGCTTGTGAGCATTCTCCATTCCCATGGGCTTTGCATACAAATTCCACCATGACATAGCTTCCCCAACGAGTGTACTAGTAGCAAACTTTACTTTGCTGTCCTCCGGACAGTTGCATAGAAGGAATACTGATTCTGTCTTTTCAAACCATCGGATCATGGCAGTGGCCCCTTCAGTGCCTTTGAATTTTTCTGGATCACCACTCTTGAAATCTTTTTACGTACATTTACGACCATTTGTATCATTGGTATTTGTTCCTGCGGCTTCCGCGGTTTCTGCCCGCGAAGCGGTTTCAGCAGCAGCTGCAGCTACGACAGCTCTTTCTGTAGCCAATGCTGCCTCAATACTGTCGGCAACAAGCTTTCTGATCTCAGCGGTTGTCATAGCTGTAGTGGCTCTTTTGGGTGGCATAGTTCTTCACATTCACAAAAGATAACAACAATGAGAATCCACAATAGAAAACGATCATCATACACAATATATACAACCACAACATGTATATACATCCACAACACGTATAAATACAACCACAACATGTATAAATACAATGAAATCACAACGAAACATCATAAATATAATCACAATGCACATGAATATAATACATGAAAATTTCGGTTACGCAGACCGATATCATAAAATAGCACAACGAAAATCCTGCATAGTAGAGTCACACTTGATATATTTGTTTGTACTACAAGCAAAAGACAACAAGTCCTAACTATGTCCTACACCCTGGGACTAGGATAATAATGTACAAGCTACATGATAAAAGTCTAACACTAGGCACCTCCTTCGGGTGCTCCATCTAGCCTACGGAAGATCCTCTGAAGATCCCTAGACATAGCAACAGCAATCTCCTCTAGGTACTGAACTCGAAGCTGAAGATCAGTCTCCCTAGTCTCTGATGCAGACATCCTAGCCTGAACTGAAGATAACTCACCGGCCTGGCAATGATGCTCATCCTGGGACATCTGTGCCCTGTCGAACAACTCAGGCATCTCATGCCTCAACTAGGTAATACGCTCAGAACTCTCTAGCTGTCGGGACTCCAATCCCTGATATGAAATATCTATAGCAACTCTGCCAGTGACTAGTCACTCGACCTCCTCCTCTATAGCCTCGATCCGGCTCACTGGTATCTCCTCCACATAACCTACTGCCCTGTCAATCTGTCCCTGTAGATGATCTAGTCTCGAGTCAAGTGTAGCAGCAGTAAGTAGTCTTTCGGCAGCAGCCCTCGAGCTCTCACCAACCTCGAACCTGCTGGGTGGTGCTGTCTCTGCGGCATCTGAAGTATCTGGTGACGGAATATCAAGACGTGCCCGCTTCTTGAGCGGTAGGTCTAACATAGGAGTAGGATCTCTGCATTCATCCCAGAGATGAACGGGTGCTGATAGGGATGGCAATGGTGGAGACAATGATGATAAGGATGGTAAGGGTGATAATGGTGATGGTGTACTGAATGCCACACTCCTCCTCGCTGTCAAGCGGTGACGGAGTGGATGAGATGAAGTAAGTGATGATGGTGGTGCTAGGGATACGAATGCAGCTGGTGACCTGATAGTGAGACGATGAACCCGCTTAGCAGCAGTGCGCTTCATGCGCGGCCCACCTGGATATGTACGGTAAACTCGACCATAGGGTATAAACTCTCCTGGCTGGATAACTGGAACAACTCTAGGACCACGACGGATCACAGGTGACAGTGGTGGGGTAGGCACGACTTCCCCCTCCTCAAAGGGTTCTGTCTCAGCCTCGGACATCACAGGTGAAGACTGTGGAGTAGGCTCCACTGATGACAAAATGATAGTGGGTAGTGAGGGTGATGTAACCGACTCTAGTATGATGGAGGGTAGTGAGGAAATATCGTCTGACTCAGAGTCCGATGAGATAACAATAGGGTGTGAATCCGAAGACATCACTGTGACAATAGATGTGAAATAAAAGTAAATAAATATTTACACAATGTGAATTATGATGAAATGATATATGTATGAAATCGCAATCACTACATGTGCTATAATGAATATGCACTTATGCTACAATGATGAGATGCTATGATGGTGTAGTTATAGTCTAGGATATAATGGACACCCTAGTTCGCTATAACCATTGCTTTGATACCAATCTGTTACACGCCCAAATTTCGTGACTTGCAGCGGAATGAAGCATTCGAGGGCATGACTGGTCATAGCACCAAAGTTGCAGTTATATTGAACGACCTAAAGTGTCGTTTAGAAAATACATCGTTTGATTATCTAAAAGCATTCAGAGTTACAAAGCTAGGTCCCAAAAGGTGAAACAAGTTTTTAGAAAACAAGTTCATACAATTCAAACGATGGATAAGTGCATAAAATATAAAGTGAGACGCGTCGACTCCACGACTCCATGATATGTCCTTATGCAAGCCAACATGCGATACCTCAATTACCTGAAAATACATTGCTAAAAATGGTCAACAAAAATGTTGGTGAGATCATAGGTTTATGTAAATGAAATGTTATACGGATACCATAAGTATAAAGTGTATGACAAAACCATGCCACATAAAAATGATACATTAGCTCTTAAGCTCATGACCCTGAAGCTAGACTAAATGAAATGCCTCAACTGAGTGTTTGCCAATCACTCTAATATGACAGAAATGAAATGCGTTCGTTTGACAAGTTGGAGCTACCAACCCGAACGGAGGAGTCACCCTCAATAGATCTATTCACTCACTCTCGCTTGCTAACAATTAACGGTTCATGATAATAAAGGGGACTTTAATCTGGGCAATGATGTAACTTAAGCAATGTAATGAGTTTGGATACTTTGGACCGCATATAAAAATGGTGCAATGTATTCTCCCCCGAGAGTTTAGAAATCAATAAACAATTTAAAACGGGGCTATGAAAACTCACCTGATATGATATAGCAACAATGACAATGACGGATGTGATGAAATAAAGCTCGGTCTCTAACCGCGACCTATTATGAATGATATGATCAAATGTAAGCAATGATACAATGCAACACATGCAAATACGTATGTTAACGATACCACTTGTTAGTTTTGAAAATAACGTTTATCGACGAAAAATACACCTTTGACGTCTCGTTAAGTTATAAACTACTTTTCGTACAAATATGTTGAAACGGTACTCCACGATCCTCGTTTGGTACTCTATCGGCAAAATATAATGTTTTCGTCGCATTTTAATATTTTCCTTAACTTGTGAAAATATGTCCAAAATGGCCTCGTAAAACTAGTCGTGAAATATTGCACGTTAAGTGTTAGTGATCAAACTCGACGTTTTTGAAAACCTTGTAACAATGTATTAATTTCGTTTCATTTAACTTTTGATTGTGCATGCCTCGATCAATTATAAAATCGGCTATCAATGTTATGCCTCGCAAAAACACTAGTTTTTAAACTTAAAACACTTTCTATTAGTGGCTGTCAAAATAAACATGGTACGTCGGGCTTCAAACGTGTATATCTCGGTCGTTATAAGCTTGTTTTCTACGTTCTTTACATCCACGGCTTCGTATAAACATGAACTAACATAATCTCAGTAGCTCGGGTCATCTAGATCACGTCTAACACCTCGTTTTGTCCTTTGAATCTCGGCGATCAGCAACTAAATTTTCACAAAATTAGTTTTCGTCGTCTAACTTTGAAAAATCATATCTCCTTCGTTATAAGTCGGTTTTTAGTGATTCTTGCGGCCACGGTTTCGTTTTTGAAAGAAATTTCTGAATATGAAGGCCAAAATAGTTCAAAAGTTTCTGAGTTTTCCAGTTTACACGTTTTTGGACAGAACCTTATCTATACTTGTTAAAACTCATTTTCTTGGTTCTAAACTTGATCATACCACTTAAAATCAACTCTACATGTTCGCAAATCCTACCATACACCTTCTTAGGGTATCATGGGGTCCTAAACATCACCAACCTTGGTGGATTTCATGAGATTACTAGTAAAATTTATGGATCTAGTGTTAAAGATAGTTTATGTGCAAAGTGGTATCTAAAACATAAGTAACTTGCATGATTAACTAGTATAACTTGAAAATACATAATCATATGAAGTAAATGAAAGTATGAAATGATCAAAGAGATGTTCTTGAAGCTTACTTGCAATATTGGAGAGTTTTGATGAGAAAATTTGTAATAACTTAGGGTTTTTATCACAAAACCCTAACTAGGAATGAAATTAGAGCTTGATTAACACTTGAACTTCAAAAGTTGGTGAATGATCTTGGGTGTTCTTCCTTTGGCCGATCCAACAAGAAGAGAAAAGAGAGAATATGTAGCTATTTTGCTAGTTGATTTTGTAGAATGATGTGTTATAGAAATTAAATAAGGAAACATGTAGATATAAACATTAATGGAAGTGTACTTGTAATCAAGTGGTCTTATGGTTTAGGGTGGCTGGGGGGGGGGGCACATGGTTTAAAAAGGGATGGATTTGATGTTTAATTAAAACTCTTGTCTAGTTATTACATGTGTTAGTTAGTTTAGTGTATACATTAGGTGTTATCGGGTACCGAGTTAACTAGAAATAAATCTTGACGAGGTGAAATAAAGTACGACGAAGTTGTAAAAATTGAAAAATGTTATTCCTTGCATGAATCGGGTGTTAGAATGATAATCGGATTGAAATTTCGTAAAGTGACGGAGTTTTAAGCTCCTAACGTAAAATATAGCAATTGGTTTAAAAACACCGGGTAAAGTAATAATATAATCTCTATATCATTTTAATCAGTTTGAAAATGTATTAGGATCATAGTCGGGAGTATTGGGTATAATGTTAGTTGAAATGACTGAGTGGTAACGTTAATTAAACAATTAAGCATACGTTAATGAAAATCACACAAACCCATGCATGAACTGATATGATAATGATGTTACTGATGACATGCAGACTACTCTAGTCTGTATGATGTGCCTTCACTGATGATGCATGAATACGCAGCTAAACCTAACTGGTTACGCGCATTTGAGTACCCGTAAACCAAGTTTACGACATGATGAATGATGCCCATGAATAGTGATTTCCCTCCGGGAATGAATAGTGTCATGATAAATAGTGAAATGATGAATAGTGATCGGTGAATAGTAACTCATGAATATTAAATTGTCGAGGTTTGGAAAATGACCTGAAATTACGAGTTGTGACAATTATATATGGTTGGTTTGGACTATTATGCTTGGTTTGAACTTTCATACTTGGTTGAATGGGTTGAACTATTATTCTTGGTTGCTCATTTGTGTTGTAGCTCTCGTTACTCATGCACCATATTACTTGGTTAGCTTGAACCATTTACAACTAACCTTTGTTTTGTAGCATTTCTCATCCTTGCATCATATACGTTGGTACCCTAGCAACGGGAAGTATTGATCAATGGGGAGTTAATCATGCACTAACCTTTATTTTTGTAGCATCATTCATCATTGAATCATATACTTTGGCACCCTAACAAGGGGGAGTATTGATCAAGGGGGAGCTCATCTAGCACTAACCTTTGTTTTTGTAGATTCAAGCGTCATAAACTTGGCACTCCATTAAGGGAGTATTGTCCAAGGGGGAGCCATTAAGCACTCAAAATCCATGAATCATGATACTTGGTACTCCAAATTAGGGGGAGTAATCACCAAGGGCCATTCACTACATTCCGCTTTGCATTTCCTCTTTTTGTTTCGACAAAAGGGGGAGATTCTATTAAACTCATACATCATATATTTCATACAATTTAAAATGGAAAAATTGATTTTAAATTTGCATAAAACAAGTTTAATCTATATTTTTAAAAGACATCATGGCATACATCATATTGAGATCTTTAGATATCTTGAAGATCTTGAGAATATCATGGTTAGATCTTCACACAAAGAATTAGATATGGTAATATCTTGGCAAGATTTGGGAAAGATTATGGAAGATTTGCTGTCAGGGACTGGCGGAACCAAAGGGATACATGGACGAATCCCTCATTTTGGATCCGCCAAATTCGTGGGATGTTTGATCAATTTGCCTATAAATAGTAATCTGCTCATTCATGTTTTCTCATCACTTTTAGCATAAACAACATTCATTCATTCTTTCATTCATTACTAACCCATTCATATTACATATTACATTCTTAGTGATATTTCTTTTGTAGCAAAGAGATCAAATCATCACAAGCTTCAACTAAGCGTTGCAAGACTTGTTAGAATAGTCACTGTGTTAATTAGTAGTTTGTCACACATCATTTTTGTACCAATCATTCATATAACTTAGTAGAGTCCGGTTATGTCACACCCCCAAATACCTGATTGGCAGCGGAATGGAATACCTGGGGCATGACTGCCATAGCATCACAGTTACAGTTATATTGAACGACCTAAAGTGTCGTTTTAAAAGTACATCGTTTGATTTCATAAAACATTCAGAGTTTACAAAAGATAGGTCCCAAAAGATTTGTCAAAGTTGCGGAAATAAGTTTGTTACAAACCAAACGATAGTTTAAGTGCATAAAAATACAAGTGAGATGCATCCTCATCGCGACTCTATGATAAGTCCTCATGCAGGCCATGATGCGAATGCTTTAATTATCTGAAAATACATTGCTAAAACGGTCAACAAAAATGTTGGTGAGGATCATAGGTTTATGTAAATGATAAGTCTGTACGGTAACCACAAGTATAAAGTGAAATGACAAGAATGCTACATAAAAATCATACATTGGCTCTTAAGCTCATGACCCCGAAGCTAGACTGATTATGAAGGCCCCACCAGAGTGTTTTTCTAGACACTCTGAATATGATATCAAATGAAATGCATCCGTCTGACTGGTTGGATCTACCAACCCGGATGGAGGAGTCACCCTCAATAGATCTATTCACTCACCCTCGCTTACTACGTAATTAACGGTTCATGATAAATAAAAGGGAACTTTAATATGGCAATGAGGTAACTTAAGCAATGTAAATGAATTTGATACTTTGGTCCGTATGAAAAAATGGTGCAATGTATTCTCCCCCGCAGGTTTAGAAATGAAATTATAAATTGAAAACGGGGCTATGAAAACTCACCTGATGCAATGGTTATGATGACAATAGTGGATACACTGAAATGAGGCGCGATCACTAACCGCAACCTAATATGAATGATATGATCTAATGTAAGTCATGAAATGATGTTACACATGCAAATACGTATGTTATCGATACCACTCGTATATTTTTGATATAATGTTTATCGTTGAAAAAGATGTTTATGACGTCTTGTCAAGGTATAAGGTACTTTACTTGTATATACGTTGCCACGACATTCTAGGATAGTCGTTTAGTGATTAATCGAGAAAATAGAGTTTTTCGTCGCAAATAAAACACTTTGATAATTTTCTGAAAATGACTAAGTAGCCTCGCAAAGCTAGTCGTAAGTTGGTGAATATTGAGTGTTAGGAAAACAAACTCAGTGGTTTTAGAAAGCTTGTAACAATATCTAGAAGTTGTAACACTGAACTTTCGTCCATACGAGTCCCGATCATGGAGAAAAATAATAGTTAAGTTAAATAGTCGGGCTAAATTCGCTGTTTTTGTGCAGTTTTCGGGTATATTGGAAATGTCGTGTTTTACTCGTTACAAGTCCGATTGACGAACGGCTGATCAATTTGGAAAATAGGCCGGGAGTATTTGATTTTACCTCAAGGTGTTAATGTCTCAAAACTAACTCGATCAATGAGAAAACGGCTCTCAATTTGGTTACCCGCAAAGACAGTTTTACACTTAGGAAATATTGTTAAGTAAAAGCTGATGAAAAGGTGTTGTGAACGTCGGTTTTCTATCGCTTGTATCTCGGTCGTTATAAGCTCGTTTTCTACGTTCTTTGTGTCCTCGGCTTCGTGCTACAACTAACTAATAGATTTTTGATATGCCGGCTCATCTAGTTCGCGTTCAACGCCTCATTTTAACCATTGAAAATCGTGTGACAGCCTACTATTTTTCAGAAAATATAGTTTTCGTCGTTAAACTTGTAATTAACGTATCTTTCTCGTCGTAAGCTCGTTTTTACTCATTCCAGCGGCCATGGCTTCGTTTTTGAGTGTATTTTCTAAATATGTAAGCCAAATAACCCATGAACCACTGAAATTTCCAGATTTTGAAAAAATGGACAGACCCTTATTATATTTTGTCAAAAACCATTTTTACTAGTTCAAGACTTGAACAAATCCCTTTCAATCAACACCAAAGCTATTCTAAACCTACCATACACCTTCTAGGGTGTCATGGGTTCCTAATCTTCACCAAAAATGATAGAGTTCATAAGAATACTAATAGGATCCTTTAAATTCATTTTAATGATAAAAACAAGTGGTAAGTGGTATGTAACATAAGTATACTTGCATGTTTTGTTACTAGATCATAAAAATAGATTAAGTAGGAGTATGAATGAGTAGAAAAATTATCACTTAGAACACTTGATGATGAAGAGTTTTTGAGGCTAATAACTTAATTACTTCAAGGTTTTTATTTCAAAACCCTAACTAGAAACACTAATAGAACTAGAAAATCACTTGATCTTAGATTGGCTATGGTTTCTTCTTGGCTCTTGATCTTGGCCGATTCTACATAAGGTGGAGATGGTGATGATATTTTTTTTTCTTACTTGAAGTATGAAGTGATATATGTAGTGTAAATGAGATTATGTAGTGAAATATGGTAGATATTTATTCTTTGGTCAAATGGTAGTAAAAGCTAGGCTAGGAGGGGGGGGGGCATATGGGCGTGAAAAGGGGGAAAGGGGGGATGAGGTGTTGGTTGCTATTAATTAGTTTAAAACCAAGTATGTTTTTTTTCCCTCTACCACCAAATCCCATCGCCACCGCCACAAACCCACCACCACCAAACCTACCACCACCAAATCCACCACCACCAAATCCCATCTTTTCAATCACCCCTTATACATTAAAAACCAACTATAACCTTGAAGCAATCGTCGTGCCTGCAACAGAGCATAATAGCTCAAAAGCACACACCCGAATCCAGCCAAATCTAGTCTTTGAAACCACTTATCGAGTTTTTTGTGTCTCTCCTTTCTCTCCCCACCTTTACAAGCTATCACATACTTGATCTCTTCCCCAAATAACATCTTTTCCACCTTGTGTCTCTCCATTGACCAGATTTGTTATGATCAGAATCTTGTTCAACTACCACCATAACTTTCGGGGATAAACCCCTCAAAGCCGTTAGAAATCCTTCTATTTTTGTAGAAGTGATAGCACTAGATAAAGGCGAAGACGAGGCCATATCTTGACTAAGGCTATACCCATTGGCTAAATATTTTGGATTCACTTGGAGGACTCTTTGCAAGTGAACTCCATTTGAATTCTTTTTTGATTTAACGACTTCATCATCAGGTGCCAACAACGAATGAAACTATAGAACCGAGCTTATAGCTAAAGCCTCGCCTGTTTTAACATTCAGTTTCTCAACATCAAGATTATCTATTGTGCTCACAATGGGATTGAATTGAAATGGATTAAGTAGGAGTATGAATGAGTAGAAAAATTATCACTTAGAACACTTACTTGATGATGAAGAGTTTTTGAGGCTAATAACTTAATTACTTCAAGGTTTTTATTTCAAAACCCTAACTAGAAACACTAATAGAACTAGAAAATCACTTGATCTTGGATTGGCTATGGTTTCTTCTTGGCTCTTGATCATTGCCGATTCTACCTAAGGTGGAGATGGTGATGATATTTTTTTTTCTTACTTGAAGTATGAAGTGATATGTGTAGTGTAAATGAGATTATGTAGTGAAATAGGGTAGATATTTATTCTTTGGTCAAATGGTAGTCAAAAATAGGCTAGGAGGGGGGGGGGCATATGGGCGTGAAATGATGAATAGTAATCCGTGAATAGTAAATTTCGTAGTTTGGAAAATGACCTGAAATTACGATTTGTCACAGGTTAGTATTTTAGTCCTTAAAATATATAGAGTGTCAGGAGTGGTTGTGCCCTTGTAAAAGAATTCGGTATCAAGCTTTGTACCGGAAAAAGTGTAAGCGACGTGTATAAAGGTTTTCTCCGCCGAGAAGGGAGCTTGTTTCTTAGTGAAGAAAACCTCTCGAGTTAGAGGCTCGAGGAGTGGAGTAGGGCAAGGAAGAGAGTCGCTGTAGACCGAACCACTATAAACATCCGTGTTATGGTTTGATTGTTTCTTTCTCTACTTACTTGTTATATATAGTTTATTGTTTGCATAACTTTGAAATCACGTTAAGTATTCAAAGCAAAAGAATTTTAAAACGGTAAAACTATTCAACCCCTTTCTTGTTTTCCACACACCACATGAGTGGTTTTGGTTTCAGGTCAAAGAGCAACACTCCCACGTAGGGTGTGTGAGTCTTTTGGCCTCGGTTAGACAAGACAACCCGTATAGGGTGTGTTTGTGTCATTTGTGTGTCTTAGTTCGGTTCATCACGAGACGCCACAAGGGTGGTCATGGTTTGTTTACGGATTAAAGCGACACACTACGAAAGTATGCTCGTTGTAGCTCATGCGTGGCTAGACCAACCTGTATAGGGTGGGTCTTGTCGCCACGAGGTGTTGTTTGTTGATTGTGTCATCTTACTTTCGAGTCGATAATACCTAATGGTGCATTTGGTTTTAATAAGGGATCGAACCTACTTAAAGTAAAGGGTGTTTTGTGAATCCGGTTAACAACTAAAAACAAGATAGCGTTTATATCTTTTTATACTTTGGCATTTGTGTTTGTGTTTGGGTTGCTTGGGCTCAGTAGCTCACCAAAGATACATTGGGTTTGAATTGGTCTTGGGCCTAAGCCCTCAAGAAAGTTTTAGAGAGTGCGTTGGTTTTGCTTAAAATGATCACAAAAATGTAAACTTATACATACAAAAACTCAGTTCTAAGCCTTCTAAAATTTTGAATTTGACTTATTCAACTTATAAAGATTTACTCGAGTTTTACAAACAATATACAACGGCTTATTATTCAAACACATACTTTGTAATATTTAGTTATCTCGGAAACACTAAAACATATACACAGGTCATGCCCGATTTTCTAAAAACCCTACATTTATAACCTATTACAAGTGTATTTTTAGTTACAAACTCTTTTAATAAAACTAATACTTAAAATATAATTTTTACACACTTTTATTGTTAGCTAATATTTAACTACATACATAAATACATAGACTTTTAAACGACACTCTTATAATCCGACCTCGTCTTTCATTTACTTGTGATTACTTCCCGTACATCGTCTATCGGTTACCGTCGAACCGAGGACTTATTCGTCTTCATACTTTGATACTTTATACTTATATACTTACGCACTTCCAAGAGCCAATCCTTGCCAACTATTATAAAACGACTTACAATTAAGTGCTACCACACAAGCAACAATATCACAACACTTTAAAACCTTTTAGTTTAATTTAATCTCGTTGAGTCTTAAACTTTAACTGTGAACTAAAACATGCCTTACTAATCTAGGTCGCGTGTTGGTGCCGCCCATTATCACTACTTGACTTTTTACTATCAGACTGCTATTTGCTGAGGTGAGTTCATGGCCCCTACCTTTACTTGTTTTATAACTGTTTTGGGAGAGAATGCATGCTCGTTTTTATTTAAACTCAATGATTGTTTTACTTGAAACGTGTTTGGTTTTAAATACTAGATTGTTTACTCGAATGCGTTATATGTATACATGACACACACATAGACCAGGTGTACTAGACAAACATATAAAACAGGACCGGGCGTAACGGTCACATTACCTGGTGTAACGGTCACATTACCGGGTGTAACGGACATACTACCAGGTGTAATGGTCATTATGGGTGTACCTATTAACCAAATATTATAAACTTGTGTTCCACATTTACGAATATTTAAACCTATGAACTCACCAACCTCGTGTTGACACTTTAGCATGTATTTTCAGGTGTAAAGCGATAGCATACTATTGGAGGCTTTGGCAGGGCATGGCACGGTCATAGACGACTCTGATATGTATATATATATATATATATATATATATATATATATATATATATATATATATATATATATATGTTGGGACCGCTCTATTATTATAGGCCTGTTTTCCGCACTATATTTGGAATGATGTAAACTTAATGTTTTTGGTAATGAAATTTTCTTCTAAACGGTTAAGGTAAAACTGTTCTTTGTACCTTGTGTTGAGATACCAATTGAGTAGCACCCCAGTGACGTGTATGCTTCCGCTAAAGCAGATTTTGAGGGTGTTACAGATTGGTATCAGAGCCTTGGTTATAGAGAACTGGTTATTTTTCAAACCTAGACTATAACTACTTTTACAAAAACAAAACCCTATAACCATCACATTCCTGCCTGCCAAGCCGGTTGCCTTAATTACTGTTTTACTTTACACAACTATATGCTATGCTTTACCGTTTGATGATTTATATCATACTTGACTTACACTATATACCAAAAGTATTTTCTACATACTTATATATATACCGCACTTGTCACAACTTACCTTCCCCGACACAAT
Organism: Artemisia tridentata subsp. tridentata; assembly: GCA_021014915.2. NCBI lineage: Eukaryota > Viridiplantae > Streptophyta > Magnoliopsida > Asterales > Asteraceae > Artemisia > Artemisia tridentata. The sequence goes on from CP139507.1 coordinate 210,593,367, forward strand.
TTCACTACCCGACTCCAAGTTCGAACGCTCGTCCAGTTCTTTTGAAACACCTAATTTACCATCATCTAGAAATCCACCAATCCATTTGGTCACGACCTCAACCTATCGCCTTAAAACATATTTCCTCGAGACATCTACTCTTAGGACACATCACTATTAGGTCTCACTCTTCATGCATTATTTAAAAAGGGACATGTCGTTTGGGAAGCAAAACCTAGTCTCTGCAGCCATGTGACGACTATTAATCTATGACGAGTGTGATTATCTATTCAATTGTGTCTCTTCTTTCATGGTTGATTTTACCCACGTATTCTACCTGTGATGATTGCACCCTCGTGTGATACCGTTCTCTTTATTTGAAACCTCATTCGTTGTCATCTTTTACGATGTAGATAAATGGCTCCTACAAGAAGAACAACCAAGACCACACGTGGTCGACCTGCTGCTACCACTCTTCCAACTGGGGATGGAGCAAACCCGCTTATTGTGAATCAAGCCATGGTAGATTAGTTGGTAAATGACCATGTAGCAGCAACAGCACTGGCTGCAGCAAATGTAAACAACTCGACTACTGATGTCGGAACCTCAAGACCTACAAACAACAACAACCGCGGCTGCACCTATCAGGAGTTCCGAAAGACCATGACTGGAAATTTTGGAGGAACCGAGGGAGCTGTGGTTTTGGTCAGATGGATTGAAAGGCTGGAGACTGTGTTTCGAATATGTAGTTGTACGGATGAAGACAGGGTTAAGTATGCATCATTCACCTTCAAGGATGCTGCTCTAACCTGTGGAATAACTATCTGAGGTCTGCTGGCTAAGACACCACTTACGCAATCCACTGGGGAAATTTCAAGGAAATGGTACTCAAAAAGTATTGCCCTCGCAATGAGATTAAAAAGTTGGAGGTCGAGTTTTGGAACCTCAAGGTGCAGGGTACCAATATAGCTGCATACAACCAACGCTTTCAAGAGTTGGCTTTACTGTGCCCTGAGATGGTCCAAACTGAAGCTCGCTTACTAGAGAGATACATTGGAGGATTACCCCCATCCATCAAGGGTAATGTTACCACCTTCAAAGCTGCTGATCTCTATGAGACTATGGAAGAGGCCAACAAGCTAATGGACCAAGTAATCGAGGATATCGCCGAGAAGGTGGTAGATAACAAAAGGAAATGGGATGATCACTCCGGGGACAACAACAACAACAACAAACAAAACAAGCGACAAGAGGTCGCCAAGGTCTATATATACTGCTGGGACGGGAGAGAAGAAAGGTTATGCTGGAACTTTACCCAAGTGCAACAAGTGTCGATTTCACCACAATGGACCTTGCCCCACTCAGTGTGGGAACTGCCACAAGGTCGGACACAAAGCCAAAGATTGCAAGGCTCCCACCCTCATGATGGACCCGAACGTCACAATAACCTGCTATGAGTGTGGAGTGATAGGACACTTCAGGAGTGAATGCCTAGAGCTGAGGAATCAGAATCGAGGAAGAACTCGTGGGAACGCATGCGCGATAGGAGGAGGAGAAGCTCGCTAGGACCTCAACAACGTCATGGGTGATAACAATGTTTAAGAAGAGAGAGTTCCCTGCTTTGCATAATAAGACCTAAGTCTAGACCCTCTTGGATTGTATTTCCTTGAGTGCTTATACTTCCTTAAGATTTTATTTTTTGGTGCATTGTGTTGATTTTCATCTCATGAATACACTACAAAAAAAAGGCTTTCAGAGACTGAAAAATCAGTCTCCGATACACCATGATCAGTTACGAATGGTCTATCAAGGACTGATTTTGCTAGTCACTAATCAGTTACAACAGCTTAGTTACGGAAAGTGACGTTATCAACTGAAATTCAGTCCTTGTTGTATCAAACCAACGAGGACCAGAGATCAGTCTCCAAATTAAAAAAGTCAGTCCTTATTTCTATGGGTTGGTATCATGTTATTTCAGTCCCCAATGCATATTATCAGCGACTGAAAAGTCAGTCGCCAATACTATGTTAAATCAGTTACTAACACATGGATTTAGGGACTGAAAATTAGTCCATAAACATTGTTTATAATCCCTAATACGTTTCGTTGTTTTGTAGATTACCGTACCAAATCAGTCTCTAATAATAGGATTTAAAAACTGATTAGTCTCCGATGAAAGGCTTTAAAGACTGATTGTTAGTCACAAAAAACAGATGAATTAGTCCTTAATTTGTTTTTCTAGTGACTGAAAATTAGTTTCAAAATATATGTTAATCGATACAAAATAACATTCAAATCAGTCTCCAATATGATGGCGCCATTCCATTATATTTTTATTATAAACCAAAAGTTAGTGGCAAATACAATTTAATTCAGTCCCCATTCACAATGCATACATGACCCCTTACAATAGTATATAAAACTCCAAACCATAAACAATAATAATAACAATATTTCTTTAAAGCATAATAATCACCAATCCAAATAACAAGAGTTTACAATTCAATATGTTTAAAAATAAAACCAAATTCAATAGAAATAAATTTGAACGTCCTATATATCACTATCGGTGAATGGATCATCGTTACCATCACCTTCAGTAGTATTTGGTGAGTCTATTGTGCTCTCGAAGTCTGGAAATTTTTGGCTCAAGAATTTTGCCAATTTCTCATAATTACGTTTATACGGTTCAAGTTCACTAACCTTTGCTCTCGATTCATTAATCTCAGTCGAGTTTTATTTAGGTGTTGAGTCAGCTTGTTGAGATGATTCAGCTGCTTCTTTCATCCAATAATCTTTTTTCCTCATCACTAGCCCAACACCCACCTCCCATGCTGATTGTATTGTCTTCTTTCGGCCACAAACACTTTTTATGGCTTGTTTCTCAACCTCGTGCTCCAAAATAGTAGTAATCTGAGTCGTTCCTTCATCTTTTAATTTATCAAGAGCCATCTGTTTATGCCAAAGTTTGATTGTTGACAATCCCCTACAAAAAAAAAAAAAAAAATTGTTTAAGAGTACACATAACATGCATATATATATGATATGTATTTACAACATTACATCTAAAAGTTTAAGAATGCATGCATTACAGTTAAGATAGCCGACATGCCAACGTATTTACATGTTTTAGGAGAGAAGATAGCATCAAATTTTCAAAAACTTGATTCAGGGTAAGCAACTTTAAAATTTGTTTATACAGTAACTTGTCAAAGTGATGACGTGGAATCATACACGTTGATGATATTCAACCCTGTTGACTTATTTTAAAACAAAAGCTAACCTTAGACACAGCATCACCAAGGCAAACTCTTTTTGCAGCCTGGCCAAACATTTGTTCATCCCTTGGGAACATAAGAAACTCGAGGTTTGAAACTTCAGAATACTTTGGATGAGATTTGTCATCAGGATCCACAAAATGCTTTATCCCTGCTAGTGTGAATTCACGAACTCTTAAGAGACCTTGTCGAGGAGATATCTGAAAATGTCAAAAAATAAAGGATGTCAATTCTAGAAGACAAACACTTGTCAACTCATTATAAATGAATTGATTAAAGTTGTATATTTTCAAAAGAGCACATGACCTCGTTTCTAAAAGCTTGACCGATTTGTGTGGCAGCAAATGGGAGTTTGTTACCATTGTAATAGTATAAATCTTTAAAATTAATGAATATGCCCTGTGTCATTTCAGGACACATGTACCTGGATTATAACAAATTAGACGAGTTCCAAAAAACAAGTTAAAAGCATGTGCAAGAATAAAAAACATATAATTTGCACATATAAATGTGAGTGTGCGTCAAGGACCATATAGTGCACCTCACCATATTATGTTTCCTTTGTAAGATAAACAATAAAGAGTGACAATTTCAGCACTTAAACTTAAAAATAGGTCGATTTGAATCCTGTCTTAGTGTCTTACCTATGAAGGATTAAATCAGTAAATTTTGGTAAAGAGTTTAGAAGAAAATAGGTCAGCAAGGTATAAAGGGTGGAAAGTCAGCTTTAGTGTACTTTTTATGAAATTAATATATAACTTCTTAGTCATATCATCCTAATCTCTTTTCATTGTTAACAACATAGATGCATGTAATAATATCTGAAAAACTAACAATTTACCAATACATATTTGAGCGTAAAAAGTGTTTAGTGTATACCAAATACAGCATGTTACAATCCATGCAACACTCAAATGTTTTTACTTGTTACTCAGCATGCCCATACAATAGGAGATAATAATAAGAAACATCACTAACCCGGAGCTCATGCCAGACGGACCGATTGAAGTAGCAAACATAAGATTGAACGGATAAGGATCTGACAGAGGATTCTTGGTATCTGGTGCCACTATACCATATTCCTTGATTTTAGCACCAAGTTGTTCAGAAGAAAGATCATCAAGAAAAACAAGAATGTGCTTCAATTCAGCAGCCTTTTCAGAACTGATAGCAAGGTCCTTCTCAAGCTTATCCTTACAATAATCTTTAAGCAAGTGATCAGCTCTGTAACAAGTAGCTGTCTTCTCATCTTTAACCATAAGGTCGGTAAATTTATCAACGTGGCCAGAAGCTTTCAAGACCACTTCAGGAGTGACACAAGGGCAGTCAATTCTAGCATATTTTCTTCGAGTACAAAGTGCTGAGGAAAGATTAAGCATATAAATATTAAGCTCAAAAACTAAAAACACCAAGAATAATATACACCAAGAATAATATACACCTTAATACTAAAATCGTATCATCTTTTAATTTATCAAGAGCCATCTGTTTATTTAGCCATCTTTTAATTTACCAAATCAGTCTCTAATAATAGCAACTTTACAATTAAAGGTGACATGTGTTAACGTTAACCAACCCCAACTTGCTTATTTAGTTGCCCTTGATACTTCTGGTTGTACCCACCCGCTAAACCCACCAATGGAACCCATAAACTGAACCAACTGCCAGTACAAACACAATAAACCCACCCACTGAACCTACTCCTTGTATCCCCTGAACCCATCAACTGAACAAACCCACTAAACAAACCCATTGAACCAACCACACTGACACAACCCACTGAAGCAACCTCATGAAACAACTGACTGACTGAAGCCTCTTAGAACACATGAAAATATAGAGAGAAAACTGGTTCAAGAGAAGGGCTTACAAAAGCTTTAAACGTTGGCGGTGAGCATGGTTGCTGTATGTATCACATGGCTACTCGCTTTCTCCCTAATGTGTTAATGTTTTGTACTCTTATTGAGAAACAACATAAGAAAATAGCTACATTTCACTCACTAAATACGAGTTTATTATTTTGCCTAAAATCGATGCTATTCATTTCTCCTATTTTAGATAGAAAATCTGAAATGCAATAGGTAAAGCAGTCTATCTGCAAGGCTATCATATAGCGATAGATGTAATAAAGTTCATGAACTCACATAAGATAATCTGAAAAATACTGAGAAGAATATCTTACCACAACTGCAGACGAACAGTACGATCTTCAAGATACATTGTCTTCGACAAGAAATCAATTCCAATAGTTGCCTGATCAATACAGAACACAATTTAGTCTAAGGTATATGTAATTGTGGTCACTCTTAAGCAAACTACTCAACTTTTAACATTTAGGCAGAACAGAAACATTGTTATAACTTTGTTATGATCTTGTAACAAATATCTATCTATAACAGCTAACGACATAATTCACTCCTTTAGACAGCATAACACAGTAGCTCATATGCCAGACAAACACAATGAAATCCTATAGATGCTAACACACTATTGCATCAAGTGTAAAATGGTGACCTCAAGGCTTGCGAGATACTTTCTACAAGGTCCCTCCACTACTGAACATATCATTTCCATGAATACTATTATCTCAAGTATGATTAACCAATTCAAAAAGAACAAAATCGGTCTACATTACCTACAGTTTAGAATTTGAGATCATTCATCCTTACATCAGTCAGCAGATAAAAGGAAAATTTCATTACGGCATCAACTGAATTACTAAAGGCCTTGTACATAGAAAACGAAGTTCCCTCTGATGGTGATCATTGATCCTAAAGGCCTTCTACTTAGGAAACTATAACAAGTAAATAATCATGAAAATGCTCTTATCTTCATATATAAATCTCACGTGACATGAGGACAGTCATATAGGGACATAACACATAATTAAGTTCAATACACAAATGTAGCATGCGCGCCAAACACAGATCTGCATTAATTCAACAAAATGAGGTTCCTGGAATTGATCACCCAAACACGAAATTGCTAAAAATCACCCAAACACGAAATTGACACATAAAGACCTCAAATTGATGTTTAAATTAACCCGTTACAATACCTTATTTGTGGATATATGACATAAAATCGGGAGTGATGATTATGAATCGCCATGGTCTGGTGGCTGACTGGTGAGGATGTGACTGACGACTTTGGGTGGTGACTAGCAATGATCAATAAAGGAGACGGTCAAGCGAATTTGGTTTGTTTGAAGACCAAAAGAGAGAACGTGAGAGGAAATGAAGATGATAAGTTTGTGGATGTGAGATGTGAGGTTGCTAATAGTTGGATAGTTGGATGGAAGGATAATTTGACTTTTGGGGAAAACTTAGAGCGGGATAACTGAAAATGAGAGAGGGAAATTCTATTTTATTTGGAGGTATTATAGAATCTAATTTGTATATTTTATAAACCAACTAGTTTTAGAACTCATAAAGGCACGGGGTTTAGCCAGATATTATAAAAGGTAATAATTTTTTAATAATTTTATTTTAAAGTTAAATATTGTGACAATTCATAAGTAACTTATTTTAAGATTAAATATAATACAATTATAACTCGTACGTCTATTAGTAGTCGATTTGAATAGGGTGTTAATGGTTTACTAATCTACACTCATTAAGTTCTCAGCTAATCATTGAGATTCATTTGCGATACAAACTAATCCTAGTTGTCATCTAGCTATTTATTAATTTAGTGTTTACAACTAGCTACTTTAACCTAATAGTCTAACAAGCGTTTATCCAGTTAGTGACATTTGTGTATCCCTAATCACTCATACGTGAGGCGTCTAAAAATATGAATATCAATGTAAAATTACTTAACATCCAAAGCTCATCCTATGGATAAAATCAAGTCATACACATAGATGAAAGTAAATATGGATAAACTCAACAATTACGTATGGTATGTATTGAGGGTTTGGGTTGGTTGACCGTTCGGTTTCCCACGTTTAGTAAAGACCCCAAAATGTGACAAGAGTCACGAGTTGGGGTAACGCTCACGAGTCGACTCAGTTGGTTTGTGTCAATTACCCAAGAGGATAATAGACTTGAATGTGGAGTTCCCAAGGCAGGATATGTTGCTTGGGATTAGCTTGATCCATTTCTAGAAAATGTTATAGTATTTATAAGGAGACCTTTAGGGGTGTGAGAACTCGTAAAGGCAATATGATGGTCCACGTGGTGTGTAAAGTAGAGTGCGTTGATTGGCTATATGCCTATATGCAACTTTCTTGTTATTATCTTGAATGGAAGTGGTGTGTATAGTATAGTGGATTGACGATTGCTATAGGCACCACGACTTATTATATATGGTAAGAATGTAATAGTCGTTTCTTTAAAAGGGATGTCGCGCTCGATGAAGCAACTGATTGATGTCATTATCCCGATTACACGTCTTAAATTGTCAACACTCAAAATGAAAGCCATTGGTGAAACTTGAATTCTGCTCGAGTTCCCACGTCACGGGGGTATAAACCGAGGTTTCGTGCGTGAACCCCTAAGTGTTACACATAAATAGCAATCCGTAAATAGGTTTATATACAAACTTACAATTACTAACAATGATACAAATATATGTAGGTCTTAAAAACAAGTGTAGTACATTACAATATATAGAACCGTATATTCTGTCGGTAATTCATTTTCGTCCGTTTTTATCTGTTTTTGTCCGTTTTTATACGTTTTCGTCCGTTTTTTATGTTTTTGTCCGTTTTTATACATTTTCGTCACTCTTTTACGTTTTTGTCCATTTTTTACGTTTTCGTCCGTTTTTTACGATTTTATATGTTTTCATCCATTTTAGTCCGTTTTTTTTTTCGTTTTTATATGTTTTCATCCGTTTTTGTCCGTTTGTATACGATTTCATCCGTATTTTTATGTTTTCATCAGTTTTTATCTGTTATATTTTAACTTTTTTATACGTGTTCATCCGTTTTAGTCCCTTTTTTTACGTTTACGTCCGTTTTGTACGTTTTCGTCCATTTTGATACGTTTTCATCTGATTTTAAACATTTTCGTCTGTTTTTATAAGTTTTCATCCGTTTTTAAACATTTTAGTCCGTTTTAATCTATTTTTATACATTTTAGTCTTAGCTATGATGTCCATGTATTAGGGACTGATTTGTGATTCAAATTCAGTCACTAACAAATTTCCCTCCAAACTTTTTTTATTGCGCAAACATATTTGTAACTGAATTTTAGTATGATGTCCATGTAATAGGGACGAAGCTGTGACTGAAATTCAGTCACTAAAAAATTTCCCTGCAAACCTTTTTATTGTGTAGACATATTTGTAACTGAAACTTAGTCTTAGCTATGATCTCCATGTAATAGGGACCGAACTGTGACTATAATTCAGTCACTAACAAATTTTTCGCCAAAATTTTTTATTGCGCAAATATATTTGTAACTGAAATTTAGTCTTAGATATGATGTACATGTACTAGGGACTGAATTGTCACCCTTATTCAGTCACTAACAAATTTGCCTCCAAATTTTTTTCCCGTACAGGCATATTAGTAACTGAAATTTAGTCTCAGATACGGGGTCACTGAATCGAGGACTGATTTTTAGTCGTCGCAATCAGTCAATAAAAGGTCAGTCCTTAAAAGTATCAGTAATTGATGTTTCAGTTACCGATGCTATGTATCAGCGACTGATATATCAGTCCCTAGAAATTCAGTCTCTGAAAGCCTTTTTTTTTGTAGTGATACCCTATCATTTTATGTCAAGGCGTTATGACGACTTCTTTCCGTTACGCTCTTTATTGAATAAACCATCTTTGAAAATTTCCTGCAAACTATTCTGCTATCGTCTTATATACAGTTGTGCTCCTTTATAAACTATTTTGATTACTATCTTATAAACAGATTTGGCCGATACTGTTTATCCGTAATAATCCTAACACTATCTTGACTAAACCAAACATGACATCATCAATCCTCAATTAAACTTAGCCTGATCACCTATGTTTAATTCAGGAAGGATCATTCTATGATGGAAATAGTCACCTCAAAAATTTGTACTTCAAGGCGAACAATTCACATCTCAACTGTCAAAGCTCAATAGTTTCTCGAAAAGGTCTCGAATTCATGTGGGAATGTGAAAATAAAATCAAGCGTAAATGCCCTCAATTTTCTCAACTCCATCGGGCAACTCTAAGTGAAAAACGAGGACGGTTTTCCTTCTAAGGCGGGAAGGATGTGACAAACGGTAATTTTATCACTAATATTTTAATAATAAATGTTAATTTATTATTACCTAACTGTTAAATTAAGCATTCATGAGCTTGCATAACTATTTCGGGAAGCAAACCCGCACACTGTAGCATACAGTAACTCGCGAAAACTAATTAACTTTAACAAAAAAAGGTAAATTTTCCACTTCCTTTTATTTATAGACCTTAACATAATAAAAATGAGAGGTTGTCTCATTTTTCCTGAAAAACGACACCACACGCATACCGACACTACCTTAGTAACGGCGTAAATTCGATAATTGATACCCAGAGTCAATAATGGTGTATTTATATTAATTTTATAAAAACGTTCTCAGAAATTATATTTTTCGCATTCATACCAAATCAAGGTACCACGTTTACATTTTAGCTCAATGGGACACGGAGTACACAAGGCCTAAAATAAACACAACTTATCCCTTGACCTAAATAAACACAACCACCACCCCCACTCACACTCACATATTCGGATATGTTTTTCGATATCATCCACAACCTCCAAAACACTTTTCAGTATCCAAGATTGACACAGATGATATATCGCTCTCTACTTTCTCTCCTTCTCAAGGTTCCATCACGAGAAGACATAGAAGATGTAGATCGATAATGAGCTTTGCTCAAAATAGCTCTTCACATGACCCCATAGAAGAAAGATTAGCCAAGATGATTATATTTTTTTCCCCTTTATATGCAATCCGAATCTTAGGTAACCACACCATTCTCATAGCTCCATCTTAGCACAAGAAAGGTTTTCTTAAGAGTGGTAGTGAAGCTTTGGCTATGGTTCTCGCTTGGGTTCGGATTGATCTATTTGTATTCGGGTTTTATTTTTCTTGTTGGTTTCCTTCTAAAACGAACCACTATCAGATTTTTGAAAGATTTTGATCCCAATATTTTGTATTTTCTTTTGTGATGTTAATATATATATATATATATATATATATTATATATATATATATATATATATATATATATATATATATATATATATATATATATATATATATATATATATATATATATATTATATAAACTGATCGATTTGATATATTGGGACTGAGTTGGTTAATGTTGAATTAAAATCTTGTGTGGAAAACTAATGAAAACCTCAACTAAAATTTCGGCTATGATTTCGGCTTATAATTGGAAGTGCTTAATATGTTGTGATTATTTTCGTGTTTATAGCTTATTTAGTATAAGAGTTGGTTGTTGTTGATGTTGTTGTATTTTGGTCATGGGTCGAATCTGGTTGGTTTAATTAATGGGTTTTTGACTAGTTGAGTATGAATTTACTTATGTTGTATTGTGGTTTAACTAGTAGTGAGTCTAAAACTGAATGTTAACTTGGTTGGTTTAGTGTTGACATACACAACTCGATTAGGATAGGGTTGTTTGTGTTAGTCCGTCTCGGTGTGTACATGAAACCATGGGAGTGGTTGTTTATTGTTTCTTTGACATGAGGGTGCATTTGTTGTGTTTGCATGGTCTTAGATCTCGGTCCAACCACACCCACGTAGGGTGTTGGGTTGTTTTGCGGTTGTTTTTTGATGTTGGTTCAACGAGAAACCACCACAAGAGTGGTTTTGGTTTCGGGTCAAAGAGAAACACTCCCACGTAGGGTGTGTGAGTCTTTTGGCCTCGGTTAGACAAGACAACCCGTATAGGGTGTGTTTGTGTCGTTTGTGTGTCTTAGTCCGGTTCATCACGAGATGCCATAAGGGTGGTCACGGTTTGTTTACGGATTAAAGTGACACACTACGGAAGTGTGCTCGTTGTAGCTCATGCGTGGCCAGACCAACCCTTATAGGGTGGGTCTTGTCACCACGAGGTGTTGTTTGTTGATTGTGTTATCTTACTTTCGAGTCGATTATAACTAATGGTGCGTTTGGTTTTAATAAGGTATCGAACCTACTTAAAGTAATGGGTGTTTTGTGAATCCGGTTAACAACTAAAAACAATAGAGCGTTTATATATTTTTATACTTTGGAATTTGTGTTTGTGTTTGGGTTGCTTGGGCTCAGTAGCTCACCAAAGGTACAATGGGTTTGAATTGGTCTTAGGCCTAAGCCCACAAGAAAGTTTTAGAGAGTGCGTTGGTTTTGCTTAAAATGATCACAAAAATGTAAACTTATACATACAAAAACTCAGTTCTAAGCCTTCGAAAATTTTGAATTGGACTTATTCAACTTATAAAGATTTACTCGAGTTTTACAAACAGTATACAACCGCTTATTATTCAAACACATACTTTTTAATATTTAGCTATCTCGGAAAAACAAAAACATAAACACAGATCATGCCCGATTTTCTAAAAACCCTACATTTATAACCTATTACAAGTGTATTTTTAGTTACAAACTCTTTTAATAAAACTACTACTTAAAATATAATTTTTACAAACTTTTATTGTTAGCTAATATTTAACTATATACATAAACACATAGACTTTTAAACGAAATTCTTATAATCTGACCTCGTCTATCATTTACTTGTGATTACTTCCCGTACATCGTCTATCGGTTACCGTCGAACCGAGGACTTATTCGTCTTCATACTTTGATACTTTATACTTATATACTTACGCACTTCCAAGAGCTAATCCTTGCCAACTATTATAAAACGACTTACAATTAAGTGCTGCCACACAAGCAACAATAACATAACACTTTAAAACTTTTTAGTTTAATTTAATCTCGTTGAGTCTTAAACTTTAACTGTGAACTAAAACATGCCTTACAAATCTAGGTCGCGTGTCGGTGCCGTCCATTATCACTACTTGACTTTTTACTATCAGACTGCTATTTGCTGAGGTGAGTTCATGGCCCCTACCTTTACTTGTTTTATAACTGTTTTGGGGGAGAATGCATGCTCGTTTTTATTTAAACTCAATGATTGTTTTACTTGAAACGTGATTGGTTTTAAATACTAGATTGTTTACTGGAATCCATTATATGTATACATGACACACACATAGACCAGGTGTACTAGACAAACATATAAAACAGGACCGAGCATAACGATCACATTACCGGGTGTAACGGTTACATTACCGGGTGTAATGGACATACTACCAGGTGTAGTGGTCATTACGGGTGTACCGATTAACCAAATATTATAAACGTGTGTTCCACATTTACGAATATTTAAACCTATAAACTCACCAACCTCGTGTTGACACTTTAGCATGTATTTTTAGGTGTAAAGCGATAGCATACTATTGGAGGCTTTGGCAGGGCATGGCACGGTCATAGACGACTCTGATAAATATATGTTGGGACCGCTTTATTATTACAGGCATGTTTTCCGCACTATATTTGGAATGATGTGAACTTAATGTTTTCGGTAATGAATTTTTCTTCTAAACGGTTAAGGTAAAACCGTTCTTTGTAGCTTATGTTGTGATACCAATTGAGTAGCACCCCAGTGACGTATATGCTTCCGCTAAACCAGATTTTGGGGGTGTTACAATACTTCTCCTTAACAAGCTTCCAAAGAATCTCCAAATCCTCTCTGTTAAAACTTCTTAAAATCTGATTAAACCTGAAGAATATATATAACTTTCCATCAGCTCTTTTGATTTCATATACTACTTTCTTTATGCCCTCTTTATATATTCTCCAACCAACAATATCTGGAAGTTTTGTACCCAGAGGTACAACATCAATAGTTGGCTCTTCATCATCATCAAAAACCACTATTATATACTGCTTAGTATCTTCTTCTGTACCGTTGTCTATTTGCTCTTGTACCTGCTCTATTTGTTCATCTATTTTCTGCTTCTTGCTGCTATCAGGTTCTAATTCATCTCCTTCTCTCTTTGATCCTCCTACCACCTCATCTTCATTCATAGCAATGAAAGTGTTAACCCTTCTGAAAACTATGTCAAACTCTTCTTTAATTCTGTTGTAGCTCATTCCCTTGAATTGAGCTTGTTTCCATCCACCCATATTTTTCAGATAGGTCTGCATAATTTGCTTTTGCTGTGCTATGGTAGGCGGTTTATTCCTCTTTGCTTCAGTCCTCTTTTGAGCAAAGAACTTCTTTTACTTGGCTAAGAATTCCATGAAGAGCTTTGATTTTTCTTATAAGGATAGCTCTTCCTGTTCATCTTCCCACATCCTCTGGGCTAACATGTGATCTGCTTCACATTTTGCTTGTATGTCATCCCATGAGTTTATTAATGCAAGACTTGCTTCTTCTGCTTTCTGAACTTGCTTTCTTCTTGCCTCTTCTTCTTCAGCAAGAAGCTCAGCTTGCACCTTTCTTGCAAGTTCTTCATCTTCAATAAGTTGTTGTTGTTGTTGTTTTAGTGATAAGGATTTATTTTTAGGTTCTTCAATCAGGATGCCTTTTCCTTTATCAGTTGAAGTAGTTGTTGGTTTTACTGTTGATGCTGGTGTTGGCTCTTTAATCGCAACTCCTTTTGCCTTAGGTCTTGTGCTCATTAACTTTGTAAGTGCTTGAGCTATAGTTAATTCTTCATCAATTTTAGTAGCAGCAACACTAACTTCATCAGTTGTAATAGCAGCAACACTAACTTCAGGCTCAGCATCACTAACTTTTTTACCAGCAGCACTAACTGAAATTTCAACATTAGCAGCATCATTATCAGCAGCATTAACCATCAACTTGGCCACTTCAACCAACTTTTGTATACCAGCAATTTTAACTTGTTTCAACTGCTCTTCCACAACAACTTTAGCAGCTTCATCCAAAACTACTTCATTCCCCATCTGATCAGCAACAACAAACTCATTACTCTCAAACACATCAGCTACAAAACCTTCATCTACCATTTTAGTATCCTCTCCTGAAGCCTTTTCTTCATTCCTCCCCTGTTTGGGAGCATCCTCCCCCAAACTTTGTTCAACTTCACTAGAGGATTCAATTCTGAAAGTTGTACCCACCTTGTGTAATCTTTTGTGTTTGTGTGTTCTTGACCTCTGTCTTCCTTTTAGATACCTAACCTTTCTCTTCAACCTTGTAATTTCAGCACCTTGAGAAGATGTAAGCTACTGGAGGTCAAGAACATCTGTTGACAATTTTGTACAGGTTGCCATCAATTCGTTTATAAGTTCCATACTGCCCTCAGCACAGCGCAAGCGTAGTGGGCCCATAACCCACAGGCCCAGGATTGAAACCTGGCTCTGATGCCACTTGTTGATCCCAGTTATATACTTGATCGAATTCCTTTAGCTTGTAAAGGTTTAGTTATGCTAGGTAAACTAACACAACTAGTACAGAAAATGTGTTGTATTTACTAAGGTTTATACAGAATCTAAATAATAGTATTAAGAAGAACAATAACACAAGAATAAACACACCAACAACTTCAATATTATTAATACGAATACTCTCTTAGTATTAGGGTTTACAACCTTGAAGCTATGAATAATACGTGAATAATATGTATCTAACTCAATGTCCTAGGACCTCCTTTTATAGACTAAGGAGTCATAGTCGGCTTAGAATTACTTTCTATACAAGATAAATCTTTAAAAAATCTTTTCTATATTTATCTAAACTTTCTATACAAATCAAACCGACTCTAATACTCCAGCAGTACTAATAAATACTTAGCAGTACTAACTCTGTACTCTCACAGCATTAAGTGTTCAGCAGTTGTAACTTAGTACTAGCAGCACTAAGTTTTCTTCTAGCAATATTAACTACTTAGTGTATGTTTCCTTGAAGTTCTTAGCAGTTTTAATATACACTAGCAGTCTTAACCTTCATTAGCAGCAGTAACTGTATAACCAGAAACAGTAATGACTTAGAGCATTTTCCTTGTAATACCTGAGTAGTCTTAATCACATGAGCAGCATTAATACCTTAGAAGCTTTAATTCCCAACAGATATCTATAAGATATTTAGGTGGGGCTTTTTCAATACACCAAAAGAGCGGGATAATGTAGAACATAGAAATAGTCTAGTATGAGTTGGTGAAAAGTTTGTGAACAGTTGTCATCACTGTTCACAAATTATGGTTGGTTGCTTTCCAAGAAGAGAAGGATATAATTTTCCATTCAATGCTTGACACATCAAAAGAACTACGCGTAATATCCTCTTACAAATGCCTATGTAAAGAGAATGTTGATCAAAGTAAATGCTATATATTCCATATCATTGCAACATTAAAGAAGAATATTTACTCTCAACTTGAACACGAAGTACTCCATGATACAATCAGAGACTCAAGAGTTCATTTACAAAATATAACACTTGTCATAGGTTGTGTGATTGGAGAGCAACCTCATTACAACATTAGGGTTGTTAGCTGTTCTGGGGTTAGCCCTTTATATCGCCTTTTTCTCCCCTGGAATGGGACCCGTTCCATGGACAGTTAACTTGGAAATATATTTTGAATCGTATAGAGGGATATGTGGTGGAATGTTGGCTATGGTTAATTGGGTGTCAAATTTGAACGTGGCTAAAAGCTTTATTTCCATAGCTAAAGCTGTTGGGACTTCTGTGACATTTTTAATATTGGCTGCGATTGCTGTTCTTGCGGTTGGTTTTGTGTTTGTGTTGGTAATTAAGAAGCTATGTGGTGACCTCTACATACAGTTTGGTAAAACTGCATCTACACTACATATGGAATTCTTCCTTTTGCAAACGTCCCTCCGCCATATGCTTTTGCATCAATATCAGCTGTGCAGTTTGATCATTGTGGACAGAAATTAGCTACTGCTGCGTTATATGGAACAATGTCTACGTGGTGAAGGTATCTCGATTCCTGCTCATGGTGAAGATAAGGTATGTACACACTATTTATTTTACATATTAACTATGAATTGCATATCAATTTACCGTTAAGAATTAGGGTCCCAATATAGTTAGTTAACGTATCTGTTTGATGCTTCCTTATCAAGATGTAATTATCATTTAAAGCCATGTCATCACATTTTCTCCACCTAAGCAATTAATAATCCTACTAAAATTTTGAAAATAAAGCTGGCTGGGTTCGAACTTGAGTTGTTTGTAAGCTTAACTAACTTAACAACCACTAGAGCAACTCAATTTTTGAAATATATTTTGCAACTCTAATTCTATAAAGTATAAACCATAACAACGGATTATTCACCTAATTTAATATTATAAACCCTAATCTCATATTATAATACCCATAACGTATTACATATACACAATAACAGAAGTGGGTTTCATCCATTCTTCAAAACCCTAATTTCTTTCCACAACCATATGAATGTTAAACACGTAATTATTATTTGAACTATTATTATTTTATGGTATGATGATTCATGGTGTTTTGTTATCGGTTATTCATTATACTTAATTTTTTTTCATT
Organism: Artemisia tridentata subsp. tridentata; assembly: GCA_021014915.2. Lineage (NCBI taxonomy): Eukaryota > Viridiplantae > Streptophyta > Magnoliopsida > Asterales > Asteraceae > Artemisia > Artemisia tridentata. The sequence continues at coordinate 210,610,170 of CP139507.1, forward strand.
GATTTATGTAGGAAATGTTATGCTGAAGCACACATGATCAATTTGCATAATAATGTGGATGTTTGTACCAGTTGCGAGGGGACCAATCAACTACGCATTATAAGTATCATGCTACTGGATATCAATCAACCAGTGGGTACTTTTATGGTATTAGTTTCAGTTATTGTATACGATCGTTATATTGGTTGCTTTTGCGATTAGAGGCTGATTGGATTTGAGTATATGATCGAATTTTGACCAATATGATCGGTTCCCTTTTAGTTAAGCTTTTTATTTGACTCGTCTTTTTATTTTGACCAATACTGCTCATAATTGATGGCATATCTTTCTAAACAGTTTAATATTTTAGGCGTCGAAATAAAGACTACGTGAGTCTACCCATTGTTAAGCTATACTAAAACGCTAATAGTTAAAACTTTGACCTATAATATTGCAGAAAACTTTGACAGATGCGTTTCGACTTATAATTTTGATTTTTGAAAATTTCGATTATTGCAGAAAACTAATTGTTAAAATTACTAAAATGGCATTCTTGTGAAAAAGATATACGTTTTGTGAAATGAAAGTTGAAGGGTCTTAAATTAGGTTGTTTAATTCTGAAATACCACTTTCTCACCCAAACACTCAAGATTGCTTAGGTGCTTATTGATAAGCATTAATATAATCTAACCTAGACTTATTTGAAATGGTTTAAACGTTATAGATTATTGAAACTTCAAATAGGAGTAGTTTGATTATCAAATGAATCCAAACATCCCCATTGGACATCAGTGACGTTTGAAGCAGCCCTAACCTAGACTGACCCATACCACCAGAAAAGTACCCATTTTGTGTGTTTGACCCATTTCTCAACAACCTAAGCCTCATGACCAACACACGTGCCATCCCGACCCTCGAGCCCTATGGATACATTGAGTCGTCTTATCTTGAGATGTGGATTTTCTTTGACTCTTAGTAAAGATCTTTTCCAACCTTTCACCTGATGACAGGGCATTAAAGTTGTGTAGGCGTATACCAGCATCATGTAAGTGTACATGTTTGTTTTTGTAGTCAGTGTTCTAATCTCTTATTTATGGACAAATTACCTAAAGTTTGTTATTTATTTTTTAAGTGTTTCTGAGTTTCAGTTGGCTGATACTATTCCTGTGGTTAAAACCTCCATTGGTCTTACACGGGTTATTGGAAGGCTTTGTATCGGTAAATACGTAAAAAATTTCGCGATTCGGATTACAATCTGCTCAGGCGCCTAGCGGCTTTGAATGCTGATTACACACATTTTTTTCAGGAAATAGGACCAATTAGTGACACGATGACAGAAGTCAGAATAGGACCAAATGAGGCCGATTGTCCTAAATGGGATCCAAGTTAACCATGAAAAATTGGAGCCTATTTAGAGCATTTCAACATGATGAACGGCTTTGTAGAGTGGATGAGGTCGAAATATATGTGAACAATTCTTGAAAGGCGTTTCTATTGGGATCATTAGTCACACAAATTCAAGGTATACCATCTATGTATTGCAATAATCTGCCTACACCAGTCACGCACGTGTTTAAATTTTCAAGCTTAATAAATTTTGTTATTAGGTTGTTGGAGTTGTCATTATATTTGAGGTGCAAAGAAGTACCAGATTAGAAGCTAAAAAAAAATAAGTCCACACTTTAAGAATAAAACAGGGAAGCATTTTGGAGCTAAACAAATATCATCAACAAGCTGCAGTAATGATGATAAGCAACTAAGCAGTTTTAGTTGCCTCTTTGTGCCTTTATATTGTCTTTTATTTTCATTGATGATTATGTTAAAGGTCAACTGAATGAGAACAGTTTATTTTCGCACTCTTAATGTTTAACTAATTTAGGGGTGGCAATTTTGACCCACTTACCCAAGACCAGGTCTATTTGGGTTATATGTTTTCACCAAAAGTCAAGCGTGTAAAATGTTAAGAAGCTTAGCTGTCTGATGGGTAAAATTTTAGAACATGGCTAAAAAACAAAAGAGTTAAATGGGTCGACAGGGTCAAATGTCCCCTCAAAGTATTTTCAAGATGTTTTAAACCCCTTTAATCCCTTTATAAAAATCAGATTATGATTTAACTATAGAGTTTTTATAACCTTATCTCAAATCGTTAATTGATAATTAAGTGGAACAAAGTGTTGGTGTGCTTGCCCAACACGACCGACTCATTCATTTTGCCACATCCTCTCAATGTGTGTAAACCTTGTCAAAGAAGTTAAAGTCATCAAGTCAGCATTATGGCTCTTTATAACTTACTTTCATTGTTTAATATTTTCCAAAACAGTGCATGCCCAGAAAAGATAGTGGAGTTTGAAGAAAGATTAGTCGAAAAGAAGCAGCCAAAACCACGAAAACCACGATAAAAGAAAGCCGAGACAGACAAATCTCTTAAGGAAGTTGATACCAAACTTCAAGAACTGCTCCTTGAAATTGAGGGTACAACTACTAATACTCAAAAGTATCGCCTACTCGATGAACCAATAGTAAACATTGATCAACACGAGACGAAAACTGATCAAGATTGGTCAATGCTGATCAACACTACTTCAAACAGCCAAAAGATAAAAATGGCAGATAACAATACAAAATTTTGCTATAATATTATGACAGAGGTGGTGAATCTATCAACACCTTTGGTAACGAAATCAAATACAAAAGTTGAAACAGACATCTTTGATCTGTTGAACCCATTTTTGGCTTTTTGTCCTATGAAACATAGAGATGTTGATGTCATTGAGTTAAGTGATTCGGAAACAGATGTGTCACCTGAACATGCGAAGAAGGCGAGAGAACTTAGATTATTTGTAGCTAAAATTAGGAACGAATTCTAGCTGTGATATCAAGAAGACTAATATGCTCTTGGTACGGTTACCCATTCAGTAACTTATCTGGCTATCAAAATTGATTTCTCTTCTGTATGCTGGAAGGGTAACAAATTAACTTATTGTATAGCTAACAGGAATTATTATTCTTACATTAACTATCCTATTGTTTGAAATGGCAAGCATTATTTTCAAACATAGATAAGCTCCTATCACCAAATCGACCATGTCATAGTAGTTCATGGTATGTTTTCGCCATCAACATTTTTTACATATGAGTATTATGCTTACCAGTGTTTAGTTACAATGATACACATATGCATACACGTCTCCAGGGTGGCAATTTTAGCACTGCATATGGCGCTTCTAGATAGACCAAGGGACCCTTTAGTGGTTGCTGCATTTAGTCTAGCAGTCCACAATGGAGGAGATATGGTTGAAGCTATTGGCATAGCCCAAAGAATTTCCACACCACATGCTACATTTTACTGAGTTATCTGATTCTCAATACCTTGAACGAGGGCACTGAAAAAGGAGGTATTGGAACTTGGAGTATCAGTAAGTAAGGCACTATCCAACATGACTGATTCTTATTATGTCTCACAAGCATTGAGAAATTACCCTAAAGCACCTAAATCTGATATGGTACGTGCTCAGGCTTACTTATTTTTGTTATGTAGTTTTGGATTGTGTCTCATCAGTGATATACTTCTGCATGTTTTCATTCCGTTACTTTTGTATTTGAAGGCTGTTAAGATATTTGAATGTGAAAATCATGGTAAGGAAGCCACATTTGTCACAAAGCAAGGTAGTGAGATTGATTATAAGTCACTAGCCATGGGAAATGTACAGGAAGTGAGGCATGTGTTTGCTAGGATTGTCTTTGATACCATATATCCTTTAGACCTTGATCAAAATTAGTTGTACTCCACAACCCTCTGATGCATCTACGCCTGAGGTGGAAAAACTAAAAATAACTATACGGTTTTTTTGTTGTTTTAAACTGGAACAAGAACAGGGAATGTGTTTGGGTTGAAACAGACCATTGTTATGTTGCGAGATAAAAATGGCATGGCCGGGTTAAACCGCAAGCATATATATTTATAAATAATTACCTAAATTGTCTCTTTATATTATACTTACTCCCTATGTTGCAGTGGCCAAATAAGAAGAAAAAATGGTTGTGTAGAAACACAACATGACTGTACACCACCAGGTATGTGTAATATTTATTTTGGTGGGCTCAATTTCCTGTCACGGAAGTTTAGTTTTTTTTAACATAGTCACAATTCGTTTTGCAGGTTCTGTTACTACACAAAATACTCCAACACAGCCTGCCACTGATTTTGTTGATTCTTCTGAATTTTGTAATTTCATTAAAATGAAATAGTACCTTTGCATTCTCATATCCACCTTCTTCAGCAACTTTCAATTCTTGGTTCAACGACACAATGCGAGCATTGTTAAAGTTCCACACTCAAAATGGGTGGCCTTTCATGATCAACCCTTACCCATTTTTTGCTTATCAGAGTGATACACGCCCTGAAATGTTGGCCTTTTGTCTCTTCCATCCCAACATAGGTTGAGTTGAGTCTGGCAATGGGATCAAGTGCATGAACATGCTTGATGTAGAGGTCAGGTTCTTCTTTCCCTTTGAAACAAAGTACACTCCTTGATTAGAATATATAACATTTATCATTTTATGACATTAAGTGTAGCAAAAATCCATAAAATAAATGCAGTACAAATAAATCAAGTAATCAACGTTTTGATCATTCATAAGAGAATGAACTATGCTCAACAATTTTAGTTATTGGTATAATAGCATTTTGTTATTGATATAGTTTTCTCAAACATTGCTTTCTTATAAAGACCATGCATATATTCTTTAGTGATGGATATAATTATAAAAAAGTGAATGGAGTTAAACTTCTTATTGCATGAACGTACAATATCATTCAATTCCATTAATAATTTATGCTGCTTAGGACCTGAAGTAGAATACTCATGAAAAAATCAATATTTTTTGAGAACATTTTGAAGAGTATAAATTACATATGTGCTTTACCACATTCATTTTTGGTGATATTGACATATCGTATTATTTTAATTTTAGTGTTTGACAATATGTATTTCAATAATTCTACAGAGTTTATTCAGAATTATATAATTCCAATAAACACTTTGAATTTGGAAAAAAGGAGGTATAAACTACGTTATATACCTATGTACTAATTTGGATATCATTTGACCCTTTGTATCAACAATACTACAACGAATGAGGTACTGTCATTAGCCTTAACTTGATATATTTCGACAATGGCAGTTAAGTATCCAAAATAAAAAGTTTAACAAATTCAGCTGAGATAGCAATTCCTTGTGAAAAACAAACATGTATTAGTTGCAAATTTGAAATATCAATAAAATGAATCCTTTTTGTTTATATGGAACTACTCACATAATCTAGAGCTTATACTCTATTAGAGCTATTCGAGTCATGGCACCCGTTGGAGTATAAGACACCGCCCGAGAAGAATAAATGTCTACAATTGCAGGTTATGTCATGTTCATTTAGTTCAGTTAGGGAATTTCAAAGTATGACAAGATCTTTTTGGTGATCATTGCAGGTTATTTCTATGCATCGCTTTTCTTCACAAAGTTCGCCTACAACTTAGGTTTGTTTAAAGAGTGCTTGGGTAAGTTTATCTTGACAACTTAAATTTGTTTTTTATTTTTTTGTCACAACAGTTTATGAGCTCATGCATTATGGTTTCATAGTATATTTGAGCGTAAGTCTCGCTCAAAGTAAATAACAATAATATGGTTAAATGATGTTTTTCAATTTTGGTGACAGGTCAAGGTTTGAACATATTGCTCCCAATGTTTTAGTAAATGACGCCTTTTTCACATGTAAGAAAGTCAAGGTAAATTACCTTATTCGAGTGAAAGTCGAGCATGTCGAACGACTTACGTGTATGTGTAGATCATATTCGGCCACCTGTTAAAGGCAATTTGAATGATCATGTGTTTATACCAATTGTTTTATACATAATGCAGGTCGCGTTGATCCGGTGCATCAAAGTTGTAACAATGATGGTTATTCTATTGCGAGCAGTATCGGGAATGTGTGCGGAAGGATTTATGATGATACTGATCCTGGCTATAGACCTGAGTCAACCAGAAACTTTGATTGCATTATATGACGTTTTGTGTCATCGTCAGTTTAGGAAACGATGCTTCACATATGACCCATCCAATAAGTCGTGCTGCAAAAAGTAGGACGACGTCGATACCAAATGTAGGAGCAAATGATGCGGCTACGCAGCCCACACAAGTTGTGCGTACATGTGAGCTGGATACAATTAACTCATCAGATTGGCTAACGGTAACATTTCAACTCAGAGTTGCTAATCCCACGTGTTATTTTTATTCAATGTGAACTGCATGTACATCAAAAACCTGTGCTCATAGGAATCAGTTGCCTGTATGAATAGTTTTTTGGCTCTAAAGTTTAAGAGGTGGATGTGACCAGAGCTTACATGATTAAATTCTTCTGCACTTAGAAATGGCCGTTGTGTTGTCTGGTATTCTGTTGGATTAACCTCCCCATCCTTAAATATGAATTTTAATTGACTAATACCATCAAAAGAATAATTATAAATCATGCCTGTCTCTTTATTAATACATAAATTATAACTGTAAAAGATCACTAATATACGTACATGACTAAATTAAAATGTAAATTACAAGTCATTGCCCGCCCAACGGTCGGGCTTAACCACGACCCATTCTTCACCGCGACCGTCATGGTAAACAACATATTCTACTTATCAGCTAAACTTTTGAATTAATAGCAATTAATGAAATATCAAAAACTATCTACAAATAAACTAATAATACACCCACATTATGATTGCAGACCCAAGAATACATCACATTTGCACTTGGTACAATCACAATGCTCATGTAAATGAAGACAGTGTCATTTACACCCCGTTCCGTGTAGATGTTGGTTATTACTTTAAGTTGTTAAGCCATACATAATAATGTTACAAACACAAAAGTTAAATTCATCTCATTAATAGTTTAACTGATACCAAAAACCCTTTTACCAAGCAGAAAATCAAATCAGAAATCTGGGACAACTTGAACATGCATAAGTACAGAAAAGCAGAGATCGAACACATGAATGTAAGTTACCGAGTCAATCTGCAGGTGGTTTTACACAGAAATAACCCTTTTAAGATAAAAGCTTTGGTGTTGGTGGGAAACACGTATCAGTTTGGACAAGATTGCTACTTTGAAGAACAAAAGATGATGCTTCTAAAGCTGGTGCGTAATGAGCTTCAATCTATCGATGGAGAACAACATCAAGTACCAATATTCCATGTCTGTTAATATACTATGGTAAGGTAACCGTGTAGGACAACATGATACAACTTATAATCTGCTAGAATGGAACATTTTGTGGTTATCATGTTTGTGTCAAAAATAACTCTTTAATATAATTACCAAAGATTTCTGTCCATTTTAGTTACAATTGTTGCTAAAACAAAATGTTAATGTAGCCACCACATATACTTAGCATATCCATACATCAATAGTCAACCAAATGACGTAAAATATCCAAACACCAGATAAACTCAATTATTCGCTGCCTGTTTTTCGACAAAGATAAAATTTGCTTTTAACCCTATTGTATGGGTAGTGAGATTCAATCTATCAATGGTGAACTGCAACAAGTACCTATATTCCATGTCTGTTAATATATTATGGTAGGGAGACCATCTATTACATCTACGAACACAATATATCAACATATGTAAAATTAATCAAATGCTATTCTAAATATAACTTAAAACAAACTCAATATTGTATACAACGAAAGTAATAATCTCAACATTCTTTAATTCAAACATCAATAAAATAATACCTAGTTGCATGACTCTATCTGTTAATTATAACTATACAATATAGCTGATATCCGTACATGAATAAATAAAGTTATAACTATACAAGATAACTGATATCCTTACATGACTAAGTTAAAATGTAAATTACAAGTCATGCCCGCCCATCGGGCGGGCTTAGAAACTAGTACATATATATATATATATATATATATATATATATATATATATATATATATATATATATATATATATATATATATATATAGGGTAAGGATACAATGAGAATCACCTTATAATGAAAAGGATGGGAAGCGATCTCAACCGTTGGATTTAGCTTGCAAGATGAAAAAAGCGGAGTGCCCTTTTTGTAAATAATAGGAACTTGAGGGGTAAACATGTGGTAATGAAAATCTAAAAGGGTGGTAATATTCATTCCCCCAATTCAATCTCTCTTCCTGTAAAAAAAACCGATCATATCACTCCCTCTCTTTCTCTTTCGGTTCCAAAAAAAAAACCCTAATAATTTCTAAACAAAATCTATTGACTATCGAAGCAATCTACTGCATCACTGATGGTTATTATATCGATTTGTTAGGGTTTGGATAACCATTCGTAAACTTACTGCATCGATGATGGTTAAGACGAACCTACCAAATCTTTCACGGCCTTGTAAGTTTTTAAATGAACTCAAATTTTGTTACTACATCGATTTATTAATTTTGATTTATTAAGTATTGTTATTTGTGCGATGCACGGGAATGCGAACTGTGATGCAGTAGTTGTTGAGTTTTCGTGTATTAGGATGTACACAAGGTGTTTGATAAAATGTCTCAATGGGACTTTATAACTATGATGCACTAACTTTATATTCTGATAAACTAATTTTGAACTGAGATGCAATAGGTGTTTAGTTGTCACGTGTAAGGATGAAATATGCTAAGAGTAGGTTGTTTTATGTGTGTAAATTTGTTTGTATGCTTGGTTGTACGTTTGATGCACTGGAATTTGAACTGAGATGCAGTAGGTATTCAGTTGTCGCATATAAGGATGAAGTAGGCTAAGTGATGAAGCAAAAAGTGTACCGCTTTTAGGGGGTCATTTAAGCCCTAAATCGTATTTATTTGATCAAATATTGCCCTAAATCGTTCCTTTTGTCATTTTAGGTACTTTGGAGAAGAAATCTGGAAAAGGAAGCATTTTGGACGTTTTTGGAGCATAAAAGTGAAGAAAACGACAAAGTCTCAAAATCGGCTGGAAAAGTACCTGTGACGGCGTCAAGCACCATTGTGACGCCGTCAACCCCTGACGCGCCAGAGAAGATTTTGGATGATTAAAAGGGGACGGCGTCAAGAAGGCCATCAAGAAACCCTAACCGCGGCGAGGTGACGGCGTCAGCTCTATAACGTGACGCCGTCAGATCTGATTTTCTATATATATTCTCATAATTTTTAGTCATTAGTGTGCAACTTTGTGAGGAGAAACCCTAAGACGATTTTTCTGCTACTTTTAAGGGTTTTATACCCTTGGATCTCTCATGTTCAATTGAAGATAAGTAATCAATTAATCATTCAATATGTCTATGTGTTGTTTGATTATATCTTGTTCTTGTCTTTTATTTAACATGCTAGGCTAGATTTATCTTGTGTTTGCTTAGATCTAATGAAACCTAACTATTGATTATTGGTTGTTGGTGTGTTATTAATTGTATTGGATGATTGTTTATCGATGTTAGGCTTAAGAAAACTGGCTAACCTCCTATACGGTAACTTGCTTGAACGTCTTAAGAAACATGAACCAATGCGTACTAAGGTTTTTATGGTTGTATTTAATGCATGAGCGAATTCTAGTGATCCCATGTTAGGAGCTTCTTAGCCGGCTCGACATAGGAGTGAAGTAGGAGCTTATAGAGTTGGGGAAGTACGTACGCCACCCCACGATTGGTATTAAGGAATACACCCGTCATCCACGCAATTAATACACACTAATCAACCGGTAAAAGATAGTTAGGGAGTAAGGAAATCTAAGTAAACACATTTCTCTCCATATAAGTTCCACAACCTTTTTATTTTCAGTTATTTTATTTTATTTGCAATTGTAGTTATTTGGGTTAGTTGACTAGCAACTAATTCCGCCTACTCCTTCAAACCCGAGATTTTACTTGCTTTTAAAAAAATATAAAAATACAAAAAGAATGTTCCCTCACCCTTAGACCTATTAGAATAGTTTTTTTCAATCCTAACGACACTATTCCCCTAGAGAACGATCAATTCCCCGGTACTTGCCACTACACTATACTACATCGGTCAGGTACACTGCCTGGTGGGGATTGCAAGCCTCTTGAGATCCCTCGAGAGGTAAAACCTGTTGTAAGGTCGCAAAACCACGCATCAAGTTTTTGGCGCCGTTGCCGGGGAATAGTTATTGTTTAGGTTGAATTTTTATTTTATTAGGTCTACTCACTAGATTCCTTTCTAGTGAGATTTTTATTTTATTTTTCTAGGTTTTTCTTTAGTCTATCTATTTTCTTCGTGCTTTTGTTCGTATAAGATTTCCATTGACTCTTCCGTTCACCATTATGGAGAACGCGAATCCACCGTACCACCAACCACGTAATTCACCCACTCCATATGACATCTTGATGTTTAAACAACATAAAGATGAACCTCTCTATGATGCATGGACTCGTTTTAAATATTTACTCCAAAAAGTCCCTCATCATAACTTCGATTTATGGTCCCTAACTCAAATCTTTTACGATCGTGTCGACCGACATGCCCAAAGGGACATTTACTATTTTGCCGGCATGGATCTTAGGAAATTAAGTGCTGAAGAAGCATGGGAAGCTATTGAGAATTGTGCCCAATATTATTATATAGTAGACAACCCAACAAACATTAATACAAGTCAATTGACCACAAATTTCAAGGATCATGAAACAAGTTTGTTTGGGGATGAGGGTAGAGTTGAGCCACCTAGCTACATGTCATGGTTAGGCACTACCATAATATAGGGTGAAAACTTAGGTGATCTTGATGTGATGGAGGATCTAGCCGAGCATGATCACATTGATCAAAAAGACCTAGGTTTTATGATCGATGACGATGAATCTCAAGAAACACATGATGAATCTTTTGGGTAATTTGAATATAGCAGTCAGAATATTGAGGATGATCCTTATGATTCGGATATAGAAGTTGAGATGCCTAGAGAAGCACTTGAGATATTAGGGAAAATGTTAGGTTTAAATTCTACCAAAACCCATGATGAGGATATAGGTGATCTTGACACAAGGAATGATGAGGTTTGTAACATAAGCCCGCTAAGTACCTCACAAGTCCTACCATCATTTGAGGCACACACACCGCCCGTGACTTACCCGGAAGAAGTAGAAGAGACTTTAGGAATCCTGATGGAGGTAGAACCTTTGAACCAAACACAACTAGAGGATATAGGTTTGAATGCTTATAGTGATCACAACCTTACTCTTAGTTCTAGGGGATTTCCTATTTTTGATGAACCGGAGCCTCAACCAAAACCGTTACCTAATCTTCCATCTTTAGATGTGAATTTAGGAATTAAAAAAGGTCCCGATCCACCCATCAAACCATGTAGTCCGGGTAATGTTAAGATTAAGGTAGTAGACTCTAGGCCATGTGGAGTGGAAGCTAATATAGGAGTGAACCATGACCTTACATACTTACATCACCCATTCATGATTGATCACAAGAAACATTATGGGTTTAAACCGGGTTTATTAGGTCAAGATGGATTCCCAACTAGGAGTCTCTCGAAGTTGATAGAAGATGATCCCTTACTAGGAGAAAACTTCAATTCACCCATTGACCCAATTGAACTAAGTAAGGTTATGATGATTGGATCCCACATCTTTGAGCATATAATTCATCCACCACTCTTTCCTCACGTGGCATACTTCCACCAAGATGGTGTGTATCGCTACTATCACCCGCACTTAATCCTAAGTGTAGGAAAAACCTCTCCTTTATCCGTTAAATAAGGGTAGAGTCAGGCTCGTGACTAGAACAAAAACAAGCGCTTCTTGGGAGGCAACCCAAGCTTTATTTGCTTTGTGTGTTTATTTATTTGTTTGTTTGATTTTATTTGCTTCCGTATGTATGTTTAATTTTTATTATTATTGATTCATGTTCGAAACTAAATTGTGAAAATGTTTTATCTTGTTTTTAACTTCGTCTTAACTACATATAAAGGTATTTTGCAAAAGATAAGTGTAAGGGAAATCCAAATCGGTTTATTAGAACAGATGAACATGAGTCATAACAATATTAAATTAACATACATATTAGTAATTGTTTGAGTCAAATGCTTGTATCGAGTCATAATGATATTTTGCAGGATTTCCAGGAAATAAGGATTGAGTTTTTCCAGAAATTTTCCGGAAACTTAACATGAAAAATCTGTCAGATCACTTCTGACGGCGTCAGACCCCAGTCTGACGGCGTCAGGAACAGTTTTCTGGAATTTTTTTTGAAAGTTTTGTTTTTCTTCCGGAATCATAAAATGCTTTATTAAATCTCTAACTTATAAACTCCAGGAATCTGCAAAATAATCATTCCACAAGCATTATATCCTTATACAGATTTATCCAGCCGATGTTATGCAGGTTTTCGTGTTTGTTTTCTCAGGTTTAACAGGTTATTTTGGACAAGGAGATGTATGTGGAATCTAGCTTTTGGCGCTACTTTAGTCTTGAAGCTTCAACATTACCTTGGAAGAAGATCTAACCATGTTACCTCTTTATCCACCGAGCGAATCAGGGGAGTATTTGATTTCATTCTTTTACCTTATTTACTTTTACATCTTGTTATTTGAACATTGGGGACAATGTTCATCTTAAGTGTAAGGGGGGGGGGGGGGGGGTAAAGTACGATACCTTAGAGAATGCTATTACGCTTGATTTTTCGTTTGTTTAATGGTAGATGTGTAATAAAACTGAGAGAAATACCTGTTAAGGCAATTTTAGTGCCAAATTTAAATTTTTTTTACAACATATAGGAGTGAAACTTTGGTCTTAATGAGCGTCTCACGGATAGGAGTTATATGACTAGCACAAAACCGTGCCACTAAAAAATTTTCCACCCCCAAATATGTGAGGTTCGCCCCTAGAATTGGTAGGAAAAGCATTTATGCTATGATGTGTGTACCGGTAGCACTTAGATTCTAGAACTTGCGTTAGGACCATTCCGAGGCCACAAGTGAGACTACATTCATGTAGTTAGATTTACTACATGATAAGAGGCATTAGGATTAACCCATTGTTTTACACCTGTGTTTTTGTTATAATTACATTGGCTACATTGGTCAAGTAATTCTCCCACACCCTTTGCGTTGTACTCATTTTTAGTACACGATACCCCTAGTACACCCCTCAGAGCCTATCTTTTCGTTTCTAACTTTAAGCATTTTACTTAAAGTAAGAATTTGTTTACACCCCACTTAAATGTACACCCAAATCACCTTAGCCTACCTTGTATGTACTCATTTTTAGTGCATTATTGTGACAACATTTGTTTAAACCCCAAGTTAATTATCTAATTGATTACATGGTTGCTAAGTCGAGTCATATCCTTGTACATATTGTTTTGGGACGATTGGGACTCATGGGTAAAGTACTAGTGTAATGGAGTAATGGGGAAGAACAACATTATTACCCCCATATGTGCTAAATATTTTAAAAGTACTCCAAGTGTTTCGATTATCTTAATTCGAGTCATTAGAATAGTTAATTGTAAAGTTATGTAAAAGTTCAAGTGTAAGGGGGATACAACCCCCCTACGATGTATTATTTTGGATGGTAGGGCAAGAGTGTATGCAAAAAAAAAAAAAAAAAAAAAAAAAAAAAAAAAAAAAAAAAAAAAAAAAGTAGAAAAAAACATACGGACAACCATCCCGTTTCATTTTATGTTTATTTTATCTTTTTGTTATTTTTTTCATTAGCTTAAGTCGAGTCTAGTCTTGGCTTAGTAACTCCATATTGTACATGTAATTAATCAAGATCTTTAACTCGCCACCAGTAAAATATCCTTTATCCAACAAAACCGTGTTTATCATATCCCTACACCTAACGTTATAACCCGTTTAAAAGCCCTCTTTGATAGTTTATCTTAGGTGCTTATGCCTAGTGGAGGAGGTTTTTGATCCTTTCCCAAGTCTATGGTAATCTATTTGCTATGACAGGTAGTGAGAGATATTATTCATTTTCATTTATGAGATATACTTTTATGACACCTGAGAGATTTGAGTATCTAAACACTACTTGTGAGGTGCTAGTTTGTAATCTCCGTACTTATTATGATTAAAGTGGAACGACTATTTGTTGTAATTACTTTTATATTAGCGTTAAATGACCCCTAACTTGTATTTTGATTAGAATAAAAGCGCATTTGCTTGAGGACAAGCAAATCTCAACTGTAAGGGTATTTGATGAAGCAAAAAGTGTACCGCTTTTAGGGGGTCATTTAAGCCCTAAATCGTATTTATTTGATCAAATATTGCCCAAAATCGTTCTTTTTGTCATTTTAGGTACTTTGGAGAAGAAATTTGGAAAAGGAAGCATTTTGGACGTTTTTGGAGCATAAAAGTGAAGAAAACGACAAAGTCTCAAAATCGGCTAGAAAAGTACCTGTGACGGCGTCAAGCACCATTGTGACGCCGTCAACCCCTGACGTGCCAGAGAGGATTTTGGATGATTAAAAGGGGACGGCGTCAAGAAGGCCATCAAGAAACCCTAACCGCGGCGAGGTGACGGCGTCAGCTCTATAACGTGACGCCGTCAGATCTGATTTTCTATATATATTCTCATAATTTTTAGTCATTAGTGTGCAACTTTGTGAGGAGAAACCCTAAGACGATTTTTCTGCTACTTTTAAGGGTTTTAAACCCTTGGATCTCCCATGTTCAATTGAAGATAAGTAATCAATTAATCATTCAATATGTCTATGTGTTGTTTGATTATATCTTATTCTTGTCTTTTATTTAACATGCTAGGCTAGATTTATCTTGTGTTTGCTTAGATCTAATGAAACCTAACTATTGATTATTGGTTGTTGGTGTGTTATTAATTGTATTGGATGATTGTTTATCGATGTTAGGCTTAAGAAAAATGGCTAACCTCCTATACGGTAACTTGCTTGAACGTCTTAAGAAACATGAACCAATGCGTACTAAGGTTTTTATGGTTGTATTTAATGCATGAGCGAATTCTAGTGATCCCATGTTAGGAGCTTCTTAGCCGGCTCGACATAGGAGTGAAGTAGGAGCTTATAGAGTTGGGGAAGTACGTACGCCACCCCACGATTGGTATTAAGGAATACACCCGTCATCCACGCAATTAATACACACTAATCAACCGGTAAAAGATAGTTAGGGAGTAAGGAAATCTAAGTAAACACATTTCTCTCCATATAAGTTCCACAACCTTTTTATTTTCAGTTATTTTATTTTATTTGCAATTGTAGTTATTTGGGTTAGTTGACTAGCAACTAATTCCGCCCACTCCTTCAAACTCGAGATTTTACTTGCTTTTAAAAAAATATAAAAATTCAAAAAGAATCTTCCCTCACCCTTAGACCTATTAGAATAGTTTTTTTCAATCCTAACGACCCCTAGAGAACGATCAATCCCCCGGTACTTGCCACTACACTATACTACATCGGTCAGGTACACTGCCTGGTGGGGATTGCAAGCCTCTTGAGATCCCTTGAGAGGTAAAACCTGTTGTAAGGTCGCAAAACCACGCATCACTAAGCGTAGGTTGGTTTATATGTGTAAATTTGTTTGTATGTTTGGTAGTATGTCTGATGCACTGGAATTTAAACTGAGATGCAGTATGTCACACCCCCAAAAATGGTTTGCAGCGGAAAGTAATGTCTTTGGGGTGCGACTCAATTGGTATCACAACACAAGTGCAAAGAACGGTTTTCATCTCAACCATTTAGAATAAAATTGTTTAACAAAAGAGTTGAATTTACATTGTTAAAAGTAGTGTGGAAATAGGCCCTTTAAAATATCGTTTAAAACGGTCCCATATGAATATCAGAGTCTTCTATGACCATGCCATGCCCTGCCAAAACCTCCAGTAGCGTGCCTTTGCTTAAAGCCTGAAAATACATGCTAAAGTGTCAACACGAGGTTGGTGAGTTCATAGAGTTTGTATTAAAATAGTTGAAAAATCCTTCAAAGAATGTTTCCACAGCAAAGGCATTGTAAATCCACTCAGTTCCGAGCCCCGGCCATACAAGACTCGCAACCTGTGTGTTTACAACCCACTGCTAACATATAGTATGATTAAGTCAAATGTGTATACGATATATGCACGCTTAATGTAAAGTTTAATAGCCTACTGAACCTCACGACAAGAATAAGCAAGAATGCTTCATAGCTGGATTATATTCACCTAAGGCCATGAATCGCGGGCCAAGGGTGGGGGTGTCAACCCGATAGTACTATCAATACCTCTCCGTCGGCTCCATCCAGGAGTTAAACAGTGGTGAATGAATATAGCGTATAGAATAGTTTTCCACATTAAGTCACATATCGTAATAAAACTACACATCATGAGTAAGTGTATAAAAGCGTAGCATAGCATATGAGTAAAATCGTCTTGAGTAATAGCAAACAGTTTAAGCATGTATCTCCCCCAAAGAGTTTAAAACAAGTATTAAAGAGTAAAAGTGGGGCTATGAACTCACCTGGTATGATGATACAACAATGCGATGAATATGAGATGAACGGAACAACAAGGCGCGAACACTAGCCGCAACCTATCATGAATGAATATGTTCTACTTAGATGATGTAGTGAATGCTCATGCATATGTAACCTATACCACTCGTACTATGAAAATAATAGTTATCGTTGATATGTAATATCTTCCAAAACTTGGTAAAAATGTGTTCCACTTGTTACGTCAAAACTAGTCGTGTAATAATGTGTATAAAACGTTTGTGTTAGTCTCGGCGTTTTGAAAACCTTGGTATGTCTTATAATAGTCGAGTTAATAACCCTTTGATCGTACGTGTTCTAACGGGTAAGAGATATGGCTCTCCATGGTTATTACTTGAAAAATATAGTTTCTAGTACGTAATTATATTTCCATTAAAAGCTGTCAAAAACTAATAGTATTTATCGAAGTTTAAACGCGTGTATCTTGTTCGTTATTAGCTTGTTTTCGACGTTCTTTATATCCGTGGCTTCGTATTAACATATACTAACACATTTTCAGTAGCTCGGTTCATCTAGGTCGCGTTAAACGCCTCAGTTTGCCCGTCGAAAATCGTCCAACAGCACGCTATTTTCAGAAAAATTAGTTTTCGTCGTTAAACTTTGAAAAATCATATCTCCTTCGTTATAAGCTCGTTTTTATCCCCGTTTTCGGCCATAGTTTCGTCTCGGAATGTATTTTCTAAATCTTTGGTCCAAAATTACTCACAACTTACTGAGTTGGCCACGTTTTTAAAATGGGGACAGTAGGTATTTATATTATTTCAAAAATCATTTCTAGTGTTCCAATCTAGTTCCAACTTCAACCAAACCACTTTCAATCACCACAAATCTAGTCTAATCTTACCATACACCTTCTTAAGGTGTCATGGGTTCCTAAACATCAAAAATCAAGTGGATCTAACAAGGATCTAACTATAATCTATTTCTAGGGATCAAAAGTTAGATATGTATAAAATGGAGTGGTATAAATAACATATGCATGTAGATCTTGAATAAACAACATGAAACTAGAAAAATGTAAGTATGGAAAGATCAACAAGTGATCTTGAAGCTTACTTGGTGGGTTTAGTGAAAAGGATGAAAGAAACTTAGTGAAACCATGGAACAAACACTTCAAACCCTTTGTAAAACACACTAGTGAGTTTGGATGAACCTTGATCTTGAAAAAATCAATGGAGATGGTCTTGGAGCTGTTTTGGGTCGTTCCCCATCAAAGGAAATGGAAAGGATGAAGACTTTATGCTTTATGTGGAAATATCTAGGTAATATTAAAGGATTAAGTATAAAATCTTGCACATGCTTAAGACTTTCCTTGTAAGCTTCCATTTCTTTGACTTGTTGACTAATAAAAACGCCTAGGAGGCTTCTTGGATAAGATTGGTGAGTTTGTGATGTTATCTTGCTTTTACGGAGTGAGTTTTGGTTCCGTTAATCACTAAACGTAAATAGTTAAGTCGCGAAACGTAATTCCGGGTATCGTAAAAATATGAAACTTGAAATAATGACTAAACTTGTCAAAATACTCCATAAGAAAATGTGAAATGAATGGTAAGTTTCATCGGGTTGCTTAAACGCAGTTAAAACTGGAAACGCGGGTTTAAAACGCGTAATTCGCGTAAAACGCTGAACTGGAAAACGTAAACTTCCAAAATACCAAGTAAATGAATTTTATAATCTTTATGATGTTATAAGAGGTGTAAAAGCATGTCGGGACCTTCGTGGGGATTGTCGGACGTGTTAGTCACATTTATTGATCGCGCGTTAACGTTTTAATTAAATTTAATTATACGTAAAACGTCAAATGTAATAAAAGTGTTAATTTAATAACCCTACGAGTGGAATAGTATGAAAATGTCATTATGATGATATGTAGACTATTCCTAGTCCGTATGCAGTGTCCCTACTAATGACGCATGAATTCGCAGCTAAACCCATCCGGTTACGCGAATATGAATACCCGTAAACTACGTTTACGATGACATGAATGAATGAACATGAATAGTAAGTTTTCTCCGGGAATGAATAGTGTCACGTGAATAGTAAAATTTCCGAACGCTTCTCAGAATCTCAAATTGACTCCGAAAATGATGAATAGTAAAATGATGAATAGTGATCGGTGAATAGTAAATGATGAATAGTGACTGATGAATAGTGACTCGTCGAGGTTCGGAAAATGACCTAAAATTACGGGTTGTGACAGTCTCCCACCCTAAAAGGAACTTCGTCCCGAAGTTCAGCTCGTTCGTTCTGCGCACACACGTTCTCCTGGTCGGATTTGATGAGGCAAACTTTCCCATCCTCGAGCGTAGCCCTCAAAAGATCTTAAGGTAACCGATTTTTACTTAATCCCACAACTCATCAAACAAGAACTGTCATGGGATTAGGCTAAATCGGTTTAGGTTGTCGATTCAAATTTAATCTCACAACTCATCAAACAAGAACTGTCATGAGATTAAACTGAGTCGGCTGGGGTAACAACTTGGATCTTAGCTTGATTTTCGCAACTCATCAAACAAGAACTGTCACTAGATCAAGCTAGGAAACAAGTTGCCAAAAATAATGGATTCAACATCCTGAAATGAGGTCTTTTGAAAGATTGGCTCGATATTGGAATTGCTTACACCGATCAAATCAATCCGGACATAATTCCATTATAACTACTCTCAGTATTGCAAAATTCATCTCTGAGTCGAACATAGGTGGTCAGGCTATGTCCCACTGTCCCGGGTCGAATATAGATGACCAGTCTATATTCCACCGAGGTTTAATGAATTTTGGAATACTCAGCTTAGTTATACTAATACTATGTCCTTCACATGTAAAGGGTGGTTCAAATGACTAAGGCATGTGATCAGGCTTGAGGTCGAATGATGAAACTACATAAGGAAAATGTGTAACGCTATGACGTGTATGATATGTGAGCATGCTTATGTTATAGTAATCAATGAAAATAAGAAGGTGTATTTAATCTGATAATATGACACAAATCTCAGCAAATGTGTCAGCAAACAAACCACAAGTGAGGCATCAGCTTGGCAGGCAGGCATGTGGCGGTCATAGGGTTAAGTTTTCGTAAAAGTAGCTATAGTTTAGGTTTTAAAATTACCCAGTTCTCTATAGCCTAGGCTCTGATACCAATCTGTCACACCCCCAAAAATGGTTTGCAGCGGAAAGTAATGTCTTTGGGGTGCGACTCAATTGGTATCACAACACAAGTGCAAAGAACGGTTTTCATCTCAACCATTTAGAATAAAATTGTTTAACAAAAGAGTTGAATTTACATTGTTAAAAGTAGTGTGGAAATAGGCCCTTTAAAATATCGTTTAAAACGGTCCCATATGAATATCAGAGTCTTCTATGACCATGCCATGCCCTGCCAAAACCTCCAGTAGCGTGCCTTTGCTTAAAGCCTGAAAATACATGCTAAAGTGTCAACACGAGGTTGGTGAGTTCATAGAGTTTGTATTAAAATAGTTGAAAAAGCCTTCAAAGAATGTTTCCACAGCAAAGGCATTGTAAATCCACTCAGTTCCGAGCCCCGGCCATACAAGACTCGCAACCTGTGTGTTTACAACCCACTGCTAACATATAGTATGATTAAGTCAAATGTGTATACGATATATGCACGCTTAATGTAAAGTTTAATAGCCTACTGAACCTCACGACAAGAATAAGCAAGAATGCTTCATAGCTGGATTATATTCACCCAAGGCCATGAATCGCGGGCCAAGGGTGGGGGTGTCAACCCGATAGTACTATCAATACCTCTCCGTCGGCTCCATCCAGGAGTTAAACAGTGGTGAATGAATATAGCGTATAGAATAGTTTTCCACATTAAGTCACATATCGTAATAAAACTACACATCATGAGTAAGTGTATAAAAGCGTAGCATAGCATATGAGTAAAATCGTCTTGAGTAATAGCAAACAGTTTAAGCATGTATCTCCCCCAAAGAGTTTAAAACAAGTATTAAAGAGTAAAAGTGGGGCTATGAACTCACCTGGTATGATGATACAACAATGCGATGAATATGAGATGAACGGAACAACAAGGCGCGAACACTAGCCGCAACCTATCATGAATGAATATGTTCTACTTAGATGATGTAGTGAATGCTCATGCATATGTAACCTATACCACTCGTACTATGAAAATAATAGTTATCGTTGATATGTAATATCTTCCAAAACTTGGTAAAAATGTGTTCCACTTGTTACGTCAAAACTAGTCGTGTAATAATGTGTATAAAACGTTTGTGTTAGTCTCGGCGTTTTGAAAACCTTGGTATGTCTTATAATAGTCGAGTTAATAACCCTTTGATCGTACGTGTTCTAACGGGTAAGAGATACGGCTCTCCATGGTTATTACTTGAAAAATATAGTTTCTAGTACGTAATTATATTTCCATTAAAAGCTGTCAAAAACTAATAGTATTTATCGAAGTTTAAACGCGTGTATCTTGTTCGTTATTAGCTTGTTTTCGACGTTCTTTATATCCGTGGCTTCGTATTAACATATACTAACACATTTTCAGTAGCTCGGTTCATCTAGGTCGCGTTAAACGCCTCAGTTTGCCCGTCGAAAATCGTCCAACAGCACGCTATTTTCAGAAAAATTAGTTTTCGTCGTTAAACTTTGAAAAATCATATCTCCTTCGTTATAAGCTCGTTTTTATCCCCGTTTTCGGCCATAGTTTCGTCTCGGAATGTATTTTCTAAATCTTTGGTCCAAAATTACTCACAACCTACTGAGTTGGCCACGTTTTCAAAATAGGGACAGTAGGTATTTATATTATTTCAAAAATCATTTCTAGTGTTCCAATCTAGTTCCAACTTCAACCAAACCACTTTCAATCACCACAAATCTAGTCTAATCTTACCATACACCTTCTTAAGGTGTCATGGGTTCCTAAACATCAAAAATCAAGTGGATCTAACAAGGATCTAACTATAATCTATTTCTAGGGATCAAAAGTTAGATATGTATAAAATGGAGTGGTATAAATAACATATGCATGTAGATCTTGAATAAACAACATGAAACTAGAAAAATGTAAGTATGGAAAGATCAACAAGTGATCTTGAAGCTTACTTGGTGGGTTTAGTGAAAAGGATGAAAGAAACTTAGTGAAACCATGGAACAAACACTTCAAACCCTTTGTAAAACACACTAGTGAGTTTGGATGAACCTTGATCTTGAAAAAATCAATGGAGATGGTCTTGGAGCTGTTTTTGGTCGTTCCCCATCAAAGGAAATGGAAAGGATGAAGACTTTATGCTTTATGTGGAAATATCTAGGTAATATTAAAGGATTAAGTATAAAATCTTGCACATGCTTAAGACTTTCCTTGTAAGCTTCCATTTCTTTGACTTGTTGACTAATAAAAACGCCTAGGAGGCTTCTTGGATAAGATTGGTGAGTTTGTGATGTTATCTTGCTTTTACGGAGTGAGTTTTGGTTCCGTTAATCACTAAACGTAAATAGTTAAGTCGCGAAACGTAATTCCGGGTATCGTAAAAATATGAAACTTGAAATAATGACTAAACTTGTCAAAATACTCCATAAGAAAATGTGAAATGAATGGTAAGTTTCATCGGGTTGCTTAAACGCAGTTAAAACTGGAAACGCGGGTTTAAAACGCGTAATTCGCGTAAAACGCTGAACTGGAAAACGTAAACTTCCAAAATACCAAGTAAATGAATTTTATAATCTTTATGATGTTATAAGAGGTGTAAAAGCATGTCGGGACCTTCGTGGGGATTGTCGGACGTGTTAGTCACATTTATTGATCGCGCGTTAACGTTTTAATTAAATTTAATTATACGTAAAACGTCAAATGTAATAAAAGTGTTAATTTAATAACCCTACGAGTGGAATAGTATGAAAATGTCATTATGATGATATGTAGACTATTCCTAGTCCGTATGCAGTGTCCCTACTAATGACGCATGAATTCGCAGCTAAACCCATCCGGTTACGCGAATATGAATACCCGTAAACTACGTTTACGATGACATGAATGAATGAACATGAATAGTAAGTTTTCTCCGGGAATGAATAGTGTCACGTGAATAGTAAAATTTCCGAACGCTTCTCAGAATCTCAAATTGACTCCGAAAATGATGAATAGTAAAATGATGAATAGTGATCGGTGAATAGTAAATGATGAATAGTGACTGATGAATAGTGACTCGTCGAGGTTCGGAAAATGACCTAAAATTACGGGTTGTGACAGTCTCCCACCCTAAAAGGAACTTCGTCCCGAAGTTCAGCTCGTTCGTTCTGCGCACACACGTTCTCCTGGTCGGATTTGATGAGGCAAACTTTCCCATCCTCGAGCGTAGCCCTCAAAAGATCTTAAGGTAACCGATTTTTACTTAATCCCACAACTCATCAAACAAGAACTGTCATGGGATTATGCTAAATCGGTTTAGGTTGTCGATTCAAATTTAATCTCACAACTCATCAAACAAGAACTGTCATGAGATTAAACTGAGTCGGCTGGGGTAACAACTTGGATCTTAGCTTGATTTTCGCAACTCATCAAACAAGAACTGTCACTAGATCAAGCTAGGAAACAAGTTGCCAAAAATAATGGATTCAACATCCTGAAATGAGGTCTTTTGAAAGATTGGCTCGATATTGGAATTGCTTACACCGATCAAATCAATCCGGACATAATTCCATTATAACTACTCTCAGTATTGCAAAATTCATCTCTGAGTCGAACATAGGTGGTCAGGCTATGTCCCACTGTCCCGGGTCGAATATAGATGACCAGTCTATATTCCACCGAGGTTTAATGAATTTTGGAATACTCAGCTTAGTTATACTAATACTATGTCCTTCACATGTAAAGGGTGGTTCAAATGACTAAGGCATGTGATCAGGCTTGAGGTCGAATGATGAAACTACATAAGGAAAATGTGTAACGCTATGACGTGTATGATATGTGAGCATGCTTATGTTATAGTAATCAATGAAAATAAGAAGGTGTATTTAATCTGATAATATGACACAAATCTCAGCAAATGTGTCAGCAAACAAACCACAAGTGAGGCATCAGCTTGGCAGGCAGGCACGTGGCGGTCATAGGGTTAAGTTTTCGTAAAAGTAGCTATAGTTTAGGTTTTAAAATTACCCAGTTCTCTATAGCCTAGGCTCTGATACCAATCTGTCACACCCCCAAAAATGGTTTGCAGCGGAAAGTAATGTCTTTGGGGTGCGACTCAATTGGTATCACAACACAAGTGCAAAGAACGGTTTTCATCTCAACCATTTAGAATAAAATTGTTTAACAAAAGAGTTGAATTTACATTGTTAAAAGTAGTGCGGAAATAGGCCCTTTAAAATATCGTTTAAAACGGTCCCATATGAATATCAGAGTCTTCTATGACCATGCCATGCCCTGCCAAAACCTCCAGTAGCGTGCCTTTGCTTAAAGCCTGAAAATACATGCTAAAGTGTCAACACGAGGTTGGTGAGTTCATAGAGTTTGTATTAAAATAGTTGAAAAAGCCTTCAAAGAATGTTTCCACAGCAAAGGCATTGTAAATCCACTCAGTTCCGAGCCCCGGCCATACAAGACTCGCAACCTGTGTGTTTACAACCCACTGCTAACATATAGTATGATTAAGTCAAATGTGTATACGATATATGCACGCTTAATGTAAAGTTTAATAGCCTACTGAACCTCACGACAAGAATAAGCAAGAATGCTTCATAGCTGGATTATATTCACCCAAGGCCATGAATCGCGGGCCAAGGGTGGGGGTGTCAACCCGATAGTACTATCAATACCTCTCCGTCGGCTCCATCCAGGAGTTAAACAGTGGTGAATGAATATAGCGTATAGAATAGTTTTCCACATTAAGTCACATATCGTAATAAAACTACACATCATGAGTAAGTGTATAAAAGCGTAGCATAGCATATGAGTAAAATCGTCTTGAGTAATAGCAAACAGTTTAAGCATGTATCTCCCCCAAAGAGTTTAAAACAAGTATTAAAGAGTAAAAGTGGGGCTATGAACTCACCTGGTATGATGATACAACAATGCGATGAATATGAGATGAACGGAACAACAAGGCGCGAACACTAGCCGCAACCTATCATGAATGAATATGTTCTACTTAGATGATGTAGTGAATGCTCATGCATATGTAACCTATACCACTCGTACTATGAAAATAATAGTTATCGTTGATATGTAATATCTTCCAAAACTTGGTAAAAATGTGTTCCACTTGTTACGTCAAAACTAGTCGTGTAATAATGTGTATAAAACGTTTGTGTTAGTCTCGGCGTTTTGAAAACCTTGGTATGTCTTATAATAGTCGAGTTAATAACCCTTTGATCGTACGTGTTCTAACGGGTAAGAGATACGGCTCTCCATGGTTATTACTTGAAAAATATAGTTTCTAGTACGTAATTATATTTCCATTAAAAGCTGTCAAAAACTAATAGTATTTATCGAAGTTTAAACGCGTGTATCTTGTTCGTTATTAGCTTGTTTTCGACGTTCTTTATATCCGTGGCTTCGTATTAACATATACTAACACATTTTCAGTAGCTCGGTTCATCTAGGTCGCGTTAAACGCCTCAGTTTGCCCGTCGAAAATCGTCCAACAGCACGCTATTTTCAGAAAAATTAGTTTTCGTCGTTAAACTTTGAAAAATCATATCTCCTTCGTTATAAGCTCGTTTTTATCCCCGTTTTCGGCCATAGTTTCGTCTCGGAATGTATTTTCTAAATCTTTGGTCCAAAATTACTCACAACCTACTGAGTTGGCCACGTTTTCAAAATAGGGACAGTAGGTATTTATATTATTTCAAAAATCATTTCTAGTGTTCCAATCTAGTTCCAACTTCAACCAAACCACTTTCAATCACCACAAATCTAGTCTAATCTTACCATACACCTTCTTAAGGTGTCATGGGTTCCTAAACATCAAAAATCAAGTGGATCTAACAAGGATCTAACTATAATCTATTTCTAGGGATCAAAAGTTAGATATGTATAAAATGGAGTGGTATAAATAACATATGCATGTAGATCTTGAATAAACAACATGAAACTAGAAAAATGTAAGTATGGAAAGATCAACAAGTGATCTTGAAGCTTACTTGGTGGGTTTAGTGAAAAGGATGAAAGAAACTTAGTGAAACCATGGAACAAACACTTCAAACCCTTTGTAAAACACACTAGTGAGTTTGGATGAACCTTGATCTTGAAAAAATCAATGGAGATGGTCTTGGAGCTGTTTTGGGTCGTTCCCCATCAAAGGAAATGGAAAGGATGAAGACTTTATGCTTTATGTGGAAATATCTAGGTAATATTAAAGGATTAAGTATAAAATCTTGCACATGCTTAAGACTTTCCTTGTAAGCTTCCATTTCTTTGACTTGTTGACTAATTAAAATGCCTAGGAGGCTTCTTGGATAAGATTGGTGAGTTTGTGATGTTATCTTGCTTTTACGGAGTGAGTTTTGGTTCCGTTAATCACTAAACGTAAATAGTTAAGTCGCGAAACGTAATTCCGGGTATCGTAAAAATATGAAACTTGAAATAATGACTAAACTTGTCAAAATACTCCATAAGAAAATGTGAAATGAATGGTAAGTTTCATCGGGTTGCTTAAACGCAGTTAAAACTGGAAACGCGGGTTTAAAACGCGTAATTCGCGTAAAACGCTGAACTGGAAAACGTAAACTTCCAAAATACCAAGTAAATGAATTTTATAATCTTTATGATGTTATAAGAGGTGTAAAAGCATGTCGGGACCTTCGTGGGGATTGTCGGACGTGTTAGTCACATTTATTGATCGCGCGTTAACGTTTTAATTAAATTTAATTATACGTAAAACGTCAAATGTAATAAAAGTGTTAATTTAATAACCCTACGAGTGGAATAGTATGAAAATTCATTATGATGATATGTAGACTATTCCTAGTCCGTATGCAGTGTCCCTACTAATGACGCATGAATTCGCAGCTAAACCCATCCGGTTACGCGAATATGAATACCCGTAAACTACGTTTACGATGACATGAATGAATGAACATGAATAGTAAGTTTTCTCCGGGAATGAATAGTGTCACGTGAATAGTAAAATTTCCGAACGCTTCTCAGAATCTCAAATTGACTCCGAAAATGATGAATAGTAAAATGATGAATAGTGATCGGTGAATAGTAAATGATGAATAGTGACTGATGAATAGTGACTCGTCGAGGTTCGGAAAATGACCTAAAATTACGGGTTGTGACACAGTAGGTGTTCAACTGCATAACTGTTATGAAGGAAGTAAGAGGATTTTTGGGATTGGCCATAAAGATTGAATATCTTATTGCATTTTGAAATAAGCACTTTCGGATAAGCAACTGCATGATGCTAATCCAAAATTGGTTATTTCACTCACAAATAATCAGTTAATCACTTTGTATATGCAATCACAAATAATCTTAAAACTGGTTATCTGATGTATTAAAAAGCTATAGGCATATAAGCACTAGTTACAAACTATAAAAGCATCCTATATTAATTATGTGCATAGAATGAACAAAGATATTTTATTATAAACAATAAATCTATATAGAGAAGATTCTCTATAGCTGTACAATCCTCTTGTGATTCTTAGCATCACTCGGGATCAAGCAAGCAAGAGGGAAACTTGGGGAGCACCTAAAAACAGCACATAATAGTCTTGCTTTTATATGAAAACCCCGACAAAAAATGATTTCTCGAGGTTAATTAATCCTTATGGAGATAATATTCTATATCTATTTTTGATTAAAGTAGCTTAGTGTTAATCATTATGTACCCATGACTCAGTAGGAAAGAATAACTAAAGTGAAGAACTTTGCATAGTTGTATACTTTCTTTTAAGGGGTGATCCTGCAGCTGCCATATCGGCATCTCACCAAACATGTTGGATATTCTCAAGTACTATGAAATGGCCAAAAGGGATTGTTTGGCAGGGTTTGAGATGCTGAATAAGTTGCTAGTGGTAAGTATTTGAGTAAAAAGGATCGTTCCAATGATGAAGCCATGTGGTGTGTATTAGCTTAGGTTATATTTTAAATGACAGGTAGTACTCATGTGGCATATGCACCTATAGTTATAATAAGTGTATCCATATTCTGTTTAATAATAGTTTACAATGTATAATTGGACATGTGATTTTAAGCTAGTGTTTGATTATTTTGTAAACGTCTACCAGGAAACATTGACAAAGTAAGGAAATCTTTTGGAACCAAATTAATGTTCTTAGTTTCTGTGAAGGCGACATTAAGCGTATAGGTAGTATTATGTGGTTTTTATCACTATATTATTGCAAGAATCAAGAAAGCTAAACTATATATGTTTTGATAATTTGTGCATATTCAAGTCGCAATAATCAGTTTTAAATGTAATGCAGGGGGAAGAAGCTTATTCTTGTTCCGATGCTCATCGAATCCAATATTCCATACATATCATACGCAAACTTACCCCTCTTGTCAACCAGCAGCAATTGACAGAGAACAACATTATTGGGTTATCTCCATCGGAATTACCATTGCACAATGCTAAATGTGTTGATATATGCTGGTAGGTTAGGAGACATACAAATCAAATGATTTATTAGTCGTCTTCATTTTCATAAACTTATGTTTACTAAATGTTATCTTCTGTACGTGCAGCGATAACTGTGGAGCTTATGTCTTTGACTTGTATCGAAGTTGTATCTGTGGTTATGCTCTATGTTTTGTATGCTGTCGTGATGGTCAGTGGAAATCCCTTAAAAAAGATGGTATCAACCGTTGCCCACCACTAGATAATGGAGATTGTGATAATGAGATTCTGAACTTGAAACACGTTATGCCCCCCTTGGTTATGTTGCAAGTTTGTTAGAGAAAACACGAGGAGTATGTGAAAGTAGTGATGATGTTCCCAAGAATTGTACAAATGAAAGCTGTTTGTTTGATTCAAGTGCTAAATATGTTATAGATGGAGATATGGAGCATTTCCAATTTCATTGGTCTAAAGGCGAGCCCGTTATAGTCAGTGATGTGCTTTCTAATTCTTTGGGGTTAAGTTGGGAGCCAATGGTTTTGTGGTGTGCTTTTCGTATCAAAATAAGCACTAAACACTCACATGCCCATCAAGTCAATGTAATCAACTGCTTGGATTGGAGTGAGGTCGGTATATTTGGAGATGGCGTTTTTATACTTGGTTGATTTTCTTGCTCTTATGATGATATATTGATATTCAGGTGACTCTTCTTGCGTCCAAATTCTTTTCGAGATACTCAAAAGGTCGATTGGAAAGGGAAGGGCGGCCTGATCTCATTCTGAAATTGGAAGATTGGAAACCAAGTTGCGTATCTCAAGGAGAATGGCCTCGGCATTTTGCTGAAATCATCAGCTGTTCGCCTTTTAAAGATTACACACACCCTCAAAATGGGTATCTCAATGTTGCTGTTAAGTTGCCCCAATCATCCTTTAAACCGGACATGGGTCCAAGAATGGATATTGGTTATGGAGACTTTGTTACTAAGCTTCACTATGCTAAATCTGATACTATACGTATGCTATTTCTTATAGTTAAAATCCTATTACTCTGTTACAGGTAGTCGTTATCACTGATATGTGCTTTTATACAAATTTGAAAAAGATGCAATCAACTAGGACCTATAAATAAGATGATATTTGTCTCATATATTTTTTCATATAAATATACTTATCATCATAGTTTTAACGTAAAGTTATTGCATTTTCAAGTTGCTAGTGGAATACTTTCTAAGTTTTTCTAAAATCAATCTGCAGGTGAATGTACTGACACATACAAACTCTGTTGAACTCCACAAAGAGTTACTAGGCTGATATGGCGAAACGAAACACTAGTGTGCAAGATGAAGATTTAGATTATGATACGATGGAGGGTGGTGCTCTGTGGGACATATTCTGGAGGCGAGATGTACCTAATTTGATCAAATACTATTAGGATTATAAATATTTATATGAAGACTCGGTCACCCCGAGTAATGTATTAGCATTAAGTAGCTCGTAGGATTATTAGTATTAGTTAGTTATTATAGTATTTGTGGAGTTGGGTTGGGTCTTTACCCACTGTCAGCTCACTCCACAGCCCACATGGGACGTTTATGTCTTGTGTATAAATACCCTCTCCCACCAAGGGAGAGGGTTGGACCTTCTCATTCTTACAATCTAATATTACTTACTTTCTCTCTCAAGGTTCCATTCTCATCTCTTTATCTCTCTAGAATCGATCCAAAACCACAAGTACCATACGTGTTTGATGTTATAGTATCCTACAATTGGTATCAAAGGCAGGTTTGATCTTTTGGTGTGTGGGTACTCGGATTTTCTACTGGTTTTTGTGGTTTCTTTCTTGGTTCGACTAGTTTTTAGGGAAACACATTGATTCGACCTTGTTTGTGGTTTGATTAGTTAAAAGTTTGTACTTTCTTGTTTAGGATAGTGGTATAAGCTTAGTTTAGTGGTTGGATAGCGTGTTTCATCCATTTATTGGGTGTTTGAGCAAATTCGAGTGGTGTTTTGTGCTTATTCTTCCTTGCGATTTGACTCTCGGTAACACTTTTCATTGTTGCGATTTGAGTTAAGTTGAGTATTGTTAGGTTGCGATTTGGTGTTTTGGTCTGTTGCGATTTGGCGTTTTACTTAAAAAGGGAAAGAAGACAAATCACAAGAAAGTGACAGTTTTGTCCTATTGTGACTTGCGATTTGATCCTTGCGATTTGGGTATTTCTGGGCTGCGATTTGAGTAAGCCTGCGATTTGAGTGTGCCTGCGATTTGAATGAGCCTGCGATTTGGATCTTTGCGATTTGAGTCATTGCGATTTGACTAGTTGCGACTTGACTGATTGCGATTTGACCAGTTGCGATTTGACATTGCGAGTTGATACTTGCGATTTGACGTATTGCGATTTGGTTAATTGCGATTTGACTTGTTGCGATTTGACTCGTTGCGGTTTGACCAAAGTTGACTTTTTACGTCAAAACTTCAAACGGCCATAACTTTTGAACAGTAACTCCGTTTTCAGCGAATTACCTGTCAAAATGACCGTGAGACCGAGAGGAAGGACACGTTGTATTAATTTATTTATTCAACCCAAATTTCAAAGCCTAAAATCGCTCCAAAATGAAGTTATTGAGGTTTTAAGTTTTCAGACCAAAATTTTACCATAACAACTTGCATCAACCAAACCAAATCACCACTCCTAACATACAATCACTAATCATTATCGATCCAAACTTTCATCATAACACATTCAAGTTATCATATCACGGTTTATTCTTGATTTTTGTAAAATCCCGCGAAAGAATCTATTTCTCGGTTTAAATCATAGAATTGTAAAATCCCGTGCACGTTTATATCATGTCAAAAACTACGGATTCAGTCATTTCTGAGGTACTCAAATTGTATGACATGATTGAGAAATAAAAGATTCCCAAAGATGTACAACAGATAAACGTATTTAAGTATGTTAGTGCCGATAGGGACTCTGTGTTCCCGAATTCTCAAGTGAAACAGCTCCATCAGCTACAGACAAACGTTGTCGAGTTAGATACTGCTTTGAACAATGTGCAACATGTGAAACACAACGAAGCATCTGTTGAACCTAGTGGGGTATCTTCTATTATTAATGATGATAATGTGTTGCATGAATAAAAGATTCCCGACAAAGTACAACAGACAAACGTTGCTGAGTCAGATACTGCTAATATGGGAAATAGCGATGTTATCCCATATGAACAATATGTGAAACACATCGAAGCGTCTGTTATACCTAGTAGTGCATCTTCTGTTATAAATGATGATTATGTGTTGCATGAGTACACTGCGTTTATCCCTGATGACACCTTGACCACTAGACTTAACATCTATAGAGATCAGGTGGCCATATATGAACAACGTGAAAAATTTGAGCTAACTGAACGGGAGCAGAAAATGGATAGTCAAATGCGTTCATTCATAACTGAACGTAATTTAAGGGAAGAAACATTGAAAAAGGAGTTATATTCTTTATGAAAACAACTTGATCAAACAGTTAAAGAAAAACAGGAGATCCAAGAAAGTGTAATTACACTAAAACATGATTTCAAAGAAAAAGAAACAAAACTCTTAAATGATTTTTCCAGAATTAAAACGTTAAAGAACAAGATTGAAAACAAGTTGTACAATCAAGACCAGACCAGACAAACTGCTCAAATGATTCAAAAGCATAAAAGGGGTATTTAAAGGTATGGAAAACGAAGTGTCCCAAAATGCAAAAAACTGCTCCATTCTTTAAACGCCTCAAGGAACATTTTGAGGGCATGCAAAAAACCCTTAAAATTGAAGTAAACGAGATGAAAGAGGTATTTAAAGATATGGAAAACGAAGTGTCCCAAAATGCGATAGAATTTAAGAGTCGTGAGATTGAGAGAAAGAACATTCTCATCACCAATGAGAATTTGATTGCTAGATGTGTTGCACAGGATGTGTTTTATACTGCTACTGATGCTGCATTAAATGCTAGTCAATTTCATGAGTTGTCTATTGCATTGAATGTTTCCCAGAATCGTGTTGATGAGCTTGAGGGGGAGAATTGAAAATTGCATGAGAAAATCCAAAACGATGACCATGATAACATGGCCAGGCATTTTTCTAAACTAGAAGTTGATAATCTTAATTTGCAATTAATATATCAACATTTAGAAGAAATAACCAAAATCTCAAATGCCAAGACATCTTTGGATGCTCCTAAATTTGATGCATATTTTGAATTAAGCAAATGTGATGAAAAAAATTCAAGCTCACACTAACACGATTCAAAAATTGAGGGCCCAAATTGCCCAATTAAAATCAAACAAGATTGATGTGATTGGCACCCATAAACCATCGTCCTCAGATTCTCAGAATTTTCACTATCAAGACACCATCAATAAATTACAATATGAAAATGAGTGTTTTCAAGCTGAAAATTCAAAAATCAAACAGCATTACAAAGAGTTATATGACTCGATTAAGGTCACACGTAACAATCACAATGAAAAGATAACTTCTTTGCTAAATGAGATTGAGAATCTAAAGACTCAGGTGAAAGGGAAAATGCCAGTCATCACTGGTGATAATGTTGTTTCAAAGGTTCCTGCTTGTAGTAAGTATGCAATTGGTGTTGTGCCTATTCCCTTTCCCCTTAGGAACAATAGGTCTGCTCATTAAGTATATCTCACTCACCTTAAGGATAGCCTTGATATCCTTCGTGAGATCGTAGAAGAGGATATGATAGATAAACCACTTGATAGTGCAGTTGTAGATGCCTGCTTCCTCACTAAACGATCTCAGGAACTCTTAGGATACGTCATTGGCACATGTCCTAAGACTAATAGCAAGCGAGATAGGTTTATTGCATCATCCTCAATGAATAAAATAAGCATGTAACCTTTGAGGCACCCTTGGAAACTTCAGATCCCAACACATCAAAACATGTTCAGCAACTGGAAGTGAAAAAGACTAAGATTCCCATCAGTTCTTCTACAGGAGTTAACAGAGACACTAAAGCTAGCGAGTCAAAACCTAGGAGAAATATAAAGAATTATAGGACTTCACCAGCTAAAAGTGTTCCTAAGAAGAAAGTAGAAGACCACATGAGGAACAATAAGTCAGATTTGAACAAACGGAATCATAATTCAAATCCTAATTCACTTTGCAAAACATGTAATGATTGTTTAATTTCAGGTAATCATGATAAATGTGTTGAGAAATTTTTGAAGTCATCCAACGAAACCCCTGTCAAGCAAACTTGGAAAGCAACAGGAAATATGTTTGCTAATGTTGGTTATCAATGGAAGCCCACTGGAAGGAAATTCACTTTAGGAGAACAGTGCCCTTTAACTAGGATAACTAAGTCTAAAGTAGTGCCTGTACGTCAATGGAAACCAACTGGAAGGAAATTCCCTGTAGGAGAACAGTGCCCTTTAATTAGGTCTACTAAATCCGAAATGGTGCCTTTAATACAACCCAAACACGTTAGTACTAGTGAAAGTGTCATCACTGAGAGATTTTGTAACAATCCTCATACATCGTTAACTATGTACCAACGTAGAAACAAACAGAAAAAGGCTACTTCCACTAGCATTCCAACTTCTACTGAGACTCAGGCAAATGATGCTCCTGTTCCCACTAACAAATTGGACCCCAACTTAAATTGGGGATTCAGCACTCCAAACTCTCTATTTTCGTCTGTTTTCAAATGCAGGTCACACATATCGTCCTTTGACATTTGGACTCAGGCTGCTCACTACATATGAGGGGAAATCACAGATGACGTCTGTTCACATCAGTTCAGGCCTCGATCTTCAACGACAAATGACGTCTGTTCACATCAGTTCAGGCCTCGTTCTTCAGCGATATATGACGTTTGAACACTGCAGTTCAAGCCTCGGGCCTCAATGTCAACATTATGGCATCTGCTGACAACTCTTCAGGCCCCGTTCATCAAAGAAAAGAGAAGTGTACGCTTAAGTGTGCTTTATCTTCGAAAGATGAGAAATCTTCTTGTTTATGACCATTCTCATCAACAAGCTTCATGCTCTTCCCATGCTCAATCAGTCATCAAGTGGATCAACGTACATTGGAGTATATTCTTATTCACTTGTTCTATCAAAAATGGCAACCTCCAATGCAATTTTTGAGGGGGAGAAGTGTGAATAAACTAAATGTTAGTCATCAAGTGGAGTCACTTACCGTTGATGTTATTCTTATTCACTTTTTCACTCAAAAATGGCAGTCATATGCAATTTTTGAGGGGGGAAGGGTGAATAAACAAATTGTCAGTTATCAAGTGGATCTACTTACCGTTGATTGTATTCTTATTCACTCGTTCAATCAAAAATGGCATTTGGCAGTCATATGCAATTTTTGAGGGGGAGAAGGGTGAATAAACTACATGTTGATTGAGATTTGAGAAATGGTCATACGACTCTCCTTCAACACCTAATGTTCCACTTATTCCTCAAGGTGTTGATAATGACTCTCATGATATTGAAGCTGCACGCTTGAATAATGATCCGTTCTTTGGTATTCCTTTCCCAGAACCAGGTTCTGAAGAATCTCCTTATTCACGGATTGTTGTTCCTTCCAATGTGCACTCTGTAAATCAACTCCAAGAACATCGAGACTTCATCTATCGATTGATGACTTACTTGAAGTTATAAAATTTATGATTGGGACTTGGATTATCTAGTTATACCCGATGTAAGGAGTTACATTGTAGTTCTCACGGGTTATAGCTATCACTTCAAGGAGTTACATTGTAGTGCTCAGTGTCACACGCAGATGCAGATGTGGATAGTCTCAAGAGGTGTTGTACTTGCTTTGGCTCTTAGTTGAGTGTATAAGGGTACTTAGGGGTTTTTCTTCTGCATCGTTCTTCAATCAACAACAGTGCAAGCTTAAGTGACAAATTTGGGGAATTCTTCGTCAGTTTCAAGTTTGGTATATCGGGTTTGCTCCATCACTTATCACTTCAAATAGCCTACTTAAGGGTTGGTAAAGATAGTCAGAGAGAGTTTCGGTAGCGGTTGATTCTCACTTGATACATTTGAGCCATTTATGTTCTTCTCACAAGATGTCAAGTATATGTGCGTAAAATGTGTTGCTAATTCTGAGGTATCAAAACCAGCAAGGAGGAAGGAGACATACATCTGAACGCACAACGAGTACACGTGATGAACTTTATACTTCTTCTTAATTGAAGTTATTCTGGGAAGACAAATGTCATAACCGCAGAGAAAATCAGTGTTTTAACTCGTGGCTTTTGGTGTATTATTCCAACTACGTGGGGGAAGAGATGTAAGAAACAGTTTCTGATAATAAAAGAGGTTCACAATCGCAATTTCTTGAAGGGAGAAAAGGGGATTTTTGGGTCTTAATTGATCTTGATGTTACATTTTCGACTTCATTAATGGGATTGAGTGTGTACTTATGGTTTTTGAGTTCATACAATGAGACCGATTGCATCAATTCAACTACTTGGGGGAAGTGGACTCTGGATACTTTTGGTATGCATTACTTCAGACTTCAGCGGGAAGAAATGTGAGAAGAATTATTCAAGTGTGAGATGATACACTGCTGATCTATTTGATGATCCCCCGAACGGAGAATCACGATGATTATTCTTAAAAGGAGCAGCAAAATTTGATGTGGTTTGCTATGATTTCCGCTGTACGCTTACCTTATGTAAGCTTGAAAGAGAGCTTTGAAACTGCTCAAAAGAAGATTGTCGGTTTGGGGGGAAGCTATCAAAGCTTCACAATTGAGAAGGCTCAAGTCCAGACGATTATTCAGGAGCCTCGAAAGCTTTGGTGGTGAAAGTTTAAGAGATGTTGACTACTGACTTCTACAACGTACATAACAATATCCTTATTTCGGTATTCATGTCAACATTTTCTTAAATTGAATAATATACTTTGTACATATCTTATACCAAAATGTAAATATAAAACCAACAAAATGTAAATAGAAAAACTTAAACCCATAAAAACCATTAAAATAAGAAAATTAGAAAATACCAAAAATAGTTCCTCTAGGCATGTCTTCTGTTTATCGATAACATTTACGGTCCTAGAAATGTCATTCAATAATGACACGGGACTTTAAATGAAGCTCAAGCAGAAGTTAAAATGAATTGTTAGAACATGTCATGACGGCTTGCAGTTACTTCAGACTGTAACCCGTTCTTCATTATGGGAAAAGCACGTCGCCAAAAAGACGGCTGTTCCTCCTACTGGGTGAAGTTCACCCGGGCATGGATTACTTTATATCCATGTTTCTTCGATTTGATGTACGTTTCAGTGCACCATTTCTTGTATAAGAAGAGAAGTCTTCTTTACATCGCATATACTTTTCCATCTATGATTCTTCAGGAAAGTATTTGTGTTAAACTTGGTGGTACCATGATTTTTGAATATCAATCAGAATTGAACTTTTCATAAAAAATCTATCACTCAATCAATGACTACAACTATTTAAATAGAAGACGGGTCATCGATTGAGGGGGAGAGTGATGATTTCAAAATTTCATATCATCAAAACATGTCACTTTGTACATAATAAGCAGTGAATAAAATGTGGTTGTTATGTGTCAGTGTATGATTTTTATTAAATTCAAATCTTCCAAACCTATCATACCTGACACTAACATTCTTCCTCATAGATTGAGGGGGAGCATCGTAATGTTCCATTATCAGCACATATTAAACCTGACCACATTTTCTCCCATATTTTCTAAACTTATTTAAATCAATTGGGATCACAAAATCTCAAAATGTTTGAAATTTTTTGATCAAGGGAGAGAATATAATATGCAATCTGATAAAAATGTGATGTTTTGCACTTAAATGTGAGCTCTCCCATATGTGCTAAACTCTTTTGTATATCAATGCACATATTGAGGGGGAGCAAATGGTTTGCGGTGACAAAAAGAATGTGGCATCTTTGGTGGCATCTCATGTGAGCGCGACTCAGATTTCACAAATAAATTGACGAAACAAAAACTGTCATTGATCGAAAGGACTTGTCCTGGCCGGGTAATAATTTCAAGCTGGTCTAACCAGTGATGTAAGCGTGTCTCGAAGAGGACTTGTCTGAGTAGAGTGTACCATTTCGAGAAACTTTCTGTGTACTTGACCGGGCCGGGTAATAATTTCAAGCTAGTCTAACTAGTGATGTAAGCGTGTCTTGGATCGGTCATGTTCACTGAAAGTGGATCAATTCAAAAAGTGCAAGCTCTACCCAACATGTGCAAATTTATAATAAAAACATCTGAGCACATGTTATGGGGGAGCATTTGAAAAGGTCAAAACTCTCAAAGTGGTAGCAAAATGTGTTTCTTAATTATAAACACTTTGAGAGATTTTTCAAATAAATGGTTTACGGCAACATAGCATAGTCATGGTGTTATAAGGTGGCTAAGGTTAGGAAAACCGTCATATGATCCGCCAGAGCCGGAGAGATCTACCCAAGGACAATACCGAATAGTTAGTATTAGAAAGTCCTTAGTTGTGATTATGAAAAAAGGAGTAATATGAGAAAGGAGAAAGAAGGGGTTGAATAATTAAAAAGAAAAGAAATGAAAAAGGGTGAAAAGAAATAGCCCTCCAATTATTCAACCTTAGGGAAGAAACCGGGTTCAATTCATATACTACTGGTTGTTACCAAGGTAACACCGGTATTGAAGACAAGACGTCATGGACCCAGTGACGCACTACACTAAACCTTCTAGCCACTCAAGTTCTCTTAAAAGGAATTGTTTCATTCTCACGGGGAACCCTGTATAATCTATCGACCGCTCATTACGAGCTATGTTGATACTGAAACAGGAGACACCGCTCTAGTCTCCGACTACCAAAAATGCACTTATCGAGCCTAGAGCCATGAGATGCATAAAAAGATCTCTTAGAAACACATGTTACTTCTACACTGGCTGTTCAATATTAAGGACACCAGTTGTAAACTTATGAGTCCTACGCAGATCTTAGCAATCTGCCAGAACATTTATGAGGGAATTTACAAATGTAATTCTTAGTGATTGAATGGAAATTCCTGCCAGGGTCAACATCAAACAGCCCTGAAAGCAGGTCACTTCGGTAATTCCTTGTGGATTACGCTTAGTGGTCGCAGTGGTTTCAAATGGTCTACAGTCGTGGAGTGAACTCCAGCGACTCACCTAATCGTTGATGTACTTCGGTAGATCTTGTAAGCCCTCTCGGGGGTATCCAATTTAGGAACGGCCTTGGTAAGGATTAGAGAA
Source organism: Artemisia tridentata subsp. tridentata (assembly GCA_021014915.2). NCBI lineage: Eukaryota > Viridiplantae > Streptophyta > Magnoliopsida > Asterales > Asteraceae > Artemisia > Artemisia tridentata. The sequence goes on from CP139507.1 coordinate 210,648,499, forward strand.
AGTTTTCACACTATGCTGTTAACTAACTTGAAGTCCAAACCAGTAAGTACCGGACATTTTATTGCTAACTGTCGTATGCAGGAATCCCTGGCGGTTGTAGCTGATTGTCGAAAAGATTCCGATCCATCACCCCATGCTCACACTTCACCATCATAAACAAAGACATCATGATAATTAAACGACCTTCAACACTGCTTCTGCAACTCTGATGCTGAAAATCATGATCCAGAAAAGTGTGAGCATGTCGGTCCAAAGTACACAAAATCACATGTAGACGATACTGCTGCAAGATGACTTGAAGACGTACGTTGGATGATGATCTCAAAGAATTCTCAAAGATCATCCAAGACAAAAGATCAGTCATCAAAAGTTCACTGCTGAATGTACAAAGATAAATGACTTTGAAGAATCAAAGACTATGAGCTAGGAAGTCAAATTCATGTAATTGAATGCTAGAATTCAAAGTGTAATTTCCGGGGTGACCTCCCTTAGGGGGAGATTGTTAGGAATATAAATATTCATATGAAGACTCGGTCACCCCAAGTAATATACTAGCATTAAGTAGCTCGTAGGATTATTAGTATTAGTTAGTTATTATAGTATTTGTGGAGTTGGGTCGGGTTGGACCTTCTCATTCTTACAATCTAATATTACTTACTTTCTCTCTCAAGGTTCCATTCTCATCTCTTTATCTCTCTAGAATCGATCCAAAACCACAAGTACCATACGTGTTTGATGTTATAGTATCCTACAAATACCTTAACAATCACTTGGTAGAATTTAAGCTTGCTGATTGTTCCGCAGTTGACCAGGTAACTTTTGACCCATTTGCTTATGAATAGGTAATCTGGGATACGTTCTATTTTTGTCTGGTCAAACAGGTAAAACAAAAAAGGGTCTCGGGTTAACTCAATCCCGTTTTGACCCATACAATAGAAATTACCCGTTTCTACCAATACATGGTATCTTGGCTACTGCTGACACCATGTTTCATTATACAATTGTTTCAAGTTTCCTTCAAAAGCCCATTGTTATCATACAAAGATTCATGATACTGATTTGGGTCCAAAAGATTTGAGACAATTTAATCATTTAATGATTCGCTTGTGAGCAGTGATGACTGATTAAATTGGCTTTATCTATATGGAGTCCAAGTCCTAGTAGAACTACCCGTGTGGTTATTAGTATTTTACTTGATCATAATTCAGAATGAATATCAGTTGAAAATTGGAACTCCAGAATGTGATGTTGCAGGTAATTGACCCTATACACGAGCGAGCATATTACCTGGACATGAAACATAAAAGGAAACTCAGAGAGGAATTTGGTATGTCTTGAATCAGTACATTTTCCGATTACTTGTCATGTAAAATTTACGGATTTATCGATTCATTTTTGTATATTTTTTGCTGATTAGGAATTGAACCATGGACCTTCAAACAAAAGCTGGGCGATGCAATTTTTGTACCAGCTAGTTGTCCTTATCAAGTCAGAAACTTGAAGGTCAAATCAAATACTAATCATCGAATATTAACTTGTTGAACCGTCTTTGTTTGCTAATTTAACTTCCTTGTTGAGTTGCAGTCATGTACGAAGGTTGAAGTCAACTTTGTTTCATCGGAAAGTGTCAGTGAATGCATCCGCCTACAACACGAACTCCGTATGTTTCCTGATAATCACGGGGCCAAACAAGATAAGCTCAATGTAAGTTTTTCCGCAAAATCTTGTCATTACTTGAACTAAGAAGTTGCTGGTCCATGCATTTATTGATTATAAAGTAGTATCCTTGAGTCGCAATGAGTGTGAATGAGCCAATTGGTGTGAATTATATATATATGTTTTCTACAGATTGGGAAAATGTGAATCATATATACCTCACTTGTTTCCATCCAACCAGCCCATTTTGCTACCTCTACGAGTGTAGATACGTATAACACATGACTTGGACACAATAGAAGGCCCTTCACATATGAGGATTGTGATTTTCTTAAATACAACTTACTTGTGTAATATGTTTACATAATTTTGCTATTGATACACCAAACACTATATAACTCGGGTCAGAATGAACTAGAACCGGACTGATAACAAAAAGCAAAAGATAATCAATTTAAAAACCGGATAGTCTGCTACGGATTTAAAACTAGTCTCAAAGTGGAACTGTTTTCTTTTTTGGGTAACCGTGGTTTCCGACCATCACACAAACTTAAACCGGGTAAAGTCTCAAATAAAATATAGTGTCTTTATTTCTTTTATTTTTTTATTTTTTATTTTTTTAATTTGAAGTAAATATAATAAGCCAAATACGATAAAACATCAGGTTTTGTGGTTTTGGTTTACTGGCATTTTTTCCATAACTCAAAATAGTATCTTAATTTCCTTACACGACTAGCTTTACTGGCATCTTGCTTCCATTTTTATTTTCTAAACAGTTATCTTTATATGTAATATTGTTTTGTTTAGTAGTATAAGATTTGCTTATTAGATTTGATGAATGATGACATCTCCTATAGGTGGACACTTTCCAATCTGATAAGCTGATGGAGATTTACAAGGTACACACAGACAATTACATATATGTGTGCATGCATGTATAATTATTTCTAGTTGATTAGAGATTTATATGCGAGTTAATTCATTTCTAATGCCTTTTGTTTGCATTCGGTTATGCAGTCAGATTTGTAACTAAAAAAGTACTTGCACACAGTACAGGAGGAGTCACCTATTTTCACTGTTATATATGATCGGAATAGGTACTATACCTTCTTTTCATAGAATCATATTACCATTTTATACATTGAATACCCTATTTTTTCATTTTTATAATTACGTTGAATAGGTTGATTACTTATGAAATTCAAAAAAGATAATTAAAAGCTCATCCCACCCCATTTGGACCCGAAACCATTTTGATCCTTTACCCAATCCGCCCATTCCACCACTACTTTCTGCCTTAATTTGTTTGCTGTGTTGATTCCAACCATTTTCTGATCGTATGAACAATTTGATATTTTGCATAACCATATTGTCTCTACCACCAATCATTAATAATGGTGCACACTCAGCTACTTCTTTGAAGACCAAGAATGTGTTCATTGAATGCACAGCCACTGATTTGACCAAGGCTAATATTGTATTAAACACAATAGTTAAGTGTACAAGAATTCTGTTGTATGTTTATATAAATCTACACAAATCATTTGAACAACAAAATGTTATAGCATTTTTCCTATCTAATGTAGGTGACAATGTTTTCTATGTACTGTGAACGGAAGTTTGAGATTGAGCCAGTGGAAGTAATTTATCCTGATGAGAAATCCTGCATTTACCCACAACTATGTCCCTACGATATGAAGGTATCTTTATCATATATAAATAGTATAACCGGGCTTTCATTGGAGGCAAATGAGGTACAATTTTTGCTTTCATTGGACTTTTAATAAGCCATTTACTGTGTTAAATAGAATTATGGTTTTAATTTTGTTATGTATTGATCATCAAATGACTCTTCAAGCGGCATGTAATTGTATGTATTAGGACAACAATTGCTTTACAACATTCATCTCCCAAATTAACTTGCATCAGTTTCAAATAGTGAACAAAAATAACACTTTGTATCTTTCCTGTCCATTTTATCAATGAAAGACTTACGTCATCAGAAACATACTTCCGAATTTCACTCACGGTCTGTATAGTAAAGCAAAGACAACAAAGTAAGAATACAAAGGTGAGTGAACAAATAAGAACATGATATAAGAAGAATGAAGTGAAGGACACGTCGAATTAAAAAAACAAATGCATTCATAAACTATATCAAACGGCCTAGATTAAATGGACATGATCAAAATAGTATTGGTCATGCCTAGATTAGAACTCCTAATCTTTATGGTATAGAATAAATGGGCAGGTCATGGAGAAATGAGCAAAAAGGGAACTTTTTTGTATGGATTAAATCAATAATATAATTACGGAATACAAAATTTGTATAATATCAATAATAATAATGTAAGTTTTTTAATAAAACAATTTAGCATGTTTTTTCGACGACTTTCTATCGGTTTGATACCTTCCTAGCAGATTCATAACGACGGGTCAAAGTTGCCACCTCAAAGTTGCTAGTGTACATGTTACTGAAGATTTCCTCATCGTTTCAGGTTGCTGGGTTGCTGAACAAGATGCAATTACATGTGGAGGAAGCCGTTTCAGAGGATAAAGGCAAACTTACTGTGCATGTTCCCCCGACTAGAAGTGACGTGCTTCATGCGTGTGACGTAGCAGAAGTATATAACCCTACATTTTTTTTTATAATTATTACTATTGGTGTAACTAAGTGGCTCATTTTTGATACAACTGGTATGAATTCTCTCTTTCTTTGTAAGAAACTCCATAGGACGTGGCGATTGCATATGGTTAAAATCGGCTACCAAGGCGGAAGCCTACTTTTATAAAGCCCTTGCGTATGAATGAATTCAAAGACCGCATCAGAGTAGAGGTACATGTGGCCTATAAATATTGGTTTTCTTAAGTTGGCAAGATGGGCGGGTCGGGTAATTTTTAAAATGATTCAGAACGGGCGTGGTGGGTTGACTCTTAAACATTTCTTTTTTCATTCTTTAAAATCATTATATAAATTCAATTTGGTTGGTAACTCTTATTACAAAAACAATACTGAGAATGATTCTTGGTAAAATTAAATACATACATATATATATATATGGAAGTAGGAAAAAGAGTCAAGTGAAAGACGTTGAGGAAGAAAAAGAGTCATCTTCCTTAATGTATACATGGAAACAGGAAAAGACTGGTCTGCCCTTGAAGGGGTTTCAATGTATACATGGAGGAAGAAAAAGAGTCATCTTCCTCAATGCTCCCAAGGTTTCCTGAGGATGAAAAAAATGTTCGGCCTGAAAAAGGAAAGGTTAAGAATGATTGAAAAAGTTGGCGATATTATTGTTTTTTGTTCATGTTTTTTGGTTTCTTTTGAGCTTAAAAACCATAAAAGAGATAAGGATTGTAAAGAAAGGTCTCAAGCACTTCAGAAATTAAATAGGCTCGTAGCGTATGGTGAAGAACCCGGCTGTTTTAGAGGGCCGTGGATATTGTTTTCTTTTCTTTTTCTTCTTTGAGGGTGGAAGGTAATTTTGTAAAATCAAATCTTGCTGCTCCTTTTTTACGTACAGGACTGTGTGAATTGTCAATCTAATGTTATGTTTATTGAAATTATATGGGCACTTTACTCGAGTGTATTTTATGCATGTGATTATTCCTCCTGTAAGACTTATCATTGTTTTGACAACTAATCTTGGTATAAACGTGATTTAAGGAAAATCCTATACTTTCGGACACATATTAGTAACATACCTGACTTTTCGCCCTCGAGATGTTATATTTACTCTTGACTGGTCTTACGTTAGCATACGATGCCTGGTATAAATTGTTATTTATCACCATTAGAGATAACAATTTCGCCCAACTTTTTGTATGAACCGATTGATTCTAGTATGTTTCATATATCAAACGGGTAGATAAAAGAGCGATAGCTAAAAATAGAGCGTGGTTGAAAGTCGCCAAAGCGAATTTAGATGCACTTAACCTACATCATAATGTTATTCTACTACATCATAATGTTATTTGTATACATGATGCCGTTGGTGTGATGAAACCCCTAAATCCTCAAGTATTATTCTACTGCATTACAATATTATTCTACTGCATCATAATGTTATTCTACTGCATCATAATGTCATTTGTATGCATGATGTCGTTGGTGGGATGAAACGCCTATATCTTCAACTATTATTCTACTACATTACAATATTATTCTAGTGCATGATAATGTTATTCTACTACATCACTGTGTCACCACACAACTACATCAAAATGTATATAATACTACTACATCTCAATGTTCTACTGCCTCACTATGTTGTTCTACTTTATCACAGTGTTATTCTACTGCATCAAAGTTGTAATGAAACTGATATTTCTCTTTTAAACTCAATCTACAGTGAGATTGTTTTCATGAGTAAAGGCATAGTGGTATTTTTGAGCATGAATTAAAGAAGTATGGCGCATGCCATAAAGGACAAATCAAGTTGATGCGAGCTTATTACACGGCGAAAATAATTCTTACAAGCATGAATAAGGAAAAGGATAAAATCATGGCAGTTGCGTAGGCATATAACATGCTGCAAAAAGAGAATTCCAAATTTCTAATACCAGAAGATTGAATCCAATTGAAACACGGATTTAATCAAGTGATTCTTGAATGCGTAAGAAAGATTATCGGATGTTACTTGTGGATTGTTAAAAAAACAATGTTTCGTTACTACTGAATTATTTTTCATTGTATGATGTAAATAAAAACTTATGTGTGCATCACAATGCTATGTTTGAAGGATTAATGACATTTATAATTGAACTAATTTTAAATACATGCTCTTTCTCGAAATGCCCCTTTTAAATATTTCTAAAATTCTACTGCATCACAATATTGTTCTACTGAATTAGAATGTTATGATATTACTGCATCACAATGTAAATTTTAGTGCACCACGATGTAAACTTTACTGCATCACAATGTATGTTTTATATTTATTACTTCATTGTGTTATAAGTTTACTACATGAAAGTAATAAAATCTATTGCATCACAATGATGTAAATTCACTGCATCACAATGTGTAGATGTACTGCATCATTGTGTTATAAGTTTACTACATGAAAGTGTTAAAATCTACTGCATCACAGTGATGTATCATACTACTGCATCACAATAATACTTTAGTGTATTATTGTGTTATTATACTCCAATCACAATGTATAATTTACTGTATCACAATGTATAATCTACTGCAGCACTATGTATATTATAGTGCATCACAATACACAATACAAAAAATGCTATACTTAGATAATACTACTGTATCACAGTGATGTATCATACTGTTGCATCACAATAATACTTTATTGCATTATTGTGTTATTATACTCTCATCATAATGTATGATCTACTACATCACTATGTATATTATACTGCATCACAATACACTAAATAAAGAATGCTATACATAGATATTACTATTGTGTTACTGCATCACTATATTATTTTACTATATCAAAGTATTATCACTATGTTATTCTACTGCATCACAGTAATACTTAACTGAATCATTGTGTTATTATACTGCATCACAATGTATGAGTTCCTGCATCACTTTGTATATTCTACTGCATCACAATACACTAAACAAAATAACATAATGAAGTTAATGATTTAAAATGAGAAGAAAGATACAACGTATATTTAATAAACGCTGAAAAAATATAAACAAAATGAAAGATTGAAATTTGGGTGAAACTAAAATTCGAAGCCCCAAATGAAGATCTAGGAGTTCTTTGTGAGTTTTACGTGAGTTGTGTATGGAAACCATAACTCTACTTGGCTCAAAGTTATGGTCGTTAGATGTTGGATCGTTTTCCTATGGTTCCCCACATCCTATTGATCCATATATAAGTTGGCCAACTGACTCGTGTTCCTCATCAATCCCTTTCAATTTTTTCCTTTTTTTTTTTCATGTTATAATTTATACCTATTTGGTAATATTGAATGTTGGTAGTTTGCTACTAATATTTGGTGCTACTTTCCTTTCTTGTGTCTAGTTTCTACATAAGAACATAAGTTGTTTAGAAGACCCCCACACTTCAGCGAACAGAACTCAGAATACTAACGATCAACTCCTTATCATAGTTAACAGTAAAAATTGGTCATTGTGTACAGTCCAAATACCACTACGTACTTTATCTTAAATACATAACATGGTCCCTGTAGTTTACATACCATTTAACATCTCAGGCTCCTTGCCAAACTAATGATCATCATTTGAATATCCGACCTCGCTTGAGAATCCGCCACAGCTTGGTCAAATGCGTTAATCATCATTTTCCCAATATGTAGAAAACAAATATATAATTCACACCAATTGGCTCCTTCACACTCATTGCGACTCAAGGATACTACTTTATAATCAATAAATGCATGGACCAGCAGCTTCTTAGTTCAAGTAATGACAAGATTTTGCGGAAAAACTTACATTGAGCTTATCTTGTTTGGCCCTGTGATTATCAGGAAACATACGGAGTTCGTGTTGTAGGCGGATGCATTCACTGACACTTTCCGGTGAAACAAAGTTGACTTCAACCTTCGTACATGACTGCAACTCAACAAGGAAGTTAAATTAGCAAACAAAGACGGTTCAACAAGTTAATATTCGATGATTAGTATTTGATTTGACCTTCAAGTTTCTGACTTGATAAGGACAACCAGTTGGTACAAAAACTGCATCGCCCAGCTTTTGACTGAAGGTCCATGGTTCAATTCCTAATCAACAAAAAATATACAAAAATGAATCGATGATTAGTATTTGATTTGACCTTCAAGTTTATAGTAATAGCTGACTGATGTAGAGACATCCGCCACAGCTTGGTCTAATGCATTAATCATCATTTTCCCAATCTGTAGAAAACATATATATAATTCACGCCAATTGGCTCATTCACACTCATTACGACTCAAGGATACTACTTTATAATCAATAAATGCATGGACCAGCAACTTCTTAGTTCAAGTAATGACAAGATTTTGCGGAAAAACTTACATTGAGCTTATCTTGTTTGGCCCTGTGATTATCAGGAAACATACGGAGTTCGTGTTGTAGGCGGATGCATTCGCCCAGCTTTTGTCTGAAGGTCCATGGTTCAATTCCTAATCAACAAAAAATATACAAAAATGAATCGATGATTAGTATTTGATTTGACCTTCAAGTTTATAGTAATAGCTGACTGATGTAGAGACATCCGCCACAGCTTGGTCTAATGCATTAATCATCATTTTCCCAATCTATAGAAAACATATATATAATTCACGCCAATTGGCTCATTCACACTCATTACGACTCAAGGATACTACTTTATAATCAATAAATGCATGGACCAGCAGCTTCTTAGTTCAAGTAATGACAAGATTTTGCGGAAAAAATTACATCGAGCTTATCTTGTTTGGCCCTGTGATTATCAGGAAACATACGGAGTTCATGTTGTAGGCGGATGCATTCACTGACACTTTCCGGTGAAACAAAGTTGACTTCAACCTTCGTACATGACTGCAACTCAACAAGGAAGTTAAATTAGCAAACAAAGACAGTTCAACAAGTTAATATTCGATGATTAGTATTTGATTTGACCTTCAAGTTTCTGACTTGATAAGGACAACAGCTGGTACAAAAACTGCATCGCCCAACTTCTGTCTGAAGGTCCATGGTTCAATTCCTAATCAGCAAAAAATATACAAGAATGATACGGCCAAGGGTGACCCATAATACATTTTGTCCAAAGATCTTAATGTGTTTTATTAAAGGATTTAAGAGTTGTAATGAGCTAAAAATACACTTTGGTCGAATTTCAATCCATTTGACGGGTTTTTTTTAACTATTTTCTGTTTGCCCATTAGAGTTAAGAGATAACCCAAATGGGCTGAAATCTAATATTCCTAATCTCAAATCTCTTGCCTTGCATGCAATTTGTTGTAACTAGTAAAAAGCAAGGATAAGGGATCAATTCAGTAAATTATCTGATTTTTTATTTTGAAAACTTTACTGAGAAATTTACTGCTATTCCAATTTGGCTTTCCCTTATAAAAAAAGTTATTGCAATCTCAAGAAATAACTTTATAAGAGCATTGGAACTATTGTCTACCAACAAAATGGGAAGTGGCCTTTTATTGTTATGCATATCCAAGCATTTGTTATTGAACAAGGTTATATGTCAATAACAGTCTATACAAATCACATGGTTCCTGATAACAATAAAGTTAAAAACTACAGCTTCACATGTACGTAAAGCGCAGTATCAAGCAACTCATGTTACATGAGCCGTGGTTCATGTTTGCAACTTAAATAACATAAACTATCTCTCAACACAACAAAGTATACACATAAAAGTAATTACCTGCATGTATTCTGATGCAGCTTATCTTGGAGATCAATAAAGCTATTATATCTCGCTTCATTGAAAGTTATACCTCTCAACACAGCACAGACAACAAACGGACGTATTTGATATGTCTGCAAATAATAATAATAATAATAATAATAATAATAATAATAATAATAATAATAATAATAATAATAATAATAATAATAATAATAAAAAATAAACAAAAAATAAATAAATAAATAAAAAGCTATCAATACATATATATGAAAGTGTAAGAGCTATCGTGCTTAAACATACATGTAAGATCCATCGTGCTTAAACATACACAGTCATGAGATAATATATACCTCAGGTTTTACATGCATTTTGAGCATGGATTCTTTACTAATATCAGCGAGTTTGTACTTTGGTAGTCCCGTTAACTTTATTCTTTTTTCGAGAAGCTTTGACCTTTGACGTCTCAGGTGCCATCTGTTTGTTCATTAGACGATGCGGGAGCAGAAGTGGGACCCATCTTGGTAGTCCCATTAACTTTATTCTTTTTTCGAGAAGTTTTGACCTTTGACGTCTCAGGTGCAATCTGTTCACTGGCGGATGAAGGAACAGAAGTGGGAACCGTCTTGGTAGTCCCATTAGTCTCATCCTTTTGACTCTTTAACTTAGGAATTATGCATACAAACATACAAACACATTTTACACACATAACACCACTTACCTTTAAACTAATTCATCCTTATACGTGATCCTTATACCTGGAAACTGAAAACCTACTGCATCACAGTTCAAAATCAAGTGCATCAGATAAACAACGAAGCATACATACACATTTGACATACATAACGCAACCTACCTTTAGCGTAATTCATCCTTATAAAAAACCTATTGCATCACAGTTCATATTCAAGTGCATCACGCAAACAACCAAATATACAAACACATTTTACACACATAATGCACCCTACACTTAACCTAATAGATCCTTATACTCGATAACTGAACACCTACTGCATCACAGTTCAAAATCAAGTGCATCACACAAACAACCAAACATACAAGGACAAATAACCTACTGCATCACAATTAAAATAAAAACCTACTGCATCTTAATATGAAATACAACTGCATCAACATTCAAAACAATTGCATCATAATGTAAATTTAGTGCATTACAATTATAAAGTCTAGTTGAGACATTTTATCAAACACCTTGTATGCAACTTTCTTAAACATGTTTTGTATCTATATTTTTCTACATTATGTTCCAGATTTAGAAGAAAACATGATCTAAATTTGAATCAAACTTTTAATATAACATACTTAAATCAATAAAAACACATAAACCAAACATAATCAAATTAAAATAAAGTAAATTAACAAAAAAAAAACTATTAAAAAACAAAATATTAACATCTTACTATCATTATTCATTGATGTTGCACTAGTTGTTGATGTTGAACTATCATTGTTAGTTGATGATGATGAACATTCAATCAACATCTCAAAAATCACGGTGGAGAATGGTGGAGATAACGGTAGAGATCACGGTGAGGATCAGGCGGCGGATGACGGTGGGGATCAGGTTGTGGATGACGGTGGGGAACCGGTAGAGAAGAAGATACAGTAGAGATGGAGCCACTATTTGTTTTTGTGTTTTTAGGTCGCTGTTTGTGTGTGTTTTTATGAGAGAATGATAGAAGAAAAAAAGAGTTTATATAATATAAGGGGTAAAAGATTAAAATAACCCTGACAGTTATAAAACAAGGAGGGGGTGGGAGAGGACACCTAGCGCAATCTGGTGGCTTCCTATCCTTCTCATTATAAGAACTCTTCTCATTATATCCCATCTCTCTCTCTCTCTCTCTCTCTATATATATATATATATATATATATATATATATATATATATATATATACATACTAGACTTCAAAGCCTGCCCGATGGGCGGGCATGACTTATAAAGTTTCTTGTAAGGTATTAGTTAAGTAGGACTTCTTTGTTAATGTGTTAAAAATGAAAATTAGTTGACTGTTATTAATTATTAAAAAATTTGACAAATAACAATTTTCAATGTGTTTATTTTATTCACTTTTTAGACAATTGCACATTGTGTTTCAAGGAATAAAACTCATCAATGAAGTTGTTGTTGAGCACACTGCAGCAAGCAATTGTATACTGTTTGGGAAGCCCGACCGACGGGCGGAAATCAGTTACAAATATCGCTTAAAGGTATTAGTTAACGAATAATTAGATATAAATGTACAAATTTCATAATAGTTGTTTACAGGAAGCGTTAGTTATTGTTTTTGAAGAATTAACATCCGTATGCCAATAGTCAGTTATCTAATTTTTTTTGTTTGCCACTTTTGAGACAGCCACATGAAGACACACTGCAACAATGAGTTGGTTACGGTTTGTTGATATAAATAATGCCTAAACACGTTATTAATATTTTTTGATATCTCTACGTTTTGATAATCACAAAATGTAAAATCATTAATCGGAAAATTATGACGTAAACAAGTATTTAGTCATAAATATCTATTTCTACAACTCAAATCACTTAAGGTATGAATGAACTAATGCTTAATGCATTATATGATAAAAGGAACATTTTCTTAAATACTAGATTTTTTATAAAATGTCAAAACATTTTATATCTTTTAGAAAAACATTTTTGGTAATAAATAAAAAGGTTTAATTCATTATAAATTTATGAATTCAAATTTTCAACCAAAATCAGTAAAAATGTTCCAGAAAAACCTTCCCCACAAAAAGACAAAACTGGGCAATGGATAGGGAGGGCGGCCCCCTTAATTATGCTAGGCGCCCCCCTTAAAATTAAGGAGACCGCCCCCCTATTTAAGGGGGCCGGCCACGCTCCAGTAGCTCTCAGCTGTCCAATTTTTCTGCCTATAAATACCAGCCTTCCCCTGGATTTTTACTCACCTTTTGCACCCCAAACCTTCTGTTTTAAATCTTGTAAATCCTTTCTAAAAACCCTTTGATCATATTCTCTTAAGCATTGGTTTCAAAGTGATCCAAGCTATCACCATCAAAGTGCAAAAGAAGAATACTCCTTCAACTAGAGAAGAAGTATTATAGCTTAACTCATATCATCATTGTAGTTGTGTCAAGTGTTGTATAGTTGTGATAAGTAGATCTAAGTGTAAGTAAGTAGTTGTGTTGTAAAGAAGTAGTGTAGAAGTAGTTGTGAAGTAGTTGTGAAGTAGTCGTGGAGAAGAAGTCGTGAAGCAGTAGTGATTAAGTTGTGTAGAAGTTGTGTACAAGTCCTGAGATTGGTTCTAGCTACGATTAGAACTCGACATCTAGCTTTGTATCGTTAAACCGGTGTAAGCTAAAGTTGTGTAAGGTTTCTCCGCCATAAGGGAGTTTGTTGACATAGTGAAGAGAACTCTCGAGTAGGTGACTCGGGGAGTGGAGTAGGGCAAGGAAGGTTTCCTTGTAGCCGAACCACTATAAATCCTTGTGTTGTGGTTTGATCTTTCCATCCCTATCTTTCATTTCATTTACTTCACTTTATTTACATTACTTATTTATATTTGTCTATACTTGCTCATATTGTTTAACAATTGAAGTCACATAATATCGAATCGAAGTTTTTTTAAAAGTAAACAAAAGTTTTCAAAATAAATATTAAAAACATGTAAAACTATTCAACCCCCTTCTTGTTTTCCAATATTGGTATCAGAGCCAGGTTAAACAAGATTTTTAAAATAAACTGTATTTTAAAACTTGAAACGATCTATGGAATCTGAAAAATATTTAGAAGGGCAATCTATGCAAAGACCACCACTATTTGAAAGTGATGGATTTTTATATTGGAAAAATCGATTCGAAACTTATGTGAAGTCAAAAGATCTAGATCTTTGGCATGTTATTACTAATGGTGATTTTTTACCTATTCAACATAATCTTGAAACTAAAAAGGATGAAGTTGTACCTTTTGAAAAACAAAGTGATGATTTAAAAAGAAAACTTTCTAAAAATAATGAGGCTAAAATGGTTATTTATAATGCGTTACCACGTAAAGAATACGAAAGAATCTTTATGTGCGAAACCGCAAAAGAAATTTGGAACTCTTTACTAATAACTCACCAAGGTAATAGTCAAGTCAAAGATGATAAAATAGATCTTCTTGTTCAACAATATGAACAATTCACGATTCCGGAAGAGGAATCAATTGATAATGCGTTTGCTAGGTTTAACACAATCATCACAAGTTTAAAGGCACTTGATGAGAGTTTTTCTAGTAAGAATTTTGTCAGGAAATTTCTTAGGGCTCTTCATCCAAAATGGCGAGCTAAAGTTACGGCGATTGAAGAATCGAAGAACTTGTTAACTCTTCAACTTGACGAGTTGATTGGCAACTTGAAAGTCTACGAAGCAATAATCAAGAAAGACTCCGAGATGGTCAAAGGAAAGAAAGAGCAAAGCAAGTCAATCGCGTTAAAAGCTAGGAAAGCATCAAGTGACAAGGATAGCTCAACCTCCGAAAGTAATGATGAAGAATATGCCATGGCCGTAAGAGACTTCAAGAAATTCTTCAAAAGACGAGGAAGATTTGTTAGACAACCATACGATGAAAGAAAGACACTCCAAAGAAATAAAGATGACAAAGGTAGCAAAAGTGAAAGAAAGTGCTTTAAGTGCGGTGATCCAAATCATCTCATTGGAAGATGTCCAATGATGTCAAAGGAGCAAAATCAAAAGGCGTTCGTTGGAGGAGCATGGAGTGATAGTGACGAAGACGATAACGAAGCTACAAAGGAGGAGAAATGTCTTATGGCTAAGACATCAAGTGAGGTACATTCCGAAACCGAATACTTTAGTGATGAATATTTATCATTAGATGAAAAAGACTTAGATAGTGAATATAATAGACTATGCAAACTAGGTCAAAAAGTAATGAGTAAAAATAAATCACTAAAACATGTAAATAACCAATTAGAAAAGGAAATACTAGAATTAAAAATTAAACTACATAACCTAGAAAAAGAGAAAGAAATTTTTGAATGTAAAACATGTCAAGAAACTAAAAATGAAAACGAAATACTTAGGAAGGAAATTTGTAAACTTAACAAATTCGAAATTAGTAGTAATTCACTTAGGGAAATAATAAGTATTCAAAGAGTATCAAGTGATAAAACCGGATTAGGATTTAATTCAACTGAGGATTCAAATAGTAAAACTAAAAATGTAAAATTTGAATGTGAAACTAGTGAGCAAAAACCTTTAGAGTCAAAACCTAAGTATATACTTATGAAAGATAGAAAAATACCCATAGCTAGTGATGAGGAAGTAAAAACCTTTTATAAACCATCTTTAAAAAATGAAGTAGAATACTCTAAACCAAAGTTAAGGTCAAAAACACCACCTCCTCCTAGAAGACCACCTAGTCCTCACCCTCGGCCTAAAACTCCTCAACCTAAAAGAAACCAAAATAGACCAAACCGTCATAATAATAGTTACCCAATGTGGAATTACCCGAATCCATCAAGCTTCAATCCTTGGGGAATACTTCCACCATACATGCATCCTAGTCAACTACAACCCATTTTTGGTTCAAACAACTTTGGATCAATGAGACAATGGGGACCAAGTGGCTAAATTGTTATCTCATTGGATTATTGGCATCTCTTCCTTGATTGACTTCTACAAGTCAAACATAAACGCTTTGAAGCGCCTGAAGACCACATGTTGAAGACTAAAAGGTACGCCCCTCTTTCATGCTCATCATTATATGCGTAGATTAATGATCTAGCCAATTGCATGCCCCCGTAAGTTTTTAATGCCTAGTTTAGTTAGTACTTGTATGTTAGTTAGTAGATAATTCCTTATACATATACATAATATATATATATATATATATATATATATATATATATATATATATATATATATATATATATATATATATATATATATATATATACACACATATATATAAATACATCCGCACATAACCTAGATACGTCATTTGTTGACTATCTAGAACTAAAAGAAATTGTTCGTCCTCGAACCTTTTCTTCCCCCTTTGTCTCTTTTGAACTTTAACGTTCAACACGAAAATCTTCCGTGTCCACTATCACATAACTCATGGTGATGAATAGAAGTGAGTTAAGTGGATTAACGTAGAAGTAGCACTTCGACCGTCGTGTCAAGAAAACTATGGATGAAACAAACTCCCGTCGCCATCAGCACCTATCTCCGTTTCTCGACTCCATTCAACATCCCACGTTTACACACTATATAAATATGTATATATATATATATATATATATATATATATATATATATGCACATTTACTCTCACTCCCTAAGACCTTTGTCGACTTGACATCTTGATTATTTTATCCAAAATTCTCAAGAAATATTTTCTTAACGAAATGTTAATAAAATGTCAAGTATTCCTTCCTCGTGCCAATAAAACCCAACGTACTTTTGATATATAATAAATCTATCTATATGCATAAAAATATTTTGGTATCAGAAACTTAACTCGACAAAAATCCAATTTTGGCAGGCGGCCCCCTTAATGTTTAAGGGGACCGGCTAGTAAACGGGGGCGGCCCCCTTAATAATTAAGGGGACCGGCCTAGTGTTGCCACCAAATTCATTTTTCTTCCAAAATTCTTTGCCAAACACCCCATTTTGCAAACACTCCTTCCCTACCCTCTGCTGTGAACGAGCTGCAAACCCAAAACCACTCACCAAATCACCATTTCCGACTAATTTCGCAAGGGGCAAACACCTATATTTCGATTAGCAACACATTTTGTAAGTTTTCCAATACACATTTCATCTAATTTCATCCAATTTTGAGTCTAATCATAATTAGGTCTTTTACTCAATTTTTCAAAATTCGAATTTTTGTTGAAATTGAGTCTAGGAATGTTATAATCAAATGCTCCCCATAGGATTAGAATGCTTAATCAACCTAGAAACTAAGTAATTAGACACCCTCATGTCAAAACTTTGAAAAACCAAACACTCATATTCAAAACTTGTTATACATTGTTGAATTATGCCATAAACACTTGTTAAAACTAATCACATTGCTACATCATAACCTCTTAATACTAAAAATATATTTTTCGAATCATAAAAATATTTTTGTTAAATATAAGAGAGTGTTTGGATTAGGAGCTAGAGTCATCAAAATTTAATCAAAATTAAGTTCACAACTACTTGTCAAGTTTATAAACACGCAATTAGTTGTTTTGAGTCATCAAGATACATAATTCATATGTATATTGAAATTTTAGTAGTTATTTTTTGTAATTAAGGGAGCGTTTGGCATAACATTTTGAAATAAATTTTTGAGTCAAAATCTAAGTTTTCACCTTCTTCAATAAGTTTCTTAACATAAACACTCTTAAGAAATAGCTAGATATACAATCTAATGTTTGTCTAGCCACATTTCAAAGTAGCTTATGGCGTATAAAGGAGCGTTTGGATATTTTTGATTTCTTATCATAATATCCATGTAACTATTCTTTAACATCATAAAATACATTTTAAGCGAGTTAAAAATTAAAACTAAGGAACATTGTAAACTACTTCTTAGGATTGAAGTTTTAGAGTCGAAGTATGTTTACGTTCCACATAAGTAGCATATATAATATGTGCATGTCATTTTCTTATTTTTGTTTGTGTGTTGCTTTCTTGTATAGGTGAAAATGCCTAAAGCTACAGTCGGTGATCTCTCCAAAACCAAGGCCTACATTCCAAAAGTCTTCGAAACTCCCGGCATATCTCCTTCTGTTGCATGTTTCTATCGGCCCATTGAAAATAGAAACATTCACGAAGGTAGAGTTGTCGATCCATCTTTCTATAAATCCGACCAAATCGAGCGAATGTTCTCAAATGTTCGTCTCGATTGTCTCTACAAAATCAATGAGCCAATCATTCCTTGCTTCGTTCTAGACTTCTATAGCCAAGTGACGGTGCAAACCGATCCATATGGCTATATTCTTATTTCCTTTATGATCCAAAATGAATTTATCACTCTCAATCTAGCTCAGTTTGGTCAAATTCTCCAAATTCCTTACAACGGTCAACCGTTTTCTCAAATGAATGGGATTTCTCATCTCTTGAGAAAAATCGGCCTCAGAATGGTCCGTACTATTCTAATATTCCTTCTCCTGACGAGATTCGTGGACTTCTCGAGCTAGAACGTGGTACGACTAGCCGAATGATCAAGTCGAAAAATGTTGAAATCCATGCAAATCAAATCATCCTTAAAGAGCTAAGCCCCGACATGAAGCGTTGGGAAGAACTCATTCGTGAGAATGCGTTCGGTACCGGTGGTCACCGTGATCATCTCACAGCAAGCATTGCTCACATGTTGTATTGTATTGTTGCAGAAGAACAATACAATTTGGCTTACCTCTTTGTCTATCGCATCATGTCAGCCAAAAACACTCCCAACGCCAACCTTCCTTATGGCATGTTCCTCACCCGTCTCTATCGTTATGTCATGGAACATTTCCCTCATCTCGAAAGTGATGTCTATCTATTCGTTCATCCCGTCCTACGTCCTCTCTCTCGTAGCCAACTTCGTCGATCGCGTAGTGAAAAGGGCAAATCTAGACGCCCTAATCTCTACGCACCTCGTAGTTCCACATGTCATCGAGGAGATGATGATGAGGAGGAGGAAGGCACCTCACGTGTCAGTACTCCATCTCCCACGAGGTTCGTGGACAATCTCCCAGAACTTAATTATTCCGATTATCAAGTTCCTCGTCCTTCCGAACAAACCGAACAAATCCTATTTGAACGACAAACCGCATTACTCAACACAACTCAACAGATGCATCAAGAAGTTAGAGGTGGTTTCAAGTCGATAGGGAAAGCTTTCAAGAATATTTTCGGAAAGAAGAAAAGATGAGATGTGGAAGTTGGCTTATTAGAACAATATTGTGTTTAGACATTTTATTTTGTTTTGTATTTGAGAATTATTTATTTCTTTCATGTTATAGTATGTTAGTATCTATTTTCTTGATTAGAACTTGAATGCTATGCTTAAAATTAATATGCTGGCTAATGATTAATAACATGCTTATTCTATAATATGATTATTTTTAGCCTAAATGTATACATGCTTATTTAAACATGTTTATGCTATTATTTAATCATTCTTCATGTACATGATTCAAATGGTGCTTGCTGCAAATACACCCTAACAATGACCCTTTTCTGGAAATTTTTCAAATTTGGTCGCCTGGGAAAACAGCAGATGGGCGGCCCCCTTAATTCCCTAGGCGGTCCCCTTAATTTTAAGGGGGCCGGCCAG
Organism: Artemisia tridentata subsp. tridentata; assembly: GCA_021014915.2. Classification (NCBI taxonomy): domain Eukaryota; kingdom Viridiplantae; phylum Streptophyta; class Magnoliopsida; order Asterales; family Asteraceae; genus Artemisia; species Artemisia tridentata. The sequence continues at coordinate 210,667,808 of CP139507.1, forward strand.
CAATTAAGGGGACCGGCCATCTGGGAAGCAAAATTCACTGTTTTCTTTTGCATCATGTGAACCCTTTTATCTAGCCCCGGCTACCATTTCTCTTTATGGACGAACTGGTATTAGAATCTTACAACAAAACCTCAAAAATTAACCTAATCCAACCACATTTTCATATTATAAATTCCCTCCATATAATCACCTCTCACTCCATCATCCTTCACCATCCAAAACCACCATGTTATCACCAAAATCCTCCATCTCTAAGACTCCAAGGAAGCAAAGACTTGTCATCATACCACCAAAACAACTCTTTATTGACTTAACCCAAGATGACACCAAAACTCCATCACCAACACCTCAAAGTTCATCCCCAAGTGCACCAAATGCACCATCAAAAACACCCTCTACCCATGGAGCATCATCTTCCTCCATACCATCCACTTCATCCATCAATGACTACATCAACACTCACCTAACATAATCACCAAGAGCATCATCACCACCATCAACTCAAGAACCTCCATCCACCCAACTTGCCATTTCCTTATCACCCATCACACCTCTTGATGCTCACTTCTCACCATCACCAATCCCACAACCATTCTTTCCCATACCTTGGGCATTGCTTCAAGCCCATGGTGACAATTGTCTTTGTTGCATCCATAACCGGACCATAATCTTTGGTCTTAGAGATGAGATACACTACATGTTTTCATCACTTGAACACATGATTACCAACCCACCACCACCACCACCTCCACCACCTTCACCCACTACACCACCACCACCACCATTTTCACCCAATTAAGCATATGCAATGCTTAATTAAAAATAATTTTCATAACCATTTTGTGTGCAAGCCCCATGGAAGATCATGTACTCCTAGAGTGATTATGTAGATTGCGTTACTTACTAGTTTATGTAGGATTGAATGTAATCTTATATGTTTGTGTATCTATACACAACATTACTTTTATAAATGAATGTCTTTATTTTATATGCATGCTTATTTTTGCTATATATATGCTTGTGCTTCTAATATTTTTATTGCAAGAATCCCATATATCGTTTCATTTATGCACACGAACGAGGGGGAGTACACACCAAGGGGGAGTTATCGTCCCGACAAATTTTATTTCTAAAACTTGTCGGCTTAACCTTTTTGATTCTACATAAAGGGGGAGAAATAGATATAAACTCACTAAATACTTAATTAAAAATTAACTTTTCAATTTAATGAGTTTAGATTTTGTAATCATCAAAAAGGGGGAGATTGTTGATATAAATAATACCTAAACACGTTATTAATATTTTTCGATATCTCTACGTTTTGATAATCACAAAATATAAAATCATTAATCGGAAAATTATGACGTAAACAAGTATTTAGTTGTAAATATCTATTTCTACAACTCAAATCACTTAAGGTATGAATGAACTAATGCTTAATGCATTATATGATCAAAGGAACATTTTCTTAAACACTAGATTTTTTATAAAATGTCAAAACATTTTATATCTTTTAGAAAAACATTTTTGGTATAATAAAAGGTTAATTCATTATAAATTTATTTAAATTCAAATTTTCAACCAAAATCAGTAAAAATGTTCCAGAAAAACCTTCCCCACAAAAAGACAAAACTGGGCAACGGATAGGGAGGGCAGCCCCCTTAATTATGCTAGGCGGCCCCCTTAAAATTAAAGGGACCGCCCCCTATTTAAGGGGGCCGGCCACGCTCCAGTAGCTCCCAGCTGTCCAGTTTTTTTGCCTATAAATACCAGCCTTCCCCTGGATTTTTACTCACCTTTTGCACCCCAAACCTTCTGTTTTAAATCTTGTAAATCCTTTCTAAAAACCCTTTGATCATATTCTCTTAAGCATTGGTTTCTAAGTGATCCAAGCTTCTACCATCAAAGTGCAAAAGAAGAATACTCCTTCAACTAGAGAAGAAGTATTATAGCTTAACTCATATCATCATTGTAGTTGTGTAAAGTGTTGTATAGTTGTGATAAGTAGATCTAAGTGTAAGTAACTAGTTGTGTTGTAAAGAAGTAGTGTAGAAGTAGTTGTGAAGTAGTCGTGGAGAAGAAGTCATGAAGAAGTCGTGAAGCCGTCGTGAAGCAGTAGTGATTAAGTTGTGTAGAAGTTCTGTACATGTCGTGAGATTGGTTCTAGCTACGATTAGAACTCGACATCTAGCTTTGTGTCGTTAAACCGGTGTAAGCTAAAGTTGTGTAAGGTTTCTCCGCCATAAGGGAGTTTGTTGACATAGTGAAGAGAACTCTCGAGTAGGTGACTCGGGGAGTGGAGTAGGGCAAGGAAGGTGTCCTTGTAGCCGAACCACTATAAATCCTTGTGTTGTGGTTTGATCTTTCCATCCCTATGTTTCATTTCATTTACTTCACTTTATTTACATTACTTATTTATATTTGTCTATACTTGCTCATATTGTTTAACAATTGAAGTCACATAATATCGAATCAAAGTTTTTTTAAAAGTAAACAAACGTTTTCAAAATAAATATTAAAAAGACGTAAAACTATTCAACCCCCCTTCTAGTTTTCCACACGGTTAAATTTTTACACCATCTTATTCTCAAAAGTGCCAAGGACCATAATTGACAGTTACCCAAGGTACAACCCCTCTATAAAAACCTAACAGTAACGCAAATCAAGGTAGGCATAATAAAAGACTCACAGAAGTCCTAAAATAAATACTTAAAAATGCAAATCATAATAAAGTATAAGGTATCACTCCTATAAAGTCTCCATATTGTGGCATTTGTATTAATTACCACACGTACATCATCAATTAACCAGCTTCCTCACGAATTCTTGAGTCCTCAGCTTCCGTACTTTCTTGTCAAATACCGTTAGCCTGATAAAGATGTAAGGATCAGACTAAAAAATATATGTGTCCAGTTTGCCAAAGCCAAATTTTGATCGAATATACCATGTCGCTTGAAAAGAGGCATAGAGATATTCCAGGCTATTTTCTTGTAAACAATCAGTTGAAATGAGATCCATATTGGTCCTTTCACCTTGTTTAAAAGAACCCTTAAATAATAAGTGTCACCAACCGATGGAGGAACATTGCAAATTCCCATTTAGTATATATCCATCTTGACCCATTTGGTTAGAGTGCCTTAAATATTTAGATAACCTGTTACATAATGAAAATCCAAATGCCGTTATCTTTTTTGTTTCCTATAAGGCCGCGTGCAATGGTTCTGACCCTGATGCAACTTCCACAACTTTTATTCCATCAAGATCAGCGATTTAAATTAGTACCGCTCGAAAAGTTTACTGGAACATCCTTAATGACAACTTTACATTGAAGAATATTGTCGTGATTAAGCTCGTTAGATTGTGCGTGAGTTGTATTCCTATATAACTTTCCATTCTATATTTTTATTGCTCCATGCATAAACAATAAATATTGTAACTCACGCGTTCAATGGCTTCACGTTCCTAAGGTGTAACAGTTACAGCCTATGGCATTGCTGCACCAAGATCTCCAAGTACATTCCTGAAATTTTGGCCCCTCATAGATTAGCATTTAGAACAAAAAAAATGGATTGACCAATTTAAAAATATAAGACATTGACAGATAACTTACTCTCCGCCTTCAACAGGTTCATTGATCAAACGAAGAAAATCAGCTTGATGCTCCTGGATAAGTCTCACAAAGTGAGGATTTTGCTTTCCAAGCTCTTGAAGCATAGACTGTCATCATCATAAAGTTAAGTAAGAGACCATCATGCATAAACATATAAACTCATGTGTATGTGTTGCATGCACCAAAACAATGACATACATACCTACAAGATTTGTGGATTCGCCTGCACCATGGCTCGAAGTGATTGGAACTGAATAAAACAAATAGATTGTTAATTATTTAAGTAAACTGAGCATGTGAATTGCTATATACACATGTGTCTATGTGTGAATACCTGTGGACGGTTACGGAGAAAATCGAGGTTGCTTGGAGCACCAGCAGGAGCATTCACTCCCATATCAGGAAGACCCTATAGACCAAATGTAAGAAATTTACTAATCACAATATCGAGATGAAACAGGCTTTTAAGACTTAAAAAGATTACCTGAGGAAAGAGATCCAATGGGTTAGCATTCAATCCAGCTAAACGCACAACTGCTGGTTGTGCAGCTTGTGGGGGCTAAGAACTGATCCACAACAAACCTTTCTTATATTTGTGAGCATACATTTATCTGTTGTCATTTTTACATTAAAGCACTGACAAATAGTTAATGAAAAGACTGAGCATGAAAGGTTTATCATAAGAACACTGACTTACAGGTGCCAACAATCAGTGATGATTCTTGCAACAGCAGGATCAACAGTTTCTGGAATGTCAAGGTGTCTGTATTGAAGGCCAACAGCACCAAGAAAAGTGTTCAATGATTCATGATCTCTGTAAATGAGTACCTCTTATTTTACAATGGTGCAGAACTAAGATCTGAATTTCTTGAAATTTTACACCATCCCTGTTTTTCAAATGAAGAGAGCTTGACCTCTGAATGTATCTCTACTTCATCTGACCACAATTCGACTTCCGAATATCTAGAATCTGATGGCACTGCAACCTGACAATAACGGTTTATTAAACTCATATATTGCAACTTACTCACTGAAACGATACATATGTTAGTAAAAATAATGAAGAATTCAGTTTTAACTATGACAAACTTCATAAACTACAGGATAGCCACCACTAACAATAATAACAGAAAAATGATCCAAATTTATAGAAGCAATTACATGGTTACATCCATGTCCAGAAACTACTTAATAATATCTGTTTTAGCATAATGGATATGCAGTTGTAGCTTGTGTTCAATTTCCATGTTATCCACATATGTCGTCAAGTTTGTTGAACTGCTGAACAGCCCAGATCACCAACCCTGCAGCCAATAACTTCAGTTTAAAAAATAAGGTTTGTGCGACATTCAACCCGTCTGACCAACATTCTTTCATCTATTTTTATTTGACCCATTTGAATTTATATATCATCAAACCCATTCAACAAGCAAATGGATCGACACTACTTATGTACTGTAGTATAAACAAAAAATACCATACCTGTGTTGATGCAAATATAGAAATGACAAAGCTTTGTTTAATTTCAAGGTATTGAAAAGCAATATTATGGGCTTATAGAAACAGCAGGAAGCTCATTCCCAATACAACCTGACCGTAGGATGTAACCTATGAGTGAGAAACTAATAATATTACTTTTAAGCAATATTAGAAGTCAGACAATTACTTTTAGCTGCTTATAGAGCATGCACAATGATTGTAAACATCTAAGCAGGATTGCAATCTGTATATAGTAAAAAAGTAAAAAACAAAGAGCGCATACCTGAAATGTATCTCCTTCAAGCCCAGTAGATAAGAGCAATTCCACTCGAATCCCTCTGTACATGTGTTAATGGCATACCAGACGTCAAGTGTTAAGCCCAAAAAGAGACACACCGTGCATTAGTATGTGCCATGTATCTTTTTGAGCTGAACACCAAACGTTGTGTAATTTCTATGCTCAAATTACAAACTACTGAGAACGACAAACAAATCGACGAATTTTGTTTAAAGAGCTTTTATTCAAATAGTGAGAAATCAGGCTCAGATATGCAAATATAGAAGTCATACCGTCTTTTTATTTTTACCAAACCGACATAATAAACAACGTCGCTTTTAAGCATCATATTAAAATAATTATCCAACCCGTCCATTTTGTATCATGTAACAAAGGATGTTTGATAGGAGACAAAATTATTTAACTCGCAGAAGTTTGTCAAACCTGAGATTATCAATAAAGGCCTCATGTTATTGCATGATTTATTTAAGGAGTAAACATGTTGGTTTGACTATGATCACAATATGACAAATTTTAACCCACTTCCCGCTTTCATTTCATAATGAAGCTGGTTCTTCTCTCTAAGTCAATCAAAACATCTTTGGATGTACCCAAATTTCAACCATATATCGATCAAGATTACAAAATTCAAATAAAATTCAAACTCAAAAAACTTGGGGGGTGTTTGGCTAAGCATCTCAAAAAAACTTATAGCTTTAACATAAAGCCCTTTTAAAAGAGCTTTACCAATAAGCACCTACGAAATTTTTATGCGTGATCAGAAATTTTTTTATGAGCTTATTGAAGATTTGATAAGTTCATAAGCTGATTTTTTATGTTACATAGGTTTATTCACTTAAGCTTATGAGATTATATAAGCTATAAGCTCAAAATCCACTAAAACTGAGCTTATAAGCTTAGAAAAACACTTATTAGAATAAGCTACTCAGTACCTTTGAACGCTCTTTCCTTGCGGTTTCTGGAAGTTGTGCAACAGTATCACCAGAACCTCCTCATCAATGTCATCTTCCATGTCATCCAAATAGAGTGGAGAATCAAGAGCATCATTTGAAAACTGCGAATTCCTACAAATATGCAAGCACGAATGCACGATACTGCATTAACCATTTTATGCCACCTACTTACCATTTGCTTTAGATATGCAAAGAATACAAAGTATACATTTTATGCCACCTACTTACCTCAAGGAAACCACATCCCAATCTCCTATATGAAGCCATTTCTCATCATCAATTACTTTTCTTCTGTACAATTACGTGTAATATTAAATCAGTTGAACCAATACATATATCTTTTAAGGAAATTCCAAACACCCATGAGCATACAAAAGTTTGAAAACATAATTTGTTTACTTGCATACATATCGAACTTGTTTATGATCACAGAATCACCTCGAACAGGGCTTATGCAGCTCATAATAGACAATACACTTCCTCGAAATAACACCTGCTGCCCTTCATCCATTCAACATAAATCAAATCAAACGCAACACCCATAAAAAAATAAGCTATTTAACAAAATAACTAAAAATAATTAAAACCTTACTTGTTTATGACGATTTAAAGCATCAAAATTAACGAAAGAAGTATCCAACAACAGCTTAACAATCTTTATTCAAGGTAGAGAGAAAAACATCAAACATCTTATGAATGAGGATAATTTTCGATCTCCTTCTTCACATCTTGAATCATGAATATTTCGGGGGTGATGTGTGTGTGTTTTGTGCTGATAAATCCGGTGTATGTTTTGGAGTGCCATAGAGGGCTGCAAGTTGTTCTTTAGTTACCTAAATCCAACAAACCAAATAAAGAACCAAATAAAGTAAATATAGATCAAAACTTAAGATAGTTAGAAATTTATGTAGCTTTATACATGGTGATCAATATCAGAAACATAAACCTTATTTCTTGTTGTTCTTGGAGTATTATTGTTGCCACAATCTACAAACACGGATGGTTAGTTATATGATCATAGTAAAATAAAAAAAACCTCGTGAGAAAACTTTTGTTAATATATATATATATAAAATGAAGGTGGGTCGTATGAACCTCATGGAGGGTGATGAGATATCCGGCTTAATCATCTGCCAAGTTACATGCATACAATTAGTGAATTACTGATAACCATAAAAAGTAACAGACATTTACCTTATAAAAATAATTGATCATTATGCAGGAGGATGAATGAATGATATTAGGGTTTGAGAAAAACGTAGGTATGAATGATATTTAGGGTTTGAGAAAAACGTAGGTATGAATGATATTTAGGTTAATGTTTATAATTCTGTAAAACTATAATTAAGGAATGCAGTAGTTATTAAAGCATGTCTTTATTGTTTTCAATTATCAATCACAAAAACTCATGTGCTCCACTAGTTGACATGCTTGTGTGTGGATGCCTAGACCTAGCTTCGAATCCTACACCATAAATTTTAACACAAATTTAATTTCGGATTAACATACAAATTTTAATCAAAAAAAAAATTATGAAGAAATTCTGCCTACATGGCATTATGACATGGCAAGTCAGCATGATTACTGGGCAATTGCATTTAATGACGTCATACACATACTGTTATATGTATATATATATATATATATATATATATATATATATATATTATATATTATATATATATATATATATATATAAAGCCCGCCCGATGGGCGGGCATGACTTGTAATTTACGTAAATATGGTTATGCTATTGTTATTTATTTACTATTTAGTATGAGTTGATTTTTATTTGAAATTTTGATTGTTGGATTGTATGATTGTTTGATTGTATGATTGTTTGAGTTTTTCATTGTTTGATTGTTTGTATTGTTTTAAATTGAAACGCCATTTTAAAATAATAATGGCTTAAGATAATTCTTGGTATTTTTAAATGTGACAGTAAACTGGTTGTTTTTTTCAAAAGCTATAATGCACATAATTCGTATGAGGTATTATGAATTGCAAAAGGTGCGTTTATATATAATTTAGTTACCAATACATTAGCTGCATGCAACTATGTACCTTTAAATTTTTTACAATATGTTTACATGGACACATAAAAAACGAATCTTTGATTATTTAGCGATTAGCAATTGTGGATGTTGTTTATTTTTTGTTTTGTTGTGTTTTACATTGTCAGTATTAGTGTATTTGTAGCACTTTTTATTTGTCAAAGTCAATTGGTAGTCTTATAATTCTGGATGGTATGTCAGTAGTCAACAATTAAATATGAGGATACAAATAATTAACATGACATAATAGGGGAATTTATATGTTTTTATTTTTTCACAAAATATAAGTATGTAATGAATATTAAGGGTCTGTTTGGCAAGAGCTTTTTGGGGAGCTGTTTTTGTTTTCTTACAAAAATAATCTAAGTATGTCCGTTTGGATACATCAGCTTGAAGCTTTAATGTTAAACAAATACCTCTTAAATGAAAAGCTGATTCATGAGGCTTTTTAAATATTTTGGAGCTGTTAAAAATTTAAATTACTGATATATCGTCCAAACAGTTGTTTACAATTATAAATATGTCCTGTTATGTCATTTTACATTCTATAATTATATTTAACAGCTAACTTACCAAACACTTTTATTTAAAAAAAGATACAACTTGTAGGTCATGTTAATAGATTTGCAATTTACAGCTTACAGCTTACAGTTAGCATCTTATAAAATACAAGTTATTTCCATACACAATATAATATTCTTGGCTTGGACCTACACAATCTAATATTCTCCTTTTTTCCATACCTCGAGCCGTGCAAACTTTTCAACTGACTCAAGGAAAACAGAAATCATACTTCATTACTTGTTATCAGTTAAGCATTTATATGTTCTTCGTCAAATCCTTTGAGATCTGAGTTAATGTTGTTAGATTTTGGTTTATGTTTCTAAATATTGTAACATTTGATTGTTAAAGAGTTGATGAAAGAAACATGGTGTTTGTAAATGTTTGTTTTGATGATTGTTTTGGACCGATCTTTAATTTTATGTTATAAGTGATCAAAACAAATGTGTTTGCCGATATAATATGATAAAAGTTTGCATGTATTGTTGTTAGTAAGGTAGATATGACATAAACGTGCATGTTTGGACCCCTTGTTAGCATATTAGGTGGGTGAAAAAATTGATTATATTGTTTGAATGTTTTTTGCAATTAGGTATTAGCATAAGATTGTGATAAAGTATGCAATAAGTTGAGTGTTATTTGTGAGAAAATCAACTTCACAGTGTGATAGGGATTCGATACACCTAATAGGATGTTAGTCCTTCATAACTTTGTGTATTTGATACTTTGAGTTAATATGGTTAAGTATGCGGAATCTACTTAACCACACTTAGAAGGTTTATTTGGTTATTGGAAATGGAAAGTAATGCTTGAGTAACGAACAATGAACACACAATGTTAACACCAAACGATTCAATATTATTAAGATAATAATACGAGTGATCTTCACTATCACTAGGGTTACAAACCTTGAATCTATATGTTTCTATAACTTATGATTTCTATGATAAGTTATGTTCTTTTGTTCTTGAGAGATATGTATTTTAAGTTCATGCATCAAGTATTTATTTCTAAGTAGAAACTGTTAGTGTATTCTTCTCAGCAGTACTAACTTTGTGAACTTGTAATTCCCAATACTGATCTTCAGAATATTTAATTCCCAACAATCCTCCCCTAAACATGTGATTCCCTAATCAACATGTTTCTTCTGAATTAAATTTTGATTGTGAGGATCTTTCAAACACTTCATAGTCAGACTCTTGATCTGAGCTTTCCTTTGTTTTCAAGATTATTCTTTCTAACTTATCTGCTTTCTGTGAATCTCTTTCAGGAATAACATCATCTTCTTTGTCTTGAACAATAGCAGTATCTTGAATAAAAGATGGTGCAATTTCCTAGGATGGAGGAATTATAAGAGGCAATGGTGCCGTGTATCTTGGATGCTTGTTTCAACAAGTGAAATCATCTTCCAGCATGCCTTTGCAAGTGATAAACAAAAGTAGTGAATTGAAATTGAAACTAAAAGCTCCTAGATAGGACTTTCTCCATTTGAATGCTTCATCCCTTCTGAATATATATAATACTCCAGAATCTTCATTTGAACTTTCTTCATTTGAAGAGCTTATTCCCAGTATCCATCAACTGAAAAAGTTTATTCCCAGCATCCATCAACAGAATGGTTGTTCTTATTATTGGTTGAATAATAAGACATGTTAGCTTCTTAAAAAGCTGACATCATCATCTTGTATGCTCTTGTCTTTTCTTTAACTTGATCAATTTGAGTTTCCTCCCCTGATTCTGAGCATACACAACCTTTTCTTCTTCCTTTATTGGATAATCTCTCACCATGTACCAAAATATTTGAGTTTCCTCCCCTGAGATTTATCATTTCCTCCCTTGTTTGGAAGATCTCTCACCATCATCTGATCTATCAATTAGAACGTGTTTTCAGACAATGTTGTACATGAAGCCATCAATTCGTTAAGAGTTTATGTGCTGCCCTCATCCCTTCTAGGTGTTTTAACTCCTATGAGAGGTAATTCATGGGGCATTGACTCATTATCCATCATTTGATGGTTATTCTGAGCCACTTTGAAAATCCTTTTAAAGAACTTTTGACTTAGTAGTATGAATATGATTTTATGATGAAAAATCATACTGCTCTCAACCATTTTGAAGGGATTAAGTGTGTAACAGACACTTAATCAAGAATTCGGTTTAAATTAACCTCTGGTTGTCTGAGAACCAATGTATTCAGTTATAAATAACTGCCTGTGTAAAGATAAACCTATTCGAAAGGCTTTCTTTACAGGGTTTCCAGCTCATAGCAATTGTTACCTCTAACACAAGTGTTATATTCACTTTTGCTGGCTGTTCTTTCTATCAGATGTCCTTAGACTTGCTCATTATACTTAAAAGTATAAAATGATAGAAAGTGAGTTGAGTCAGTTACTATCTGACCAACTGAGCCATCAAGTCAATGTGAAACATTATAATCAGGTTTCAAGAAAGAAGTTTTAAAGATTTTATTAACTTAGGTGTTAACCTTTGTTAATGAATTCCCAAACTCAGTCCATCATAAACCTATTATATCAGCAACTAAGATAATCATTCTGCTGCATCCATTTCACTTGAAACTTCCTTTGTGCTCAATGTTCATACCTGAAATTGTTAGTCAAAAACGAAGAAACAAAATGCAAAGCATTTTTCTTATAGCAGTATAAACCTTATATGACTAATAGTATGAATTGAAAAATCAAAATTTGTACTAGCAGTACAAACTTTTCAATAACAGTACCAATTTACAAAGCTAGCAGTACAAACAAAAATAACACAGAGTTTAAAATCATTGAGGATTAAGCATTCCAATACTTGCTACCAAGTACTGAAACCTTCCAACATCAAAAGATTTTGTAAGAAGATCTAAAAAGTTGTGATCAGAATCAATTTTAAGAACTTGAATCAACTTTTTCTCATTGCAATCTCTAATAAAATGATGTCTTATTTCAATGTGTTTTGTTTTAGAATGTTGCACTGGATTTTTAATTATGCAAATTGTACTACTATTATCAATATGTATGACAGTGTTAATGAAATTGTAACAATAGTCAAGAAGTTGGTTTTGAAGCCATAGGACTTGACCACAGCAACTTGCAGCAACTACATATTCAGCTTCAGTTGTTGAAGTAGCCACAATTGTTTGCTTCTTACACTACCAGGAGATAAGTCTACACCCAAGGAATTGACATCCTCCAGTTGTTGACTTTCTGTCCAAGCTAGCACTAGCATAATGACTATCCGAAAATGCTACCAAATCAAAAGTTGATTCCCTTGAATACCATAGACCCAAACTAGGTTGACCCTTGAGATATCTAAAAATCCTCTTGACTGCTGTTAAATGACAAACCTTTGGAGTTACTTGAAATCTTGCACAAGCACAAACCGAGAACATGATGTAGGGTCTTGATGATGTGAGATACATCAAAGAACCTATCATAGATCTGTAAGTGTGTACATCTACATTGTCTCTATCTAAATCTTTAAGAAGTGGCTTCTCAGAGTCCATTAGTGTGCTTGCCACTTTTGAATCAGCAAATTGAAATTTTCTAAGTATCTCTGCAACATATTTATCTTGACTAATAAATATGCCTTCACTAGATTGCTTAACTTGCAGACCTAAAAAGAATGTAAGTTCCCCCATGGAGCTCATCTGAAACTTATGATGCATAAGCTTCTCAAACTCCAAACACATCTCCTTCCTTGTAGATCCAAAGATGATATCATCCACATACACCTGCACTAGTAAAAGATCATTCTTGTGCTTCTTGATGAATAATGTCTGATCAATCTTGCCTCTTTGAAATCCATTTTCAATTAAGTAGGAATCTAGTGTTTCATACCATGCCCTTGGTGCCTGATGAAGGCCATAAAGAGCCTTAACTACCTTGTACACTTTTTCTGGATGGTCAGGATCAATGAACCCTGGAGGTTGTAAGACATACACATCTTCTTTAATAGTACCATATAAAAAAGCACTATTGACATCCATTTGATAAACTGTGAAGCCCATAAATGAAGCATAAGCAAAAAATAACCTAATGGCTTCAATCCTTGCTACTGGAGCAAAAACCTCTTCATAGTCTATCCCTTCTTCTTGTGTGTACCCTTGGGCTACTAATCTAGCCTTATTCCTAATCACTATGCCCCTTTCATCCCTTTTATTTCTGAAAACCCATCTAGTGCCAATTACCCTTACATCCTTGGGTAAATCAACTAGCACCCATACCTTCTGAATCCTGAACTGAAGAAGCTCTTCTAGCATAGCTTCTACCTAGCTTGAATCATCTAGGCCTTTAAGAACATTCTTTGGTTCTGCTTGTGATAGAAAACATACAAACAAGCAAGAGTTTGCAAACTCATGCTGTTTTGAAGCATAAAGGGCATCAAGAAACCCTTGTTGGTCTGAAGATATCAATTGTTGCCTTGTCTTCACACCTGATTGTACATCTCCAATCACATTGTCCAGGGAGTGGACTTTGTGAATCCTTGTGTGTGGTGTTGTAGGAACATGATAGTTAGGAGGGAGATTATTGAAATCCACCTCTTCTTCAGAAAAATCTACTTCAGTTGAGACTGATGGGCCAGCAGTAGAAACATTTGCCCTAGCAGTATTGATAGAACTTATGTACGCCATCATCAACTAAGTTCTTGGACCGTTTTGGACTCTAGGTTGTTTAGACCTTGATCTAGGATAAACAATAAACACGATAATAATATTGATACACAGCGGATTAAACAATAAGAACAACAATATTATCAACAAGGTTTTTCATTCAAAACGTTTCACAAAATCACCACAATTCTAGACGATCAACTCTAGAACGGTTACTCAACAATAACAGAAATCCTAAGATACTTGTAGTGATCAATAACTAAAACACTAGATCTACTAACCTAGGCGTCCATAATGATAACTTGACGCCTAGACACACACGAACTCTTTTTAGTCGACTACATTGTATATTGTGCACACAAACCTAATGACCCATGTCCTCTTTATATACTAAAGGATTAGGGTTTACATAAGAGGAATCATAATACAATTAGGAAACTAAATCTTTTATGCATATCTTCTAGAATCTTCCAAATCCTCCATCTTTTTGTAGTTTCCCTTCTTGTCACTTTAAGTCCCTTTGTTTCATTCTTATATTTGCTTTGTCTCATCAAATCAAGAATCCCAACAATCTTCCCCTATTTGATAATGAAAAAACAAACAAAGTCATGTACGAACTTCCCTAGACGAAGTAGAGAAGTTGAGATGTAATCATCTCCTAGAATGAAACAAATCTTCCCCTTAAGTCATGATAACATGCTATACCACCAAGAATCTACAAGTTGCAAATCATTAAATCATCTTCCCCTTTTTGTCATGATCAATAGGGGACTAAAGTATGCAACGTTGATCTTCATAACCACGAGCCAGTACCATACATCCAACTTAGTCTTCCATTGTCTTGAATCGCCCTCCATTATTGTACACCAAAACGTTTTCTTTTATAAATGAATCCAAGACAAAAAAATCCTAAATCTTCAGTAAAAATACCAACGAGCAATCATAAAGACCTTCACCTCGATGTAGCATATAAATGGTTAAACATTTGAACACCTTTAGTCTCAAGAGCTAGTACTAGCAGCTTTATCAATCTCCTCAGCAGTGAAACCAACCTTTCCACACTCACCATCTTGAACACTAGCAACATTTTCAAGAACAACTTCATTTCCTGACTTATCCTTGACCACAAACTCTTCATTTTCACCTGAATCCATGTCCATATCAACATTACCCTCATTATCAGCAACATCTTTCTCAACCTCCCCTGAATCCTTGCCATCATTCCTCTCCTGTTTGGGAGCATCCTCTCACAAACTTCGTTTGGAATCAACCTTCTTGAACCTTCTGTGCACCTTTGTTCTTGACCTTTTCTGTCCTTCCAAAAGTCTAATCCTCATCTTCAACTGTTTGACTGTTGTTGTGAGGTCAAGAACTTGAGTTTCTAACTTGCTACATCTGGCCATCAATTCATTGATTTGTTTCATTCTATCTTCACCACTTCAGTCTGTGTTACCTGACCTGACAGGTAGATCATCAGATTTGTCATTTTGTACATTTGTTCCCATCAATTCCTCAGTATCTTTTCTAGTCTCATCACTTCGGCCTGTGTTACCTGGCCCGAGAGGTGAGTCATTGACATTGTCATTATGCACATGAGTTTCCATCAATTCAATAGTCTCAGTTCTGCCCTCATCACTTCAACCTGTGTAACCTGGTCCGAGAGGTGAATCAATGGGCCTAAACTCAGTATCAACCCTAGGCTGATCATCTGAGCCCCCCTTTTTAGCCAGTTGGCTGGGGTTACCATCACCTGCATCAGGTTCAATAGAACCTTCTGCATTAGATGTTGCCATGTTTGAGGTCTTAATTATGTTAGCACTGTCCTGTCCAGCTGCTAAGCTAGGATCAGTAGTGCTAGCCTCTCCCATCATGCCACCTACATCACATGTGGCAGCCTCATCTGCTTCCATACCAACACTGGCCTGAGGTTGCTCAGTGTCCTCATTGGGTGAAATCCTAGGGGATTAGGTCTTTTGGGTTTGTTCAGGTGAATGTTCAGGAGTGGGTGTGTGATAGATAGCTATTGTGATTTCAGCACCTTCACCCTGAGAAGCAGCCAATTGCAAAATATGTTGGGACAAAGGAGTTATTGTACCAGAAAAACCAGTTCCATTCTTTCTCAAATAAGAAAACATTTTGCTTTTAAGTTCAGGACTGTCATGTGTTCCTTTATGTACCTTAGGTTTCTTTAATTGTTTATTAATGAGTAATTGTAAAAACCTTGGGTAAACATAAATTTTTCCAGAAATGTTCTTTTTCAACCCATCCATAATCATAGCCGAAAAATTAAAGGGTTGTCCTGTGGCCAGACAAATCAAGGCAGATGCCTGAGTTGTACTGAACTCATTCCACCCTGTAGTTTTAGGACTAAGGCAATGGAGAAGGGTGTGAAGAAGAAATTTCCATTGTGGGCAGAGAAGACCTTTGAAAAACTTTAAACCATTTTTTTTCCTCTCATACCCAATATTTTCAAGTTATTGCTTTGTCATCTAAAATATGAAGTACTTCTCTTATAGATGACTCAGTGATAACAATTCTTTGTTCATCTACAAAAGCTCTCAAATATTCTCCCCCATTTTTAGTTTTAATCATTACAGTAGACCAAAACTCTTTCATGTGGGATTTGTATATGGTGGGATTTACTGTTAATGCATACCTTAAAGAAGTAGCATTAAGAAAGTCAATAACCTCAGTAAAACCCTCTGCTTCTGGGACCTTTTGAAGAAATGCCACTTGATTGTGATTATCGGAGAAGTCTCTTTTTGCCATTGTGAAATTAGGGTTTTGATTTTGGGGTTTTTGATCAGATGATTAAAAGATGTGTTAGGGATTGTACTTAAGTTGATTTTGGGCCTAAAAAGTTAATTTTGAGATCGAATTGAGTTTTTAAGCCGTTTGGATCTCATTAGGGTTTTATTCGCGCCAATTTACAAAATCCACCCTTAAGCTTGAAACTGAGCAGCAGAATCCCAATAGTTCCAATCTGAGCAGCAGAACTCCAGCAGCAGAAAGTTTTGCTTAGCAGCAGAAACTTTTTAACTAGCAGCAGAATGTCTGCTGATCTTTTCAAACATCTTTTTTCCATCAGATCATCATTCCTCAATGACTTATCCTGCAAAAGGTTAGTCCAAAACCACAAAAACACAGGAAACAAGATACCACAATAATCACAAGTCATTATTACACTCAGCAGTTGAATGAACAACTAGCAGCAGACAACACGCAAACAGAGCAAGCAATAGAAACAAGTTATTTGCTGAATAACAATACAAATCCTTACAGACTAAAACAAAAACACACAGAGATAAGATTTTTCAAAGATTGATCATTCCAATACTAGCAATTAAAAATTGAAATCTACTCACATCAAAACCTTTAGTGAGTAAATCTGCAACATTGTTGTCAGTATGGATTTTAACTATTTGAATTAGCTTTTTCTCATAAGAATCTCTGATAAAGTGATGTCTTATCTCAATATGTTTTATTTTTGAGTGAAAAACAGGATTTTTAATGATACACATTGTACTGTTATTATCAATGTAAATTTTGGTGTTCATAAAGTTGTACCCATAATCCAACAGCTGATTCTGAATCCAGAGTACTTGTCCACAGCAACTAGAAGCAGCCACATACTCAGCCTCAGTTGTTGAATTAGCCACCATAGTTTGTTTCTTGCATTGCCAAGAGATCAACCTATGTCCAAGAAATTGACAGCCTCCAGAAGTTGACTTCCTATCCAAACTTGCTCCTGCATAATCACTATCTGAGTATGCCACCAAATCAAAAGGTGAATCCTTAGGATACCAAAGGCCCAACCTAGGTTGACTCCTCAAGTACCTAAAAATCCTTTTGACAACATTCAAGTGAGAAACTTTGGGGTTCACTTGAAATCTAGCACAAGCACACACAGCAAACATAATGTCTGGTCTTGAAGCAGTTAGATACATCAAATATCCAATCATGGATCTGTACAAATGCACATCAACCTCTTCCCCATCTTCATCCTTGAGAAAAGGCTTGTTAGTCTCCATTGTTGTCTTAGCTGGCTTCACATCATAAAAACCAAATTTCTTCAAAATTTTAGCCACATACTTGTCTTGGCTGATGAAAATCCCATCTTTCTTCTGTTTAACTTGAAGCCCTAGAAAGAAAGTGAGTTCCCCTATAGAACTCATCTGAAATCTACTATGCATGAGCTTCTCAAATTCCTCACATAACACCTTGTTTGTAGACCCAAAAATGATATCATCTACATATACTTGAACAAGTAGGATATCCTTTTTGTCTTTCTTGATGAACAGAGTCTTATCAATGGTTCCCCTACTAAAACCATTGGTTAACCAAATATTTAGACAAGGTGTCATACCAAGCTCTAGGAGCTTGATGTAGGCCATAAAGTGCTTTATCCACCTTATAAACCCTATTAGGATAATTAGGGTCTTCAAAACCTGGTGGTTGCATTACATACACTTCTTCATCAATCTTTCCATACAAGAAAGCACTTTTCACATCCATCTAATACACAGTGAAGTTCTTGAATAAAGCAAATGCCAAGAATAGTCTGATTGCCTCCACTCTTGTTACTGGTGCAAATACTTCATCATAGTCAATGCCTTCTTCCTGTGTGTATCCTTGAGCCACCAATCTTGCCTTGTTTCTGATTACAATTCCTCTTTCATCTCTCTTGCATCTGAACACATATTTAGTACCAATTGCCCTTTTTTCTGAAGGCAAATCAACCAATGTCCAGACTTCTTGAAGCTTGAACTTCAATAACTCCTCTTGCATAGCTTCAACCCAACTTTCATCTTGTAAAGCTTTGTAGGCATTTTTGGGTTCAATTTGAGATAGGAAACAGGCAAACATACAATTTTTTAAATCCTTGTGGCTCTTCCCTTGATGAAGTGACTGAGCAAATAATCCTTGATCAAACAAATTACTGAAACCTTTTGCTTTACTTCTTGTTTGAACAGCAGAGTGAACATCTCCAATAATTTGCTCCTTTGGATGATCCTTGTGTATTCTGGTGGTTGGAATAGGACTGATTGGAATTGCATTCTCCATGTTGTTTAAGTCAGCCTCTTCACCAAACCCTACAACAACTTTATCATCAGTGTCTGCACAGACATTAACTAATCCAGGCATATTAGGATCATTTGGATAGTTAACATCTTCAAAGGATCTCCCATCTTCATCAGCAGTAGAAAATCTTGGTATAGCAGTAGAACTGCTAGGCTGAGCAGCAGAATCTTTTGGCCTAGCAGTAGAATCAGGAATACTAATGCTTATGTTATTTCCTCTGTTTTCACCAAGATCCACTTTATCAGCAACTTGTGGTTCTTCATTAACCACCTTTTCAGCATTAGAAGGTTCATCTCCACCTTCTACATCTTTATGAACAACATCACCTTGTGAACTCTTGCCCTCCTTCTCTTTGGGTGTGAAAAGTTGATCAAGCTTCCACTTCTCAATTAAGACAAATTCCTTTGCAGATTCATTAGCCTTGGCTTGTGTACCTACATTAGAATTTTCTTGTGTTCCTGCAGACATGTTAGTTGTACCTGCATTTACTGGCACATAATTCATACTTTTGGTTAATGAATCTATGTCAAACAGCCATTCAGGTCCACTAGGTGTGGTTTCACTAAACCTAACATGTAAGTTTTCTTCCACATGCCTAGTTCTTTGATTGAATACCCTAAAAGCCTTACTATTAGTGGAGTATCCAACAAAGAAACCTTGGTCTGCCTTCTCATCAAATTTGCCTAGGTTATCAAGGGTATTTAAGATAGTAACAGGACACCCAAATGGTTTCAAGAAATCTATCATAGGTTTCCTACCATGAAATAATTCATAAAGGGGTCTTGTTATGAGGCACCACTACCTTACTCCTATTTTGCACAAAGCAAGCAGTGTTAACTGCTTCAGCCCAAAAAGTAGTGGGTAATTTTGACTCTGACAACATTGTCCTAGCAGCCTCAATTAATGTCCTATTCCTCCTCTCAGCAACACCATTTTGTTGAGGAGTTCTAGCCACACTAAACTGTCTTAAGATACCTTTTTCAACACAGAACTGATTCATCACATTATTCTTAAATTCAGTTCAATTGTCACATCTGATTATCTTAACTTTGTGATTAACTAGGTTTTCTACTCTTGTTATGAAAGCCTTAAGGATACTAGAAGTCTCATCCTTAGTTGCTAGAAAGAAAACCCAAGTAAACCTACTATAGTCATCTGTGAAAACTAGGCAATACATTTTCTTATTCAAACTTTTCACATAAGTTGGCCCAAAAAGATCCATATGCAACATGTATATGGGCTCAGAAATAGAGTTCACCACTTTGGACTTACAAGAAGCACTGTGTTGCTTTCCCATCTGACAAGCAACACTGGTTTCAGTGTAACACCCCCAGAAATCGGGTCCAGCGGAAGCATACACGTCGCTGGGGTGCTACTCAATTGGTATCACAACACAAGTACAAAGAATGGTTTTTACCTTAATCATTTAGAATGAAATTCATTAGCAAAAGTGTTAAATTTACATGAATAAAAAGTAGTGCGGAAATAGGCCCATAAATAAGTTAAGCGGTCCCCAAATGAATATCAGAGTCTTTTATGACCATGCCATGCCCTGCAAGGAGCCTCCAATAGTGTACTATTGCTTTATACCTGAAAATACATGCTAAAGTGTCAACACGAGGTTGGTGAGTTCATAGAGTTTAGTGTAAAATGTATAGCATTTGAATGAAAGTTTCCTAGCAAAGACATTGTAAATCCACTCAGTTCCAAGCCCCGCCCATACAAGACTTGCAACCTGTGTGTTTACAACCCACTGCTAAATAAGATCTGGTTTAAGTGAACGTCAAATGATGTATGGACCACAAAAATGAAAGATCAATATATTCCAAATATATCTAGAGTTATTGACAACTAAATTTCATGACACCGAAGCCTTAAGATTCTAGTTTGGGCATACTTTTGACATAACAGTCAAGTGGGAAAACCACGATACGTTTGACATATGAGTCAAGTGGGGAAACCACAATACGTTTGACATATCAGTCAAGTGGGGAAACCACCCGGACACTCAAAGTTTCTGGTAGATGTCCACCTAGGACATCCAGGGTTCCTCAAATAATTATGCGTCCTTTTGACTTAACAGTTAGGTGGGGAACACCACCCGGACGGGGAGTTCAATTCCAATAGATCTATCCACAACATTCGCGCTTAACGGGTCATAACATAGGCAATTAATAGTTTCGTGCACTGGTGTCCATAAAAGAATACAATCAGGTGTGTAACAAGTAACACATAATACTTTCGAGTACAAATCAAGGTTTTCAACCAAATAGTAATGCTTGAGAAAACAATTCATGTTTCAAGTAAAACGAGCATCGAGTTTAAATGTAATGAGCATGTATTCTCCCCCAAACAGATGAAAAACAAGTAAAAGTAGGGGCTATGAAACTCACCTGATGAAATAGCAACAACGACAATAGTGAATATGCTGAAATGAGGCTCGGTCTGTAACCAAAACCTAATATGGTTAATATGATCTAATGTATGTCATGAATCTACACAACACATGCAAATACGTATGTTACCGATACCACTCGGGAATTTTAGAAATAATGTTTATCGTTGAAAAATATATTTTTGACGTCTCGTTAAGTTAATAAACACTTTTCGTGAAAATATGTTGCAACGAAAACCCACGATCGTCGTTTGATGATTTATCGCTAATTATAGTGTTTTCTTCGTAAAAATTAACATTTTTCACAACTTGAAAATACGACCAAATGGCCTCGCAAAACTAGTCATAAATGTGTGCTCGTTAAGTGTTAGTGAATAGGCTCGGTGTTTTTGAAAACCTTGTAACAATGTCTTGAAGACGTATCATTTAACTTTTGATCATACGGGTCTCGTTCAATGAGAAAAATGGCTCTCAATATAGTGTATTGC
Organism: Artemisia tridentata subsp. tridentata; assembly: GCA_021014915.2. Classification (NCBI taxonomy): domain Eukaryota; kingdom Viridiplantae; phylum Streptophyta; class Magnoliopsida; order Asterales; family Asteraceae; genus Artemisia; species Artemisia tridentata. The sequence continues at coordinate 210,689,340 of CP139507.1, forward strand.
AAAAACTGTTTTTAACTTAGACATATTTTCCTTATTAGAAAACTGAAAATATATATTGAATTCATCGGGTTTCAAATGCGTATATCTTTGTCGTTATGAGCTCATTTTCTACGTTCTTTATATCCACGGCTTTGTATTAACATGAACTAACATATTTTCAGTAGGTCGGCTCTTCTAGATCACGTCTAACGCCTCATTTTGTCCGTTGAATCTCGGCAAACAGCACGCAAATTTTCAGAAATTAGTTTTTCGTCGCCAAACTTAGAAAAATCATAACTTTCTCGTCGTAAGTCGGTTTTTACTCATTCAAGCGCCCACGGTTTTGTTTTTGAAAGTATTTTCTGAATATGAAGGCTAAAATAGTTCAAACTTTACTGAGTTTTCCAGATTTCACGATTTTGGACAGAACCTTTTCTATTGTTGTTAAAAATCACTTTTCTAGTTCAAGACTTGTTCAAAACACTTCCAATCAACACCACAACTAGTCTAATCCTACCATACACCTTCTTAGGGTTTCATGGGTTCCTAAACATCACCAACAATGGTGGATTTCATGAGGTTATAACTAAAAATCCATAGATCTATGTTTAAAATGAAAATGAGTATCAAGTGGTATGTTTAACATGTATATATTTGCATGATTAGTTGCTAGAACAACAAAATATATCAAATGGAAGTATAAAAGATTAGAAAAGTTTACTTGCAACTTACTTGATGATTTGATGATTTTTGGAAGTAAATGTGTATGTATTCTTGGGATTTTTATTTCAATATCCTAACTAGAACTACAAATAGGACTTAATTAACACTTGATCTTGAAAAATTGGTGGATTCTTCCTTGTGTTCTTGTTGTGGCCGATCCATATAGAGAGAAGAAAATATGAGAGAGTTTTGATGATGGCTAGTTTATTAGTTACTTGTATGTGTAAATTAATTGGAAGTAAAAATGATATAAGTTAACTAGCATTTAATTTAGTCTTTGAAATCAAGTGTTATGAGACATTAGGGGAGCTGGGGGGGCACATGGAAGAAAAGAAAGCAAATGTGGCTCATTAATGAAGTTGTCCCCAAATAAACATGTGTTAGTTAGTTTAAGTTGAGCATTAGGTGTTACCGAGTACCGAGTTAACTAGAAATAAGTCTTGATGAGTTAAAATAAAATATGACGAGGTTGTAAAAATTGTAAAATCATATTCCTTGCAAGAATCGGGTGTTAGAATAATTATCGGGTTGAAATTTCGCAAACCGACGGTGTTATAAGCTTTTAACGGAAAACATAGCAATTGATTTAAAAACACCGGGTAAATAAATAATGAAATTTCTATATCATTATAATGAGTTTGAAAATGTATTATGATTACTGTCGGGAGTGTCGGGTGTTTTATTCGTAGTAATGACTGAGTGGTACGTTTATTAAATAATTAAACATACTTTAATGAAAATCACACAAACCCGTGCATGACTTAATATGATGATGATGCTACTGATGATGTGTAGACTACTCTAGTCTATATGATTGCCCTTAATGATGATGCATGAATACGCAACTAAACCATAATGGTTACGTGCATTTGAATACCCGTAAACCTGGTTTACGTAATGATAAATGATAACCATGAATAGTGATTTCCCTTCGGGAATGAATAGTGTTTCGTGAATAGTAAAATTTTTGAAAACTTCTCAAAGTCTCAAACTGACTTCAAAAATGATGAATAGTGAAATGATGAATAGTAAATGATGAATAGTAATTAAAGAATAGTAACTCGTCGAGGTTTGGAAAATGACCTGAAATTACGGGTTGTCACATTCAGGTTTTTAAAAAAATTTTGAAGGTAAACCTCTCACAAGGTTTCCCTTAACCAATTTGTTTATTGTTTTGAAATTTAAGTGTCCAAGCCTTCTATGCCAAAGTTTGGATTCATCAATTGTGGCTTTGGCAAATAGAAAAGTTAAATCTCTTTTAGGAATTATTTTCTTTATGTCCACACTGTATATATTGTCTGTTCTAGGGACTCTAAGTAGCACAGATTTATCATCAGGCAACTTATAGTCAGGAGATAAGACAAGACACTCAGTGTCTGTAAAAAGAACAAAATTCTTTTTGTCACACATTTGTGAGACACTAAAAAGATTGAACTTAAGTCCATTTACCAAGTACACTTTTTCAAAATCCAAAGTGCCTGTTCTAATAGTACCTTTACCAACAATTTTCCCACCTTTAGGATCATTACCAAAAGCAACATAGCCACCATCCATAGCTTCAAAATCATCCAGGTTGCTTTGGTCTCCAGTCATATGTCCAGAGCATCCACTATCAAAAATGCATTTATCCTTTAGCTCATCCTGTAGATTGCCATGCACATAAGTAAGAGAATTAGTTTCTCTTTGGGATCCAAGCCATTACTGACTTGGATCTGCCTTGTGCATCAAAGTAATCAAATTTCTTCAAGTCCATTGATGCACTGCTGTGTCTGAGAACATGATCTAAAACCTTAATTTTAGATTTTCAGACCCAGCAAGCTGAGGCCTTAACAGCATAAAAGTGATTTCCCACAACAGTGTCTGTTACTACTTTTGGCTCAGCAGTAGAAACTGCTGTTGCCTTAGCAGTAGAAAACTTTGTTTTCTTTTGAATGGGCCTTTTTGGTGCAGCAGTAGTAATTGTCCTAGTAGCACCATTTCTTAGCAAAACTTCCCTAGGAACCATGTTTCTATTGGGGTGAGGGTGAGTCTTTCTAGCAAAATTCCTATGGTTCACCCTAGTGTGTTGGTTCCATATAGGTTTTTGAGCATAAGTTCTAACAGGTTTTTGGTAGTAACAATCTTCCTCTAAATGCTTAAAGCTACCACAACTGTAACATGCCTTTTTAACCAATTCAAAATCACTACCTAACTTGTGTGAAATTAGGCTGTTCCAATTTCTTTGGTTTCCTCTAGGCAAGTTATTAGATTTTCTAGGACATTCTCTAGGTTTCTCATCAAATTCAGCCATTTTCCTAGAGATCTTACTTCCTAGCATAGGTTTTACAAACTCAACTTGTTTAACTTTAGTTTCAACTGATTTAGGAATTTCTTCCTTTTTAGCTTTAGGTGTTGAGTCAGTCTCATCATCCTCACTATCTGACACCCAATCTTCAATGATCAAGGTATCAGACTTCATCTCAACCTTAAGTGCATTAGTTCTATTAGTTACAAAGACTTTCTCTCAACTATCACCTCAATATATTAATATACGGTTACTCAAAAGTAACAGGGTTACAATAACCTTGAAGTGAATCGAAAACAAACAATACGTATGCTAACCCTACCCCTAGATCCTCCTTTTATAGTCTCAAGGAGTCCTAGTCGGTTACAAAGACTTTCTATACAAGATAATATCTATTCGTATCATTACCATAATTATCTAACAAACTATACACGTTTATCTAATAAGCAGTAGAATGATTTACTCTAGCAGTAGGATCTTCGTAGTCTAGCAGTAGAATCATACTTAGCTTATTTCTTCAATCTTCTCAGAAACCCAGCAGTAGAATGAATATACCAGCAGTAGAATGATTTAGCCTAGCAGCATAATCATACTTGGTATATTTTCCTTTAAGAACTTTAAGCAGTATAATCATCTTTGAGCAGCAACATCTTCAAACCCAATAATCCTCCCCTAAACTTGATATTTTCTCCTAAAATATGCAAGTTTCTTTTAATCACAGATAAACACCAAGAGGATGCTTCCAAACATATTCACACTTTCTTCTTTGGGTTGAGAACATATTCATATATCTTGATCAATTGATAAGTTTGTCGATCAAATCCTTTCTGTAGCTGTAACATTCCAGGCTGCAACATCTGAGTAATAACTTCTTTGTTGAACTTCAAGGGATAATCTTTTTCCACAAGCATGTATAGCAACACACCTTGACCAACCAACTCATGTACACCACAAGACTGATACAAATACCATTTTTAAACTTTGTTGTGTAACAATGCCCTCCATTCAATATCCTCATCATGTGGCTCAAACATGTTCTTCAGATAATAATAGATTACCCTCTCATATACCACCTCTGGTCTCTGATCAACATATCTTTCCTTATACAACTTCCAGAGATGTACCACATCATCTCTATCCATATAGTGTAACATCTGTGAAAACCTAACAAGTATAAACTGTTTGCTTAGCAGTATCTTGTTCTTCTTGTTCATCTTTCTTGTTTTCATCTTCAACCCCTTCTTTAGTTTTATCTGAAGAAGATTCATCATTTGTTGAAGTTGAAGCCACACTTGTACTTGTCCATATTGGCATCCACACATAATCTTGATCTTTCTCTTTATCTAACCCTGCCTCATTTATTGTTTCATCTCCTTTTGAACCCGAAAATTCATTAGTTTCTGCAACAATAGGCACATAATTCATAGAATGGGTTAGTGTCTCAAGATCAAATAGCCAATTGGGACCTTGACCTGCTACATTGGATTTATTCTCTAAAAACTCCACATGCAGGTTCTCCTCTACTCTTTTAGTTCTTAAGTTGTATACTCTAAAAGCTTTGCTATTAAGAGAATATCCAACTAAGTATCCTTCATCTGCTTTACCATCAACCTTTCCAAGATGGTCTAAGGTATTTAGAATTGTCACATGACATCCAAAAGGTCTAAGAAATCCTATTGCAGGAGTTCTACCTCTAAAAAGTTCATATGATGTCTTATTGTGAGATTTGACAACCAAAACCCTATTCTGAACATAGCAAGCAGTATTAACTTCTTCAGCCCAAAAAGTGATAGGCAACTTAGAGTCGGCTAACATGGTTCTAGCAGCTTCTATAAGTGTTCTATTTCTCCTCTCAGCAACTCCATTCTGCTGAGGAGTTCTAGCTACACTAAATTCTCTCCTAATACCTTTTTCCTTGCAGAAGTCATCCATAACTCTATTCTTAAACTCTGTCCCATTATCACATCTAATGACTTTTACTTTCTTGTCTACTTGGTTTTCTATCTGTGTAATGAATGGCTTAAGAATGCTAGAAGTTTCATCCTTAGAACCTAAAAAGAAAACCCATGTAAATCTACTATAGTCATCAGTAATAACTAGACAATATCTTTTATGCATCATACTACTAACAGAAGTAGGTCCAAATAAGTCCATATGAAGCATAAACAATGATTGATCAATAGAGTTAAAAATCTTGGGCTTACAAGTGGCTTTGTGTTGTTTGCCTTTAAGACAAGCAATGCATGTTTGGTCATTTTCAAATCGTTTTTGAGGTAAACCTCTTACCAAACCATTCTTAACAATTTGATTTATGGTTTTGAAATTTATGTGACCAAGCCTCCTATGCCATTTCATTGATTCATCCAATGAGGCCTTTGCAACAAGACAAGTTAAAGCCTTTTTAGGAACAATGTTCTTCATATCAACACTGTACATGTTGCCCTTTCTTGGAATTCTAAGAAGTACTTGACTTTCATCAGGCATCTTAAAATCAGAAGAAAGTACAAGACACTCAGTGTCAGTAGAAAGAACTTTGTTCTTTCTGTCACACATTTGTGAGACACCAAAAAGATTATACTTAAGCTCTTGTACATAGTACACATCTTCAAAATCTAAATTTCCAGTTTTAATTGTACCTTTACCGGAAATTTTGCCACCAATACCTCCTCCGAAGCTAACATATCCTCCATTTATTGATTGAAAATCTGAGAGATAAGACATGTTGCCATTCATGTGCCTTGAACATCCACTATTTGAGTATCCTTGATCCTCTTGTTTATCAGTTGAATGTTCCTGCACAAAAATGAGGAATATTAGTTTCCTTTGGGGACCCAAGCCATTACTGACTTGGATTTGCCTCGTGCATCAATGTAATTTAATCTCTTAAGAATGGTTGATGCACCATTGGGTTTAGTTTGTCTCCAAACTCAACATGCTGAGGCCTTAACAGCATTTGCCCTGTTTTCCCAAGCAGCAGTATGAACTACATGCTTAGCAATAGAAACTGCTAGTTTTTTAGTTGTTCCCTTTGGTTTCCAAACTTGTTTTTGGAACACTGCATTTGTTTGAATGGGCCTTTTAACAGTTGTTGATGCATGATGGTAAGTTGTTTTTGCGTCTTTAACTATTTGTTTTGGGTAAACAGTCAAAAATGGTGCAGCAGTAGGAACTGCTTTTGAAACTGCTCTGGGTTTTGTTCTCTTAGAATTAGAGTGAAAGTGAAATTTAGGAGTATGCCTTTTTAAGTTCACTATATTGTTTGTATACCCAGATACCCATTGGTTATAGAAAGCAGCAAGATGATCAAAACTACCACAAGTGTAATAAGCTTTGTTATAAAAGGCAAAGTCATCACCTAATTGGTGAGACTTGAGGTCATTCCAATTTCTTTGGTTTCCTCTAGGCTTGTTAGCGGCTCTATATTGTTCACAATATTTAACTGGTTGCCTAACATGCTTAATATTAGATTTAGGCCTAACAGCATCTATTTTGACCACTTTAGGAACACTTGTTCCTGCTTTCTTAACAACTTCAGGTTTAGACATAACCTGTTCTTCTTCATCACTATCAGATTTCCAGTTCTCAATGACTACAACATCTGATTTACTATCAGAGGACACCTTGTCCTCAGGAAGTGAAGTATTACTTATACTGTCACTTACTTTCTCTACCTTAAGAATCTCAGTAGACATAGAACCATATTCCATTTTTGGTTCTTGAAACTCAGCAAAACCTGTGTGTGCTAGGTCAATTCCTAGAGGTGAAGGAACACCTCTGTATGGTGGAGGAACATATTTGTAACCTATACCAGACTTAGCTTTATTAATAATTTGAGCTTCCCAAAGTCTATTGATTCTATCTGAGGTATTATCTAATGTGTCTACTGTGATCTTTACATTTTCACATTTCTTTTTGTGCTCTGCTAGAGATTCATTCAGCACAATAATACACACATCTTTGAATTCTATGTTTCTTGTTAGTGCAGCCATGTCATCACTAAACCTAGATTCATTTCCTTGAAAATGTAAGATCTGTTTTTCAAGAACAGCTAGACCTCTTTTATGATTAGCTAAATTATCAAGTGTGTTATAAAACTCTTTTAGCTGATCATCAGATTCCTTTTTAAGTTTTTCATAAGATTTAAGAGCAGAGCATGATTCAGTACATTTGATTATAGAATATACCTCTGAATCAGAAAAGGCCATCAGTGCAGTCTCAGTAGCCACCATTGCAGCTTCTTTTGGTGCTTCATCTTCATCAGCCATGAAGCTCCAATCATAGCTAACACCATCAATGGCTAGCATAGCCTTTGGCTCTTCCACTGTGACTTCCTTTTTCTTCTCTTGCTTATACCATGTGTTCCTATTTTCTTGCTTTCTTGGGTTTCTACATTCTCTAGCAAAATGTCCCAGCCTATGAAAATTGAAACATTATACTTTCTTCTTATCAAACCCTGCAGTTTTATTACCATTTATGGTAATCTGCTTTCAAGTTCTTTGCCAAAACTTCTTAGCCCTCATGCTAAGTAAAGCAACCTGCCACTTGACATCTATCTCTTCTAAATCATCATCATTGATCTCTTGGAGGTCTTCATAAGTGAGCATGTACCCATCATTTCGACTTGTGAGAAAAGCACAAAAAGTCTTCTCATCCAAAATACCCATGGTACTGCTTGATGAACTAGCAACACCAACACCATCAAGAACCTTCACCTCTTCACTTGGATTTGAGGTACTAGGAGATGACATAAATGCCATGTTCCCAGTGTTAGAACTAGTACCTCCACTTTTCTTCAGATCTTGTTCCACAATCTTAAAGTTGCTATACAAGTCTATTAGTTCCATGGTGTCAAGGTCTGGCTTGTTCTTCCAGAAAACAACATGTATAGCCCACTCTTCTGGTAAGCTTCGCAGAAATTTTGAGTTCAAATCTTCTTGAGGTATTTCAACCCCAAGAATAGCAAGTTGGCTCACAATATTCTGAAGCCTATTAAACATGTGGTCAAGAGATTCATTGTTGGTAGAGCAGAAGTTTTCAAACTGCTGCTTGAGTAATGTCTTGTGGGTTTTCTTGGTGGCTTCATTTCCACCATATCTGGAAACAATAGCTTCAAATAATGACTTTGCATCTTTGAACTTGCTGAAGTTTAAAAGTTGATCATTGGGAATGGTCATCATTAGCATGCTTCTTGCCTTTAGGTCATTTTTCTTCTTTATTCTGTCTTCTGCAGATGTTGGGTGGAGCTGCAGAGTTGTCACCACTTTGCCTTCAACTGTTGATGTAGTGGTTGTAGGCTGGTAAGAGTTTCCATCTTCAATAATTTCCCAAAGTGCATAGTCTTGCACTTGGAAATACTGCTCTATTCTCAGCCTCCACATCTCAAACTCATTTTGTTTGAGCATGGGTAATTTTGCAGCTACATTCGTCTGAATAGATTCAACGTCCATTTCTTCTTCTTCGTCTTCTAAATCAAAGATATCAGCCTTGCTCTAATACCAATTGAGAGGGATTCGATACACCTAATAGGATGTTAGTCCTTTGTAACTTTGTGTATTTGATACTTTGAGTTAATATGGTTAAGTATGCGGAATCTACTTAACTACACTTAGAAGGTTTATTTGGTTATTGGAAATGGAAAGTAATGCTTGAGTAACGAACAATGAACACACAATGTTAACACCAAACGATTCAATATTATTAAGATAATAATACGAGTGATCTTCACTATCACTAGGGTTACAAACCTTGAATCTATATGTTTCTATAACTTATGATTTTTATGATAAGTTATGTTCTTTTGTTCTTGAGAGATATGTATTTTAAGTTCATGCATCAAGTACTTATCTCTAAGCTAAGATCTTCTTTTTATAGTCCAAAGAAGATCTTTACAATAATATCAAGTCTTGTCGAACTACTTGCTAGCTTATGTTGAGTGTGTCAGTAGCTAAGATACAACATGTATCTATGTTTACAACTTGTTTGACTGACTACAAATCAAAGATATAATCTACCGTATATACTTGACTTTTATACACAAATATCTTTTTATACTTATCCAACTAGCAGTAGTAAACGTGACACTTATCCATCCAGCAGTAGTATAAGTTACATCAGCAGTAGGATCAACCAGCAGTACCTTCTTTGTACTAGCAGTACTAACTTCAGTTAGTACTATTAGTTATAACTTGAGAGGCTTTAGATATACACTAGCAGTAGAAACTGTTAGTGTATTCTTCTCAGCAGTACTAACTTTGTGAACTTGTAATTCCCAATACTGATCTTCAGAATATTTAATTCCCAACACAGTGTGACTTGTATGAATGAATGTAGGTTTCATTAATATGTTATGATTAGCAGGAAAACATAGCCTTTGAGATCTGAGTTAATATTGTTAGATTTTGGTTTATGTTTGTAAAGATTTTAACATTTGATTGTTAAAGAGTTGATCTAAGAAACATGGTGTTTGTAAATACTTGGTTTAATAATTTTTTTTAGGATCGATCTTTAATGTTATGTTATAAGTGATCAAAACAAACGTGTTTGCCGATATAATCTAATAAAAGCTTGCATGTATTGTTGTTAGTAAGGTAGATATGACATAAGCTTGCATGTTTGGACCCCTTGTTAGCATATTAGGTGGGTGAAAAAACCGATTATATTGTTTGAATGTTTTTGCAATTAGGTATCAGCATAAGATTGTGATAAAGTATGCGATAAGTGGAATGTTATTTGTGGGAAAATCAACATCACAGTGTGACTTGTATGAATGAATGTATGTTTCATTAAGATGTTATGATTAGCAGGAAAACATAAGGAAGATGTTTTTCCAGGTTTGTAATTGACTACACTAGTAGTTGTCATTTCAAGAGTCTACCATTGTTTATATTTTTTTAAAGTGTTTTTTTTTTACTTGATGAAGTTGTTGTAATCTTATATTAGTTTTGTTCGTTTTTGATGTTTTAACACTTTATTTTGTATTTTTTTCAGAAGAATGACAACCCAGTTAATCACCGATTATAACCATGGGACAAATATGGCTTTGTTGGTATGAGTTAATGTGTTTATGTTTTTAAATTTGTGATGTTTTTGTTGTCGTTATTGTAGATTAGCTTGGTTATATTGTTTTTGTGTAGGAATTCCCCGAATACTTTCATATAAACTATTACAAAAATAAATATCATGTGTATCTGATTTATGGAGTCTGTATGGTGAAACGTGGGATAAGTTTATAGAGATTAGTGGATATTGGAATATCAGGACATTGCATTTCATAAAGGAAGGTGTGGACACGTTTTATGTTACAGCGTACGGTAGAGATGGATTGGAAAGTGGTGGTTACGGCAAAATTCATACACAGAATAGGCCGGTTAGGTGCATTGGTGAAGTTGGTAATAATCGAATGTTATCTCCGGTAATAGTTTGTTTTTTTACCTGTTTGTCTAAACGTATTAGAATCGACAATGTTTTCGTTTTGATATATATATATATATATATATATATATATATATATATATATATATATATATATATATATATATATATATATATATATTTTGGTCAGTGGTTTCCTGTGGAGTTCTTTCAAGATGTTGAGACGAATGATTTTGTGATAGAATTTTCGGGGTTTAAAATAGATTTGGTTGCAAATAGGGGTGTTATTCCTGGTTCTGGTGATGGGTATGGTTTTCAATTTATTGTTCAATGGGATACGGTTGTTGGACGTGTAAATCTTATGGTTGGTGAGCGAGTTGTGTTGACAAAGCAGAGTGATACACGAAAACGTTTGATGAGGTTTGATGCTGATGGATTCCAGCTTTCCCATGAACAACATTACCATACACGACTTGCGTTTATGCAAGGCCATGATTCTAATGAGGCTGGTATTATTCAGTTTAGCTTAATTCATACTCATTCATATTTGTTATAATTATTTTTTTGTAATAGTTGGTAGAGGTTTTTAATTGAGTAAGACTTATTTTGTTTGTCATTTCTTAGATGATAGGTTGGTTCACGGGTGTAACTGGTTGCACCATGATGTTCATTTGAGTGAAGAAACAACTTTCTACCAAAGGCTATTTCCTTTTGTAGTTGATACGGGTAGATTGGTAAGTGAGGTTAATTGACGTTATATTTATTTTGTTGTATAAAAGTTATGGTAAATATTGAATAGGTAATTAATGTTTAGTATAATTGTTGAGGTTAATAAGTTGCTGTAATTTGTTGCAGACTATTCCATCTTGGTTTGTTTCTGATAACCGTCTCCAAGGATGTCAGCATGCGATTTTAAGGAGGATGGAATCTTATCGTCGTGTTGTTATGAAGCTTGAACATCATGCCGATAGGCCCTGGAGGGATGACCACATGACCTTTAGGACAAATTGGAGGTCATTGGCTGCCGAGTTTCAGTTTCCATTGTACAAAATGATCAGGTTTCAGATGGTTGGAGAGGTGGTTGATGAGACTCAGTTGGTCTTTGATGGTGACGATCCAGTTATGATGCCAGTGTTTCATCTTTGCTGAAATCCGCAAATGTGCATTTAGGTTTATATTTAGGGTCAGTTTAAATGTATGCTGTACTTTGTAGCTGTGCAGAGAGGTTTATTTTGAAAATAAGTTTAATAGTGATTAGGTTTGGTGCTTAAAATAACTATGGTTGTTTGTGTGTTTAGAATATTATGGCAGGGTATTTGTGTATTTGTGAAAAGACATGGTATGTGTATGCATATGTTTTGAACTTTAGGTTTGACTACTAGGCAATGAATGTGTTTTATGTCTAGATGATAGTTTAGTGTTTTTTTTATTAATTGTGAAGTATTCATTGTTTTTTATATAACATTTTATAATATTCATAAGTTGGTTTACATTTGTGGTTCCGAAACATGATATATAATAACCACTATTAAGTGTAACATAACAGTTTAAGAGTTTTATCAAGTCAAGATGTTATTTGATTTTGAACATTGGTTTAATATTTGTTTATTAATTATATATAGTCTTGTATTTTGATTGTAGGTAATCATTACTATGTAGTATAGATTTATTTAATTGTAAGACTTAAATGTCTACTTGTCTAATTTATGGTTTCATTTTCGATCAAAATAATTAACATAATACCTTTCTTTGCTGTTGTTGATCATTTTTAACGACAGTCAAGGTTTGATTCGTATTATAACGGTCAAAACTGTATTATAACGGTCAGAACTAGTAATATTTGATCAACAATAAGCGTTGGAAATTTAAGGTCTGGATGGATTGGCTACCCTGTGAACAGTGGCAACTTTATAGTGATGAATGGAGAACGTTTATTGAGAAAAGTGGGTATGAAGACATTACCTACCACCATTTCATTAAAGAAAGTGCCAATACATTCTATGTGACAGGCTAAAACGGTGAAGGTGTTGAAAGCGGTGGTTACTAGAATTTTAACTCAGAATTGGGTTCATCCAAGTGGTTAGGATTTGTTGGAAATGATGAAATGTAATCGTCGGTAAGTGTAGCTACTTTTAGTAAGTGTATTTTATTTCGAATATAATCTTTAGACTTGGAGTATTTGTTAATAGTAAAACTGATATATGTATATGCGTATTCAAATATTTTTGTAGTTGATTCCTGGTGAATTTATTGAGGCTGTGCAAAGGGATGTTTTTACTTTGAAAGTGGATGGGGAAGATAGAGAGGTTATGGTTCGTTGTCCTCTGTATCCTGGATCGACAACCAAGTATTGTTCTGTTTAACCGAAAAACATGTGAAATGTCTTGCTGAATATTAGTACTTCTATTATGTTTATGGTATGTAGTTTTTAGGATATTTAAGTGTGAACTCGTAGTGACTATTTCTATTAGATATGAATCTGTCCGTATCCGTTTTGCTGAATGATGTATATAATGAAACTTATGTATATATGTAGGTTTTGGATTAGTTGAATGTGTATCTAAGTATAGAAAATGATGTTTAGTTTGTTTAGTACTTTTATATAAGGATGTATTTTGGATTGAAGGGTTAATGAAGGTATAAGTTGATTTATACTGCTACTGGTATGGTAATACTGCTAATCAGGAAAGTTAGTACTGCCTATAATACTTAATACTGTGATTGAGACGTTTGTACTGCTAATAAGTATTGATGTTAGTACTGCTCGTTTATTCTTAGTACTGCTAATTAGTACTTCTAGGAAGTTGTTATAATACGTCATCATCTGATGGATTAACCTGCAAGTATTAAAAAGATAATTAGATTTTCTGATTTATGAGTTTGACATAATACGAATTTACCCTATTAGTGATACCTCTTCATCGTCAGATATAACAATGGTTGGTTTATATTTTGTGAATCTATCATTATGGTTTTAGTGGTTAGAGTGGGTTTTAACTATTGCTTTTTTATTTTCATGCATATAATTAACATACAAAAGTATTAGTATTTGATATTCTATACAGTTAGTTTAATTTAACACATAATTAATGTACTAATTTTGATTAAAACATGAATACCTTCGATGCCTTTGCTTTCACCATTGTTATTGTTTTTTTATAATAGTAATCTTATTTTAGGATTGAACAGTATATATCAAATGCCGTTATTTATAGAACATATAGGTGGATATATTTTAGGATTCGATTTTTTATACATTAAATTTTAAATATAGATATAGATTACACATATATTTTAGATTACGTATATATTTTGAACATAATTATAGAATTTATTTTGTACATATTTATATAGATATACATTAAAAGGTTTTGTTTGGTAATACTGATTTACATTTTAGAAAGAGTTGTGTAAAACCGCATGCAGATTCACTCGGTAACACCGTTTCCTGTGTATGATCTCTCCTTTTGTGTACTTGTGCATGTTCAAGTCGCCCCAGATTTCTAATTTAATTTTCTGATTGGTATAGCATTGTTATTTTTTTTTAAAAGTTAAGAATACATATAATGTTTTATTATAACTTGAACGGCTAAATGTATAATTACAAATAACCGCCCAAGATATAATAGAACTTCCTACTAAGCCCAACACGTACCTCTCATGCACATCACGTTTTATAAGTAGTAGCTTCAAGTTTACTATTTCATCTATGTGGGACATCATGTAGCTATTTACATAAAGCTTATAAACTCAATATATAATAACTACTAAGCCCAACACGTACCTCTCATGCACATCACGTTTTATAAAGTAGCTTCAAATTTACCATTTCATCTATGTGGCACATCATGTAGCTATTTACATAAAGCTTATAAACTCAATATATAATAACCACTATTAAGTGTAACATAACAGATTAAAAGTTTTAGCAAGTTAAGATGTTGCTTGATTTTGAACATTGGTTTTCTGTAATGACGTTAAAACATTACAATTAAGTATGCTATAATATAATTCCTCAGTTGCTGCTGAAAATGTGTACACAAACAATTCTTAATTACATCTGAAAACCTAAGCATACATACTATAACAATTAGGTTCCAGCAGTACTAACTTTGAAGTTAGCACTGCTCCTTTAAACTAATAATAGCAGTACTAAATTTCATGTTAGTACTGATGCGTTAAAATTAGTAATGTTAAAGCTTTTTAGTAACACAAAATTCAAAGGTATATAAGCAGTTCATAATATGATCCATATAATTTTATATAGACAAATTATAAGGTTTATAAAGTTAGGATGTAAGTATCCTACTTCCAAAAAAGTAAAATACAAATGTTTCTAATTTAGTTGTGGAGTCATACACTGATAACCTGTGATAGCATATTAACAAACATGGAATATTGGGACTCGCTGTAGTTGGCCTTCATCTGATTGAACCTCATAACGCACCAGCTTTATACGCATCATTTTATGTTGTTCAAAGCCGCAATCTTGTCCAAACTGATACCAGTTCCATGCCATCACCAGGGCTTTGATCTTAAAAGGGTTGTCTGTGTGTAAAACCAGATAAAACTTGACTGAGTAAGCCCATTTTCAGTGTATGATCTCTGCTTTCCTGTACTTGTGCAACTTCAAGTTGTCCCAGATTTCTGATTCGATCGACTGTTTTGTAAAACGGATTATGGGGTTAGTTTCATTTTTTCAAAACTGATATTTTACGTTTTTTGGTTTGCTCATTTATTGTTTGTATCTTACCATTGGATAGTAATATCCAACTTCTGGGCGAAACCGTGTGTAAATGACCATGTCTTCATTTACATGACCATTGTGATGGTGCCATGTGAAAATGTGATGCATTCTTGGGTCTGCAATAATAATAATGTGATTGCATTGTTATGCAGTTTGACAATAGATGTTTATGATTGTTTGATTTGTTTTTAAATTATAAGTAAAACTGAAAAAACATATACTTTGACTTACCATTACGATCTCGATAAAGAATTGGTCTAGGTGGTCTCTTTAGTAAAGTAGTTCGTATGTTTTCCCTGCTGAGTCCAAGACCATCATAGCCTCCTATGACCACAACTGATAATGTGTATCTTTCCAGGTTTGTAAAGACAAGTTGTTGACCCCACTCTATCCCCGCTGTCACAACGAAGTCATCCCACCCGTAACCTATTAAGCCATTCATCCTGACGGGCCTATCCTCCCAAGGTTTAACACTCTTGTGGCGAACATGGAAAGCCATTCCTGCGTACATGAGGGTGAAATTGTTTTGCCAGATATCTTGTAAGAAATCGCCTGGTAGTAACTACACGTAGAAAAACAGATTTTAAAATTCAGTTATACATTGATAACAATGTTTAATTTAGTTTTGAATCGAGAGTATGGTTACAATATAGATGTTTGATTACCGTGATTCCTGGAGCATACGTTGCCAAACACCTGGTCATTCTTGGTCCTATTTTTCGTCTATCGTATCCCGCACACTCTGATCCACTAATGTCGTAGACTGTCACGTAGTAGTCGTCTTGTCCGATCCTAACAAAATGCATTGTAGTTGCAATGCGAGGAACATTTGCTGCATCAAACTCAGACCACTCTTTGTCACATAGCACCCATTTTCCGTCTCTGTTTTGTAACGGTACATGTTGGTACCGTTCAGGTAAAGCATTTTGCTTTCATTCTTGAAAAGATCTATTGTTGAGAATCGTAACATAAACCAAAATATTTTATTCCTCGACTTAAATTGCATAACTGTTTATGCATTAATATATAACATAAATATGTATGAATAAGGTTTACCTGTTGATTTTCAAATGTGTCATGCGTGTATTTGAACAGAAATTGTTGAGCCATCTTGTTTGAAGTGAATCTGGTATGTAAACTGTTGTAAATCATGGTTTTTTTAAAAGTAATACTTGAATTTTGACAAAATCTTTAGACAACATTATACTATTTTAGGCCAAAAATAAGACAGAGGAATACATTGTGTACATTCAAGCACAGCGGCAATTACAAGTTTGTTTTCACTAATGTTAGGACGGTTATGATTATCATCACTGTATGCTTAATGTAAACCTATGATTAAATTACTTCTAAGATTAAAAGTTTATACATTGTTACTATTATCATGATATGCTAATATAGTGTTGTTATATTGTAACAACCGTGATTTTAGCAGGTTAGTCTAACTATTAGTTTCGATCTATTTAACTTTTGATTGGTGTGACTTAAGTGTTTTGTGTGGCATATGTGTGATATATGTGTGCTTTGGCACTAAATCCCTTTGTGTGACTCTATTGGTGTGTCTTGAGTAGTGTTGTTTTGAATAAGTTCATTTTGTTCACTTTGGTTATGTGGAAATGACTTGTATGGTTTTGTGTTCGGGGTTTTGCGAAATGAGTTGTGTTCAAGTTTGTGAACGTTGGTAAATTAAGTGGTGTTCGGTTTTATGGGTTATATTAATAATGAGTGTGAAATTCCATTTTTGGAAACTTTGTTTTGAAAATGATAATTATTCAAGTTGTCGTAAAATGAAGAATCACCGCGTAAGATGTTAGGTTTCGGTATAGGCTTTTATAAAATATCAAGAGTACAAGGTTTTAAGTGTAATAATTAATATTAATAATATATATATATATATATATATATATATATATATATATATATATATATATATATTAAAGGGGGCGGCCGAATATGGGTTTTAGGGGAAAAAGGAAACAAAATTTTAGTCCAATTATAATTAGGGTTACCTAGAATGATCATATAGGTAGTATAAATACAAAACCAAAACCCTCTCACCCTTTTTTTTTGAGATATACGGTCGACCAAAGGGTAGGAACAAGGAAAAAAAATTAGGGTTTCATTATTGTGAAGAAAAACAAGCTTAAGGTATGCCTAGTAATCCCTAATGCCTTTAATAATTGATTTGATTCATGTAATACAAGTTATGATGGACCTAGGGTTTATGTTTACTTCTGTAAATTAATGATATATAACATGTTGGGATCAATAATTAGTAATATTATGATGATGGGTGAAGAGATTAGGGTATAAAACATGTTAGTTATTGAGTTAGGGTTTGACAGATTTTTAGGGCTGTAAAGATACGAAGATATTTAATAGATGGAGATGAGTTAATTGATGATTCTTGAGCCTAAATTGTAGTTCAGAGAACGTGATTTCCAAAAATTCTGGCCACGATTGATTTTGAGGTCGGGAAGTTAGTCTAATGATTTTTGCAAATAAAGGTGTCAAAACTGTTAAACCGGGACAGATTTAGGTTAAAAGTATTGAGGTCAAAAGTTGTTTAAAATGTGTAGTTTGGGTTAGCCCTTCTGGAGAAATTGAGTTCTATATTCCCTTTGACTTCCACGCGAAGGGTATGTGTTATGAAAATATGTTTGTTAGGTCAAAACATTTTGGTGTGCGTTCAGATCCGAATCTAGATAGTTTTTATGGTTGATTTTTCAAAGAGTACTTGTGTGTGTTTTTAGTGCATGGCTTTTTGGGAGAAGCTTTTATGCTCATGAAGGACCATGGTTAATTTTTGGTGTGAGTTTTAGAGCTTATTTTGTTGTGATTTCATGTGGGTAAAAGTACCCCAAAAATCTGCGTATTCTGAAAAAGTGTATGCAAGGGATTTAGTGGGTGTAAGTATTTGGTAGTGGTTAGTATGGAGTCTATGTAATCCATGGTGGTTTACATGAACCTTAGACATCCATCGTATGTGTGTTACATGGACTATAGCTTTTAGCTTGGTCGCGTGTAATGTGATCTTATTTTGTTGTATAGATTTGTGATTGATAATTTGGAAGCTGCAAAGTTTGAGGTGAGTTTCATAGTCCCATTTTTACTTTGTTTTAACTTGGGATTGGAATGATGCTTGTGTTGAAATATTTTTGAGTTACTGTGATTATGTGGTCGTAAAATGCATGGACTTGTAAGTGTTATTATACGTGTACTGCATGTTATGAGATTATTGTGTGGTGATTCTGTGTGGTCCATTTGGAGGGTAGCTATGCTCCCATTATCCAATTGGAGAGTAGTAGCTCTACTCACTATTATTCTGTGTGGTCTGATCAGAGGGTAATGATTACCCATTATTGTGAACTTGGATCGTGGGCGCGTTCCATCCCAAATTGATGTTGGATATTGATATTTGGATCGTGGGCACGTTCCGTCCCTTATGTCCCGTTTGCTGGTTAGTTGGTTGCGATTACATGCTAGTTGTATAATAACTATTTTTACTGTCCTGCTATGTTTTATAATCAAAGTGAACTGGTTGCCTGAGATATATTGTGTGTCTTAAACCTATGAACCTCACCAACATTATGTTGACGTTTTTAAGCATCATTTTCACGTGAGCATTCTAAGGCTAAGGTAGAGGGAAGCGACTAGACGAGACTTACTTGCATTTGAGAACAATTTATCTTTATGTTTTGATTTGAATATGTTTGATTCCGATTGTGATACTTTAATGTCTTTCGACTAGTACTTTATGTTTTATTGAAGATACCTTTTGAAGATTTGTTTTGGTTATGATCTTTTGGGGTATCGTTACGACACTTTGTGTCTGTACTTTGCTCTATTTATGTGTATGTAGTAATTCTCTATTTAGACACCATGTGTTGTGATTATATCCATGAAGTTACACTCGCGTTTCCGCCTTGGCGAGGTGTGACATATATTATACATAATGTCTGGATTGAGAGAATTCCATAACTGATTGTCTGGTTTTGGAGGTTGTCATTGTAGGTCGGGTAACTATTTAAGTAGTTGTAGACTATAACACACTATGATTAACCTAAGGTTAACATGAATATAGGTTTAATACACATCTAACAAGACAAATATGTCAATTATGGCAGAGTTAAAATTTGGTGTTAACCTATCTTAAACATAAATCCCAAAATACAAATGTATTTAGTTTATGTATGAATCTTTAACAATATGTTACATGGTACGACTTTGCACTATAAAACATTTAGTGGGTGTGATAATAATATTTAAAAACACAAAGTTTAAGTAACAGGTTAAACATTGTGGCATAATACTAACAAACCTAGTATATAAATCGAAACAGATGTTGCACTGGTAATGGGTGAGTTGTTAGCTCATGATCAGATTTATAGATTGTTATAAAATTAAATGTCGTGATTACCTCAAGATTTTTGAAAGAGCTGTTGATTTTCCAAGATTTGATAGAAGCTTAATGGAGGAGGAGATTAAGTCGAATAATTATGATGGGATGGGATATAGGGAGAGTTGGTTTGCATGTTTTATTGTTAACGCAAAGTCCCAAACCGACTTGTGGTTGACTTGGTTGGACATTTTTTTTTATTTAATTATTTTTTTTACATTCATAAATTTATAAAGTTACTTTGAAAAAGATAATGTGAACCATATCAAAGGTTTGTTACACATTTTTTTTGTAATATTATCTTTTAAGTTTTTTAAAAAATAACACAAAACAAAACAATACACACAATGGTTAAGTGGTTAACATATTATGATATACATTTAAAGTTTATAAGATGTTATATTATCATAATATTAATGGAAAAATACTTCAAAGTGCAACCAAACTAAAAATAGTAAAATGGTTACATACATAAATCAATGTGGCCTAGTATTTACAATTGGACATAGGCACTCAAGCGCAAATTGAATAAAAAAATAGAGTTAGCTTCTTCATAACTCTACCATCAAATCACATAGTAATAAACTTTATGATCATTGCATATAAATAAGTAAGATCCTTATAAATTATAGTGTGTGAGGGTGCAATTTAATTCAAAACTTGTTTCTTGAAGATGAAAGTAAAAATCTATCAACAAAATAACGATATATTGTATGCAAAATAGTTAGATGTCTAACACATTGCATTTTTTTTCTAGAATACAAATTTTTTTTTTAGTTGCTTATATGAAATAAGTTGAGTGTACAAATGAATGGTAAAAAAAAATGTTAACAAATTTTGTTATAGAATGTAAAAACAATATACACGTTAGATAGTCACTTTGGATATTTTGTTAAAAAAAAGTTAATGAATATTTGTTACACATGATACCCAAAATCTATTTTACTTGTAGTAATACATATAATCATTGCATTTCCAACTTGTGTGTTGGTTATTGTGAAAATACAGTACCTATAAAACATCATTGTTGCTAAAAAACTTTAGCAGTACTAATTTTAAAGGAGCAGTACTAACTTCAAAGTTAGTAATGTTGGTTATGTTTGGCTTATTTCTGGCTAAATTTGTTTAAGGAAACATGTAATATGTGATTCCTATTTGATTTGTAATATGTGGGTTGTGAAATACATATAAGTTATTTCTTAAATAGGTTATTCTAAATTGATTTTAGTACTTTTAAACAAATGTATGTGTTAGATGAGTATAGATTTCATAGGATCTTGTTAAGTTCTTAAGGAAATGTATGTTTATTTAATTAGTATGACTACACTGTGTATATTTAAGTGGAATGTATGATGTTTTTGACTAAATATGTGGTAAATAAGAATGATGATAAAACTTGTGTACTCCTTTGAGATACTAACTGGACCACCACTATTTTAAACACGCCATCAACTATAATAAATACTGACAATACCACTTTCCTGACAAAGTCAATCCCATTAACCATCCAAGCCAAAAAAACAATTAACATTGCATAAACTGAAAACAAATCCAACTACAACTCAACCAAATTTAACATAACCAACCTACTAACCAAAAGTTATAACAAAGTACATGAAAACATAAACCAATTAAACAAAACACAGTTGCAAATACATACTAAGAAGAAATTATATTCATAATACCAACATGGGTTTATACATACAGGCCATTAAAAATCAACACCATAAGAACAAAATACATGATAGATTAAACATAAACAACCCTACAGAAACATAACCAGCCAACTTACATGACTTATACAAAACATATGCACGCCTACCAGCAAAACCTACGCATAATTAGTTAATTACAAAACACAAAAATAGAAATACTTATTAAGCATTTAGGGTGTTGAAGTAAAAGAGTATGCCAAATGCAACTCATCATAAGAGAAAATTTCAAAGTCTTCAGAGTCAATGTCGTCTTCGGCTTGATCAACATCAAATTCTTCATTCTTGCCTTTTGATTTCCTAAATGCACATACTTCTTTCAAAAGTTTCTTAGCAGCCTGTCTTTCTTTTTTCAACTTTTCATCTGTTTCCTCTTTTTGTTGCCAGTTTCTTATTTTCTAGGCTGATTGCTCAGAAATCAACCTTTCATAAACGGAACATATGGTCTTCGTTTCATGATCATTTTCAGGACCTTCAACTTCTAATAAAGGAATTAATATAAATCAGACATAGTGGTTAGATAGCATATCAGTTTAATGAGGTCGTTTTTTTAACCTTAATTACACAATGTTAACAATATACCTTCAGATGTTGCATCTGATTCAAATGTTTCTACATGTGATTGATTTTCAGTGCCTAACACTTCATTTTCATCCTGTTTGGGTTGCTTGCTAAAAAGATATCAAACATATTTAGTTGATAAATATATAGGATAACAAATATTGTAAAGAATTTAACATACTTTGGTTGATCTTGTTGGTTGTCTTCAATATCTGCAACTTCTAGTGTTCTTTTTCTTGAAGATGACATTTTTTTGATCAACATTAAGTTCAGATTAGGATATTTTTTTTAGTTAGATTTACAAATATGATTATACAATGGTGTTTATATAAAATTTTATAACTGATATGACATATGAACAATGCAGCCGTATTTAACATTGGAAAGTGTATATTTGAAGAGTCAAATTTTGTAAATAATGATCACGTTTTAACTTCTTTTGTAATTATGTTAAGTAATTTTTTTTAAATTGTAAATAAACTGTTTATATTCCAAAATACAACCTTCATGCAATTAATTAGGATGAATTTAAAAGATAATAATATTTTAAAAAAATATATTGATATCTTTTTAATTTGTTTAAATTATTATGATATCTTGTGAATCAATGATCCACTTGTTTGGATATACAGTTGATTGGTACTGGTGGTTTGTTTTTAATACTTCTATGATACGATTAGTGCTGCTATAGAAGTTTGCACTGTTCGACGTTATAAGTTAGTGCTGCTAAGTAAAATCGTTAATGCTGCTTATGGTTGAATTTTCATAATAACACCACATATCATATTCCTTTTTGATTGTCTAACAAAGGCAGTTCAATAAAAGTAAGTCAAATAAATGAATAGCAACTTATAAAGCTGAGATAAGCTTATTTCTATGAATGCACTTTATCTAAAACTTTTTAACTAAGCTAGAAGCAAAGAAAATATAACCAGCAGTACTATTTTTGAAGTTAGTACTGCTCATTTAAAATTAGTACTGCTAAAGTTTTTTAGCAACAATGATGTTTCTTGAATTAATCAAGTTTCTCGAATTAAATGAGGATTGTGAGGACTCTTCCAAACACTATATTGTCAACCTTAGTCTTCTGGATTTCCTTTCGTTTGCAACCTGGAATATCTTCCCTAGCAATTCTCTTGCCATCTCTGATTGACCTTTCCTCCTCTTGAAGCTTAGTAGCTAACTCCTGATCAGAAAGAACTTGAACAGCTATTTGTTCTTCTTCAGTCTGAAACATATCTTCAACCATAAAATTTTCTAACCTTTCTTCATCAGCTGCCCTTGCTACCTATTATTCGTGAAAGTCAACCTTAGGCTTCTGGCTTTCATTTCTTTTGCAAGCTGAAATATTTTTCTGATCAACTCTTTTGCCATATCTGAATCTTCTTCAGCTTTAAGTCTTGATGATAGCATAAGCATTAATATTCCTGCTCTTAGGGGGTAATCTTTTTCCACTAACATATAAATTTCCACTCCTGCTTTAGTAGAAACTCTGTGAACACCACAGTTATCAAACAATCTCCATGTGATATCTGAGCCAAGAGCTTGAAATCTCCATATAGCTTCACCTGTGTCAGGATCATATATTCTCTTTAATTCTACCCAAAACTCTTTATCTTTATCATCTGCAGGAGCTGAGGTCTTGAATCTCTCTTAAACTAAGCTCCACAGCTTATCAAAGTCATCTCTTTCAAAAGCTTTTATCATGTCTTCAAAGAACTTGTAGACTTCAAACTTTCCTCCTACTTTGATGATTTTCCATCCATTGATCATTCCATCTGAGTACACCTCCCAATCAATGATGGGATCTTTGGCTTGAATAGGATCAATAATAAGAGCTTCTGGAACTACCACCATCATGCCATGTATCTGTTCATCAGTTAATTTTTCTTCTACCTTTTCTTCCTTGGCTGATCCTTCTTGAACCGATTCATCATGCTCTTCTTCTCCTATCTTTTGCTTCTTGGATTCCTCAGATTTCAATTTCTCTGCTGCTCTTTTCACACCTTTGCTAGACTCAGTTTCAATTGTTGCAGTTTCATCTCTTAAGGACCTTTGGATTCTTGTATAAGCACTGATGTACAATTTCTCTATTTCTTCATAAGACTTTCCTATGAACCATTTTTCCTTCCAGTAATCTTGATGTTTCAAATAATCTTTCATATACCTTAGTCGTTCACTTCTTGAAGGAGGTTTATTCTGATAAGTTTTCATCTTTCTTTGATTATGCCTGATTTGCTCCAAAATATCATGATTGGCTTGTTCTTGTTCTACTTTGGTGTACCGTGACCTTTCTTCTTCTTGAAGCTTAGCAGCTAACTCCTGATCAGCAAGAATTTGAGCAGCACTTTCTTCTTCTTTAGTCTGACACATCTTTTCAACCATAAATTTTGCTAAATTTTCTTCATCAACTGCCTTTGCTAGCTCTTCTTCATGAATTTTTTTTAGCTAACTCCTCATCAATAGCAATATGAGTTTTAGTTTTCTTGGTGATCTTCTGAGATGGTTCTTCTTCTTTCATTATACCCTTGCCTTTATCTGTCCTTGACTTCATTGTTCTTCTTGTATATACTGCACTAGCAGTACCTTGAGAACCACCAGTACATTCTTCTGGAATAATAATAGTACCATATATAGCACTACCAGTACCTTGATCCATTTGCTGTTCTTGCCTCCCTGAGTATCAAAATCCTCTTGAACCAAAGAAATGTTAGGATCTTGATCTAATTGGGCAATCTTCCTCCCTGTTTGGAAGATTCCTTACCTTGATCTTCACTATGACCATCTGATGAGCTTGAGGAAGAAGATGATTCAGTAGATGTCACCATTTTAGCTGATCTTTTTCTTTTAAGTATTTTGACCTGTTGCTCCAATTTGTTGACTTTAAGCACTAGCTTTGTATATACCTTGCCAAAAATCTGCTTGTGACTCTTGAGATCAGACTCCAAAGTAGTTACCTTCTCAGACAATTTTGTACACAAATTCGTTAATTCTTGTAGTGTTTTACTGCCCTCAGCACTTCCTGATGTGTTAACTTCAGGGAGAGGTGCATCATGGGGCATAGACTCATAGTCCACCATATGGTGAGCTTCTGAGCCACCCAATATTTCCGGTTGGCTTGGGATTCCACCAATAGTACTGGGTTCATAGGAACTTGGTACTGTTGTTGTTGCCATAGATTGGGTCTTATGTATCTTACTTCTGTCATGCCCAGCTTCTAAGCCCGAGACAGTACAAGCAGCCCTCTCTATAGTGACAAAGTCAGCCTCATCTGCTACATGGGGAGTTGTAGGGTCTCTGTGCTGAGGAACAACAGAGCCCTCTCTGGATATATAGACCTATCTGGTGATGAGATTGGTTGTGAAAGTGATTGTTCTGATGTTGTGGGTGTGTGATGGGAGTCAACTGGGCTTGTTGATCCTTCACCCTGTACCTGTAGAATAAAATCAAATAAAGGAACTTCTTCCCCACTATACACTTTTGAGGCCATTCTCATATTACTGAATAGTTTTTGGGTAAGTTTGGTTCTGGGATAAACATTTTTATGAGGAAGAAGTTGATGTTTCCTCATGTTCAAAATAGTTTGTATAAACCTGGGATACATCAAAAATTTTGATTTGCTATCAACATTTTTAACCACTCCTTCAAAGATAAGTTTATAAAAATTGAAAGTTCTGTCAGTGGCCAAGCAGATGAGAGCAGTCGCAATATTGCTACTGAATTGTTCCCATGAGATTTTCTTAGGACTGAGACAGTGAAGGATGGTATGAATCAAAAACATCCATTGCGGTGCAAAACAAACTTTTTGAAAAGTTAAAGATTGTGATTGGATGGTGTACCCCATCCTGGTTAAAGTTTCAAAAATTTCTGTGTTTGGCATAGCACTAATACCATTTGCATCATTCAGTTGGAGATGTCTTCTGAGTGATGATTTAGTAAGAGTGATAGATTTACCATCCACTGTTGTATTTAATTCTTTGTCACCATTTTCAAATGTTTTGACAGTAGCAGTCTGCCAAAACTCTTTGATTTAGGAAACATATATAGTGGGATTTAATGTTAAAGAATACCTTATGTGAGAACCATTAAAAAAGTCCACTATCTGATGGAATTTGGTGTCATCCTCTGCCTTTTCCAAATAAGCTACCATGTTGTTTGTATCGACAAATGTTAAAGTAGCCATGATTGTTAGTAAATTATTGATTTGACTGCTAGGATTAAAGTAATTTAGGTTAGAAAGTAGGTTGAAGAAAGTGAATTGAGATATTATGAAATACTTATGAGTGTTTATATTGGACTGACTTCAAGTAAAAGATAACTTTTGATTCAATAAAGGTGAATATAAGATATTAAAAGTAAAAATATCCAAAAAATAAACCCTTAAGTTAAGGAATTGTCTGTAAAAATATCAGCAAAATTCTCAACGGCTATTTTAAAAAAGCTGTAATTTCGCACCAGTACTGACGTCTATCTAGCAGTACAAACTTATTCCTACCAGTACTAACTTTTTTGCCTGGCAGTACTAACTCTTGGAAAAATTTTGACTTAGCAATATGAACTTTCAAACATGAGTTCTAGATCTTCTTCCAGGTGTGTCACTCTCAGACATTCATCTATTAAAGAGTTTTTATTTTCATGTGATTTTAAGAATACAAAGTAATTAATAAATTGTGTTAACTGATAAAATACATTGTAGGCTTTTATTCTCCTGATTATCACCTGGTGCTTCATTCAACACTGTAAATTAAAGAGGACTTAATTGTTAATCTAATAAATATATATGAATCATGTTGAATTAAAAATATGAGTTATGTAATGAATGTTTAATATGTTGAAAACCATGCATGTTTAACTGTTAATAAACAAACCACCTGCTGTAGAAAGTATAATGTTCTTGTTTGCCTCCCCTGTTGCTGTTGAAAATTTGTACACAAACAATTATTAATTACATCTGGAAACCTAATCATACATACTATAACAATTATGTTACAGCAGTACTAACGTGCAAGTTAGTACTGCTCATTTAACAATTAAGTTACAACAGTACTAACTTGCAAGTTAGTACTATTCCTTTAAACTCATTATAGCAGTACTAACTTTCAAGTTAGTACTGCTAACTTAAACTTAGTACTAATAAATCTTTTTAGGAACACATAATTCAATAGTATATAAGCAGTTCATAATACGGTTCATATTCATAAACAAATAATCAATGTTTAACTCATAATATGATTCATATTCATAACCAAACAATCAATGTTTAACTGTTTATTATAAAAATTACCCGATGAATCAACTATAGTGTTTTTGCTTTTATTCTTTTGCGTTCCAGTTTCAGACCTTGTTTTAGCGTTTGATCTTGACAGCCTTGCTGAATGTCTTTGTGGTTGCATATTTATATATGGATCGTGCATAATGTGTGTTTGTGAATGGGTTATGATATGACATAATAAACCATATATATAATGTAGAATTAGGGTTGAAAACATACACATCCAATCCGAATGAGGCTAAGATCACAATGAATATTTTCCATACTTATAAAATACTAAAAATATGATGATTGCGCAGTATCCTTTATAGAAATTCGTCTGCATAATGTAACAAAAAAATTAAGGTTGTTCAGTGGGTAACACACGACATAATATGAACATGGTATTGAGTTCGAATCCATGCATGTGATTTTTTGACCTATAGATTAACAGGCGGATTCTTGCATATGTGGACTTAATCTGATGATGTAGCCTTTGACGTGGACTTAATTGTGATGATGTGGCTTTATCTAGTCATGTTTATCCTATTATATATATATATATATATATATATATATATATATATATATATATATATATATATATATATATATATATATATATATGTATCATGTTTATCCTGTTAAAACTATAAAACTGAAAGTATGTGTTAAGATAAGCATTTGGAATGTATAGTTGTATATTGCTATGTATCTTTGTATTTAATTAGGATATCTTTGTGATTCTTATGTACTTATTTAGTTGCTCTAAATTATGAACTTTGTTAGAGCCTTGTTTATATATATATATATATATATATATATATTAACCCATCGTAATGAGAAACACAGTAACCATTCTCGCAACTTTCTTTATGGCATCAGGGCAGGGAACTTTCTTTGCTTATTATTATTATTATTATTATTATTATTATTATTATTATTATTATTATTATTATTATTATTATTATTATTATTATTATTATTATTATTATTATTTTGCTATTATACAATAATCATGGCTGGTGATGATGATAAACAGAAAGATACAAAGGTTGGTGATATGAAGGCTAGTGATACTTCTTCACCGTATTACATCCTTTTGATCATCCTGGAATGAACATCTGCCAGGTGGTTTTAAAGGGCGATAACTTTCAGGAATGGGAAAGATGTATGCGTAATGCCTTCCAAGCAAAGGGAAAGCTAGGTTTCTTAGACGGGGTTATTAAAAAGCCTGATGATAAATCTCTTGAAAATGATGACTGGTGGATTGTTAACTCCATGATTTTGGAGTGGCTCTTTAATTCCATTGAGCCTAACCTACGTTCCTCAATTTCTTACTTTGACACGGTGAAAGAATTGTGGGACGATTTACGCCAATGATTCTCAATTGGGAATGGGCCACGTATCCAACAATTGACATCCGATCTTGTGCGATGTGAGCAGAATGGTCAAGTACTTTTTCGTACTATGGTAAACTTAAGAAAATGTGGGATGAGCTCTCTATGTATGTATCAACCAAGGTTTGTACATGTGGTAAATGTGAGTGCAACGTTCCTCAATTTCTTACTTTGACACGATGAAAGAATTGTGGGACGACTTACGCCAACGATTCTCAATTGGGAATGGGCCACGTATCCAACAATTGACATCCGATCTTGTGCGATGTGAGCAGAATGGTCAAAGTACTTTTTCGTACTATGGTAAACTTAAGAAAATGTGGGATGAGCTCTCTATGTATGAATCAACCAAGGTTTTTACATGTGGTAAATGTGAGTGCAACTGGGCTACTAAATTAAGTAAGGAATGGGACGAGCGCCAAGCTCATCAATTTTTGATGGGATTAGATGATGATTTGTATGGGAATATTCGTACAAACATTATTGCTCAAGATCCGCTTTCGCCTTTGAACCGTGCATATGCGCTTGTCATTCAAGAAGAAAGACACAAGAAGATGGCGAAAGGGAAGGAAGGAATGAGTGAGGCTGTTAGTTTTGCTGTTCAAAGATCCTCGCACCAAAATTCAAAACAACGCAATGACAAAGTTGTTTATACAAACTGCAATAACCCAGGTCATGACGTATCTTCTTGCTTTCAACTTAAAAGTTACTCGGACTGGTGAACTGGACCATGTTGAAAAAACTTAAATGGACGTGGTCGTGGTTGTAACACCCCAACCCGACAAGGGTCAAAATGTCACATTATGGTGTCAATCAGAATATAATAAACGCAAGCGGAAGACTTAAATAAATAAATACAAGTCATGAAACAAAATGACTTCCAAAGAAGTACAAATCAAATCCAACTCTAAAATGAAATAAAATAACCAAGACATAAGTCATAAACTAATTCCAAAAGATAGGGAAACTAAGGTTGGGTTGGTCCTCTAAAAGCTCCTACTCTTATCACTCAAATCCCAGCATCCCGCTTGAATACCTGCCGCAGAGGAAAGAAAATGCGGCTGAGCTTAAAAAAGCCCAGTGAACAGATATAAACGAATAATGAACTGAATATAAATAAGTATATGAAATGAAATAAAAAGGAATATGCCGAACAAGATGTCACAAGTCATGAGAATCAAACTAATAATAAATTAAGTGAAAGGTAATGAAGGCAACGAATCATAAGAAATTATCCACGAGCTCACAAAGCTTGCCACCTGCTTATCCACATAATCATATCATAACATAACAAATGGAGACATGACCTACCAAAAGTGACATGAGGTGTATGGCACACACATCCATTCACTACAAAGCCATAACATAACCATATCACAAATCAAACCTAGAATGCATCCATACGCCCCCTGCAAAACAAAGTTGTACACCAACATACATCTGTACTCTGACAAATATACTGGCGTACCAAAATGGCAAATAAGTGCACGAGGTCAATAATAATATACATATCACAAGGGAACGCCGTGGACCAATCACACCGCCACAGATAGTGTTATGCCATTGGTGCCTCAATGACATGGCCATGGTACCTCCATGACTAGTTAGCTCGGGTAACAGAATAAACAAAGCTATTACATCATAATGAATTAATTATAATATCTCCAAACAGTATAACAACAAGAATGAATGCCATATCAAATAACATAGAACTAGATATCATATCATAAGAAATCATATCAAACGGAAATCACCAACGAATATCATAACGAATGAAAAAAGTCAAGGATCGAAGAGTCATGCGAAACCCTTACTGAGAAAGGGTAGAATATCCGTACCATACCGAATGAAATGGAAGCTAACGGAAAAGTGAATACAAGGAAACAACGTCACGCCTCCTTCAATGAATCTACATGAATTAGGTTTCATATGATACTTATTAGCTCATTACCGATTTTAAATGTTTATTGAAATTCATGTTACAAACTTAGGGTTTTATTCTATTTACGAAACTTTTAGGTAGAACTCATAATTAATCAAAGTTTAGGGTAAAAATGCTAATATGCCAAAGTTAGAGGTTAACCATGATTAATAATCAAAACATAAGTTATTAGACTTCAAAATGATATTTATTTTATTTAGGTTCCAAATACACCAATATTAGGTTTATAAGTGTTTTAATTAATGATTCAGGATTCTTATATAAATCAGGTCTGATTCTTATGATTTTTAGAATACCACAAACAAGCTCATTTAATTCTATAATTTTACCCAGTGATACATATATATCTGAAGTATTTTCCAGAATTTTTCCAGATTTTATTCATTAGCACAAGCATACAATAAAAATCACTCTTTGCACGACTGTCCAGAAAATAAACTGCTGAAACACCCAGAAAGTATGCATTTAAAAGGCATATCAAAACACTTTCAAAAAATCCACAAAATTTATGAAATTACTACACATATAGGAGTCACTTCCTTCAGAATCCCATGGCTTAATTCCTTATAGATTAGAATGAAAAATCACACAAGTCGACTGATTTTCAGACTCAGATTCACCGTTTTGACACTTAATATAGTAAAAATCAAAAGACCACCTTCACGACCCCCAGAAATTATGAAATTTGATATCCAGATAACACACATCCTGAATTTAGTTTTAGCCTCAAAAATCTTGCAAACACACTTCTGTATCATTAACTTATGACCCTTGCAAGACGACCCAAAATCTGGTCAGCATACTACTGAGACAGAAACTAACACAATCCTAACCTTTGTAAACCATAATCGACCCAAAGCACACCAAAAGAGACCATTGATTAACCATACCACATCCATGACCCATAGTCCTTTTATTTCAGTTTATAACATGTTTCAAACACCTCTTGATCACTCAATAACTCACACGCAAACACACATACTCGACAACAAGACTAGCGAGACACCACATGTGATAACGAGGCCAAATCAACCTAATACCCTAACCAATTTAGATCCGATTTAAACACACCTTATTATGGACTTAATTTCAACACACAAACAAAGGTTTTACAGCCCTTGATGATTACACACTCGTTACACACCCAAACATATATTTACGAGCCAAAGAATCACATAATATCACACCAAACAAGCCCTAATCCCACGCCCCAAATATGTACGCCCCACATTAATTACTTAGGGTTTGATTCCAGATTTTTAGGTCACGTGTTAATGAGTCTAGTAGAGTTAAATGACCAGGTCTAGGACTCATATTCCCCACTGATTCGAATGACCAAAATAGAACACAAGTCAACACATGGTTTATAGAGTTTCATGATTTTTCTGTGGCGTTTATAAATGTAATTCATATACAGATTTAACAAGTTGATCAAATAGTATTTAGACAAGATGATAATGATCGTATAACCTGTTTAACTTCTGATTACGTATGATACATATATGGTTTCGAATGACTTGAGAACAAAGAGATCAAGAATTACCTTGTAGCAGTTTTCAACGAGACCAAAGGGAAACAAAAAAAACCAACGAATCAAAGACACAAACAACCACACGATCAAAGCAAGATTCCACATTTTTCTTCCTTGATTTCTGGAGTTAACAAAAGTGATGTAAAGCAGGTTTTAGGGTTCGGTATAGGGAAGGAACTAAGAGCCGTGTAATATGGATGAGGGAATGAGGGAAAACTGTATGATATATGGGATGGGGGAAAGCGTGTTTTGTAATCTTGGAAACAAATAAAATCGTATCAAATTTTTAAGAGAGTGTTGTGAGAATGAGGTAAAAGGTTGGACAAAGAATATCTTCAATTCTATAGGAATATACACTTTGATCTTTGTTCTTATCTCTTGTATTTGAAAAGAAGAAAACGTGTAACAAAAGGAAGGGGGGGGGAGGGAACCGGATTTTGGACTTAGGATTAGGGAATTATTGTAACAAATTTTTATTAAGTATTGATCTTAGGTTAAAATTCATATAATGTTTTATTACGTATAACATATAGCTTAGGTTTATTAATTACTACATAACTTTGGTAAAATTTCAAATTAGACACAAAATAAGGGATTCAGAATTCAGGGTTTTACAGTGGTGCCGCATCCTCTAGTGGTCGAGGTAAAGGGATCAATCGGGGTAGCCAATGCGGCTCAAAATGCATCATCGAATCAAAGTAACACAAATGTTCACTGTTCTTCTCAAGATAGGAGTGATCTTAGTCCCGCTCTTAAAGACGAACAATGGAATACGGTGATTAATATGTTTAAATCACTAGCTCCAAGTAACGACAATCAAGCTGAAAAGCTTTCTGGTACGTCTCTTTATTTTTGGATAATAGATACTGGTGCACCTCTGCACATGACTGGCGATAAAAGTGTTTTGTGAAAACGTAGAGGGGGGGGGGGGGTGAATATGTTACTGTTTTAAAATCTTAAAACCTATTGTATCAAATATCCGATTAAGCTTGTTGTAATATGAAAGATGCCAATTATAGTTTATGACTAGCATATACTAAAACAAGTTGTCACACAAGTATAACAATCAAGTCACAACACAAGCAATAATATAATGCAAGTATAAAAGTAAAGCAGTAAGTAAAAAGAAAGCGCAAACCGAACACGATGATTTATAGTGGTTCGGTCACGGAGCTCCTCTCCGCCCTACTCCACTCCCCGAGTACCCAACTCGAGAGTTACTTCACTAGATTAACAAGCTCCCTTCTCGGCAGAGAAAACCTTACAAACGTCGATTACACTTTTTCCGGTACAAAACTAAATACCGGGTTCTAGTTCGAGGTAGAACCAACCTAACGTCTCCTATACAATATTTCCGACACTAATCCAGATGTCGAGTTCTTTTACAAGGGTACAACCACTCCCGCTATGTTTTACGGCCCAACATAAAAACCTTGTGTTTTATGGCACAAACACATGAACCATCTAATCTAGTTTGGTGAATAGATTGTGATGATACAATGATGTTTACAATGATGATCAATGATACAAATGTCTAATAGATATGAATGACTAATCTAAATGAACTTCCATTAATAGAAAGCATTCAATGGATGAAGATCACAAGTTCTCTAAGCTTGTTGTGATAGATCTTTATATATGTATGCTTGTGGTGGATGATGACTCAAGATCTCTGAGTTTGCTTCACAGGATCGATCATTTCGGGAGGATGCTTACAACATAATGAAAGTTAGAAGCATTATGATCATGATGATAAGGGTGATTAATGTATGTTACTACATTGTTATCTACTAATCTAAATGTATGCTAAAAGGTAGAGAGAATGTATTTTCAAGTGATGTGATAATGAGTAAACAATTGGCTGCTATTTACAGCCAACAAGGTCGGCAGACCAAGGAACCAAAAAAAGGGGATCCGCGGGGTTCCGTCCTTGTTAGCTTTTGGTTCCGTGGGTGTCTGACAAAAAATCTAAAAAATCTTTATCAAATCTTTCCAAAATCTTATACACAATCTTTCCAAAAAATTTCACAGTCTTTCCAAGATATATTATGAGATATTTCAAGATTTTGATGACACTATGCATGAGGTAATAACACCATTTTTATTTTGATTAAAATGTAAACAAAAGTTTGTTTGTAAAAGCTATTACTTAACTAGTTAATGTATGTTTAGTTAAGTGCTTGTCAAAATAAAATGTATTTTGTCAAGTGTAAGTAAACTTTAGTGCTTGTATGAAAGTTATAATTAGTTTACTTGTACAAATAAAAGTATATATTTGTTAGTAGACATTTTACGAAAGATGTATTTGTATAAAATACTTGTGAATGCAAAATGTAAAATGAGGTTCGAAATAGAATGGTTAACATATTAAAATACTTGATGACTCTAAACGTATTTAAAACATTCTAAATGATTTGTTAAGGGGTTTGATCATAATGCCACATAACAAACATGTACGAACCTGTGTTGTAGCATACGAGGACTTGAGACGTTGAGCGGTGTTGAATATATGTTGAGACAAAATATAATTACGAGTAAGTTGTACATTTTACGTTATGTATCAAGTTACATGTTTGTCATCAATCAAAACAAACGAGACTGTATAGATTAAATATCATAATATTTGCACTAACAATCTCCCTCTTTTTGATGATGACAAAATATGTAAACGTGATAGATAGTAAAATGTAAAAAGTTACTTGTGTTCGTACTACCTTTTACATTACCTTCTCCGTTTACACTCTTCTCCCCCTTTTGTCGAAACAAAAAGGGTATGTCCTTGGAGTTAACTTCATTTCTCCCAAAAAAGGCGAGCTTGCATCATCCTTAGTGAAGTTAAATTGTCTACTCCAATCCCCTATGGTTGTTATTGCCCTTATTTGGTAGAGGATCCATGGATCAAATTAAGACCCTTAAGCTACATCATGGTTAGTGTTGTGCAAGAAAAAATATATATGAGAAATGCATGATGAATAAAATGCACATAGCAAACGATACACGTGGCTAAGCTATGTTAGACTATCTTCTCCTCCTTTTTGTAGAAACACAAAGGTGTATCGAAAAAAATGAGAATGATTATGAATGCGTGCATGCTCCCCCTTGACGGTTTCTTCCCCTTGATCGAGGCATCAAGGTATGATTAAAAAGCTACAAAACAAATATTAGTGCAAAACTATATTTGTCCTTAGACGAGTATGTGATATACAACAAAGTGTGTATAAGATGCATTCTATAAATGCTTGATGGAAGCTCCCCCTTGCTCTAGGGCGTCAAGATGAACCTACAAAACAAAAATTAGTAGAATAGAAGCTATGTCTTTAGACAGATATGTCATATACGACCAAGTGTATAGACGATACAATATGAGTGCTTGATAAATATTCCTCCTTAATCGAGGACGTCAAGAAGCACCTACTTAGATGAATATGCTATATACGATCGAGCGTATATGATGATGAACGTACAATGAAAGGATTAGTGCAATATATATATATATATATATATATATATATATATATATATATATATATATATATGATATAATCACAAGCAACTCAAAGTAGAGAACCATGATTATGAAATCAAATATCTCATGAAGTGTAGTCTTCTAATAAGAATTACAATCATAAGAAAAACGAGAATATAATATGATAAAAGCCTACAAAATAATGCCTAGAAGGAAGATATGAAGTGAAGTTGAAATATTAAGAGTTAAAGTGAGTGGTGCTGGTGTTGGTTTACTAGTAGGATTCATGTGGTGATAACTCGGTAGATGACTAAAGATTGATTAAAGTAGGTTTTTCGCTAATCCATGGTGGAGATCATTAGTGAAGATGGTGACGAAAGGTGATAGTTATAATGTATGCAATTATTAATGAATTTAGAAATTCGTATGTTTAGCAAATGCTATAAGAATATTGAAGATGGTTAAGGTTATGATTTGACCGATATCATTTGATGCTAACAAGAGCAAAATTTGTTAACAGATTGATATTTATAAAAATGATCTATTGTAGGTGATATTGGGAGAGCGAGTATTAACATGGTTTTGACCGACAAGATCTTTTATGACATTATCATCTACCAAAGATGATGTATCATGCCATAATATATGCTTGAATGGAATTAAAAGGAAGTGAAGATAATGAGCACTTAGGAACAAAAATTCCAAAAAAAAAAATAAAAAAAAAAAAAAAAAAACTAAATACCTATATGAGGATGAGAATGACATCATATGATGGGAGAGTGTTGGTTAGACCAACGTGTTGAGAATGACGGTTTTGATTAATATATCGTTTGCAATGACAATGACGTGCATGATATGTGCCGAGGAAGAAAAGGATGAGATTCTATGGTGGTGTTCTAGACAATGAAGTTTTGAGGTCCTGGTTTAAGAAAAATCCTAGACTCCATTTAAATTAGTTGTTGGTTGTAGAGATGAAGAAGTTTGTCAAACACATGATGTGTTTTTCAGTTGATGAGGTATTGGTTCAAGCTTGTGATGTTGGGTTAAAAAGGCTTGAAATACTTGTAGTTTTGTGAACCGATTTTATTAAATGGTATGTACCTATGTGTTGGTATTTTAGGGTGTAAGATACATGAGTAAGTGTTCTTTAATAAATTTTGACAACAAACAATTATGTGAATGAATTTCTTTCCGCCTTAATCGGTGGACATCCAACATAATGTAAATGCATCGAACGAAGAATGATGATAAAGTGTTTTAGGAGGTTACAGGTTAATGATAGCGGTGAGCTTAGTAATTTTTTTGCGAATGTTGGTTAGCGTATAAAGAACTTCATTCTTGAAGTCACGTAGCTCTTCTCTATCAATGCTAGATGATCGCATGACAAGGCATGTGGTTTCCTCATAGGAGGTGTAGAGGATTAGGAGTATTGTTATAACTAAATAGTGATGGAGATTATTTTTGCAAAGCGGAAGCAATAATAAGATTTAGAAAGAGGTCGATTGAAAGATACACAAATACAATGCCAAGCCTCTAAAACTTAATTCTATATGCTTTAAAAACTATATGCAAGAGAATGGGTCCCATAAACATATTACTAATCAACGTAGCAATAAAGGGATTACAATTATGCGAAATAGGCATATAAAAGTTAGAACGAAGTGAGATAACAAATAATTTGTTATCAACCTATAAGACAAAAATGTTAGTGACAAAAGATGTGAATATGATAGAAATTATAAGATAACATCCTATATAAACAAAAACAACATATTCGACTACTAGACAAAAAAAAATCACCACACAACATGATAGCATCAAGACAAATAATCGTATTATGTAAGAGCATGACATTATATGAAATACTTCATTGTGAGATTGTTTTGTCATTAGGTTTAGACACTTAAGCATATAATGATTCATGTGATTAATTTGTAGGATAAAAAGACTTCTAAATGTTTATCATACCAAAAGCACTTTGACAAATTATAAGTGCACACGTAGCGAACAAATAGTGTGACAAAGTCACAAAAGAAGCAAGACGAAAAACTCATGCAAACCATGTTTAAATTATAACATTTAGGAACATGTATTATTTAGACCATCTTATATATAGATTTAATGAATGCCAACAAAAGACAAGAGCATTTACAAATAGATACATCATATAAAAAACATCATGTATCAAAAAGGCATATGAGTTAACAAGTAACACGTTAATCTTGCGAAACATCATATAAAGAAAGAAAAATATAATGATAACATCAAGATAATTAATCATATCAAACAAAAATATGTAATTAGCAAATGTATGTGTGATGCAAGTGATTCTAATAAACTAAAGAAAGAAAAGTCATATCTACTACTTGTTTGATTAATATTCCTAAGGCGAGGCAAAATATCTTATATTAATACTTACTTTATGCAAG
Source organism: Artemisia tridentata subsp. tridentata (assembly GCA_021014915.2). Lineage (NCBI taxonomy): Eukaryota > Viridiplantae > Streptophyta > Magnoliopsida > Asterales > Asteraceae > Artemisia > Artemisia tridentata. The sequence continues at coordinate 210,727,135 of CP139507.1, forward strand.
TATAGGATAAAGATTTTTCAAGTTGGAAAATGAATATGAGACTATTACTAGTGGTGCTCAATTAAGGCTAAACACGACCATTTTTACAGGTGATTCCACATACCCAACTTCTCTCCTGGAAGCAATTTCACCGTTAGGTCAAATTGAGTTTGTAGTGTAATTAATTAGTTGTGATTAGAAAATAAAATTAAAACAAGTATTAACACATGTAAGGGTATAGATCAAGCAGGGGCTAACAATTTCACTAATAAAGTGAAAAATGAAAATTGATAACATAACTATGTTATCTTCCTGCAAGATAAACCGTTAGTTCACATGATAGATTAGTAGCAAACTTGTCATCCCATAAAGCACATAATAGTTCATAAATCATTGTTAGTTATTGTACCAAACACCTTTTTCAAAGATACTATATGTTTAGATAATCATTGAAGGTAGTGACACATTTTAACACTTGAACTATTAGGTGAGAGTTTGTGAAAAACAATATTTTTCAAAATACTTGACTAGTTTTACTTAGTTCTCATTCATAAGTGAATTATGCAAGATTTTAATATAACATATGCAAAGAAAGTTATCTAAGTCTATAAGTAATGCAAAAACGATTTTCCAACTTAGTGCACAAAATCTAGCAAATGTCCTATTGTGCATAAACAAGAAATTTACAAACAAGCGAATTAATAACATGGCAAGATTGACACTTATGTATCACAAATAAACAAGTGCAATCACAACTTTCAATAAGCAAACAACATGTATGCAAAGAACCAAAACAAGTAGTTATATAGCATAACATAAAAAGAAAAATACTTTTCGTCACTTTGCGTTTAAATATGACGATGTATACCAAGCTTGATTAGTTTCCTTTATATATATAAATATCACCAAAATCTTTAATTTCAAAAGAAATCATATCAATGTTCAAAGGATACCAACTTACATTGCCCGACTCAAAAGTTTGAGTTACTATGTCAAAATGAAACTTAATATTTTGGACAGGTTGTAGCTTTTGATTTATTTTACTTACTTCAATTTAGAGTTAGGCCATGAGATTATTTTTAAATGAAAATGGACTTAATTACCTTTAAAATGATAGGTGGTACGACTCCTGTGGACTTACGGTTAATTAGTTATGAATTTTTGAAGTTTGCAAAAAATTTGGACTGTGCAGACCAAGGATCCCTTTTCCAAATGGCAAGGAACCCTTTAAAGGGATCCGTCTGATCCGTGCCTCTCAGAGACAGAATGTAACAGAATGCTAAAAACATGTATTTTCGCATAGCGAGAATGTGTAGGACTTACTAGATTTGGTAGTAAACATATAGTACACATATTTTAACATCATTTCTACTTATGTGACTTATCTAATAATTTACGGAGGTGATTTTTCAACCAAATTTATAGTTATTCCAAACGCTCCTTTCAAAACCGTATTTTTCGTAAATTTGCTTTTAGCACACAATTTGACACTTAATTCTTTTGAGAAATCATTTCTTTTATTTTTCAAGGACATCTTCAAGCTTGTATACAAAGTAACATTTAACAACAAAATTTCTATGTATGCGAAACATTTTTCATATTATATTCCGCTTCAATGGTAATTTGATACATGGTGTGACAACCCGTAATTTCAGGTCATTTTCCAAACCTCGACAAGTTACTATTCATCAATCACTATTCATCATTTTTGAAGTCAGTTTAAGACTTCGAGAAGTTTTCAAAAAATTTACTATTCATGAAACACTATTCATTCCTGGAGAAAAATCACTATTCATGGTTATCATTCATCATTACGTAAACTAGGTTTACGGGTATTCAAATGCGCGTAACCATTATGGTTTAGCTGCGTATTCATGCATCATCAGTAAGGACACTTCATATAGACTAGAGTAGTCTACATATTATCAGTAGCATCATCATCATATTAGGTCATACACGGGTTTGTGTGATTTTCATTAACGTATGTTAATTATTTAATAAACATTACCACTCAGTCATTACTACTAACATTATACCCGATACTCCCGTCAGTGATCCTGACATATTTTCATACTCATTATAATGATATAAAGATTATATTATTAATTTACCTGGTGTTTTTAAATCGTTTGCTATATTTCTCGTTAAACGCTTATAACCGACGTGTTTTGCGAAATTTCAACCCGATAATCATCCTAACACCCGATTCTTGCAAGGAATATGATTTTACAATTTTTACAACTTCGTCATATTTTATTTTATCTCGTCAAGATTTATTTCTAGTTAACTTGGTACACGATAACACCTAATGTATACACAAAACAACTAACTCTTGCTAAATGGGGAGACAAGATCATTAATTAGGCAATATCTCTTCCATTTCCTTCCATGTGCCGCCCCCTAGCACGCCTAATTCTTCCACTTCACTTGATTAGCTAAGACTTCATTTAATGTTTATAGCTTATATGTCTTTGATTTAATTTCACTAACACATACAAGATCAAATAGCTAGCAAAAATATCAAATTCTCTCCTCTTTTTCTCTCCATATTGATCGGCCAAGAACACAAGAACAAGGAGGATCCATAATTTTTTCAAGAACAAGTGATAATCTAGTCTCATTTATACTCCTAGTTAGGATTATGAAATAAAAATCCCTAGGTTACTTACACATTTCTCTCCAAACCACCTCAAATCATCAAGTAAGTTGCAAGTAAACTTTTCAATCTTTTCATACTCTCATTTGATATATTTTGTTGTGCTATCAACTAATCATGCAAATATATACATGTTAAACATACCACTTGTTACTCATTTTCACTATAAACATAGATCTATGGATTTTTTGTTGTATCCTCATGAAACCCACCATTGTTGGAGCGGTTTAGGACCCCATGACACCCTAAGAAGGTGTATGGTAGGATTAGATTAGTTGTGGTGTTGATTGAATGTGTTTTGAACAAGCCTTGAACCATAAAAGTGATTATTTCAAACAATAGAAAAGGGTCTGTCCAAAAACGTGAAATCTGGAAAACTTAGTAGACATTGAACTATTTTGGCCTTCATATTCAGAAAATACATTCAAAAACGAAACCGTGGCCGCTTGAATGAGTAAAAACTGACTTACGACTAGAAAGTTATGATTTTTCTAAGTTTGGCGACGAAAAACTAATTTCTAAAAAATTACGTGCTGTTTGCCGAGATTCAACGGACAAAACAAGGCGTTAGACATGATCTAGACGACCCGACCTACTGAAATTATGTTAGTTCATGTTAATACGAAGCCGTGGATATAAAGAACGTATAAAACGAGCTCATAACGACAAAGATATACGTGTTTGAAACCCGACAACTTCAATATATATTTTCAGCTTTCTAATAAGGAAAATATTACTAAGTTAAAAACAGTTTTTGCAAGACACTATATTGAGAGCCGTATTTCTTATCAATCGAGACCATATGATCAAAGGTTAAATGACACGTCTTCAAGACATCGTTACAAGGTTTTCAAAGACACTGAGCCTATTCACTAACACTTAACGAGCACACATTCATGACTAGTTTTGCAAAGTCATTTGGTTATATTTTTACAAGTTATGAAAAATGTTCATTTACGACGGAAACACTATATTCACCGATAAATTATCAAACGACGATCGTGGGTTATCGTTGCAACACATTTACACGAAAAGAGTTTATTAACTTAACGAGACGTCAAAAATATATTTTTCGACGATAAACATTATTTTCAAAAGTCTCGAGTGGTATCGATAACATACGTATTTGCATGTGTTGCGTAAATTCATTGCTTACATTAGATACATCATTCATAATAGGTTGCGGTTAGAGACCGAGCCACATTTCATCATATCCACTATTGTCATTGTGCTATCGCATCAGGTGAGTTTTCATAGCCCCGTTTTCAATTGATTACTTAATTTCATTTTAATCATATTAGAGTGTCTGGCAAAGCACTCGGTTTGGGGCATTTCATTCAGTCTAGCTTCGGGGTCATGAGCTTAAGAGCTAATGTATTATTTTTGTGGCATTTATGTCATACACCTCATACTTTTGGTTACCGTAGGAACAATTCATTTACATAAACCTATGATCTCACCAACATTTTTGTTGACCATTTTTAGCAATGTATTTTCAGGTAATTAAGGTATGCGCATCATGGCCTGCATATGGACCTATTTTGGAGTCGCGGTGACGACGCGTCTCACTTATCTTTTATGCACTTATTATCGTTTGATTTGTATAAACTTATTTCCGCAACATGGAATATCTTTTGGGACCTAACTTTTTTAACTCTGAATGTTTTTAATTAATCAAACGATGTATTTTCAAAACGAAACTTTAGGTCGTTCAATATAACTGCAACTGTGGTGCTATGGTCAGTCATGCCCTCAAGTGTTCCATTTCGCTGCAAGTCACCAAATTTGGGGGTGCGACAGATTGGTACCAGAGCAAAGGTTATAGCGAACTAGGTTGTCCATAATACCCTAGACTATAACTACAGCATCATAGCATCTTATCATTTCATCATAAGTGCATATTCATTTTAAATGAGGTTTCAAACTTACATTATGTTAGTTATTTACTTTCATTTTACGTCGATTGTCGCAGAGATGTCTTCAGACACACATCCTATTGTTATCCCCTCCGACTCTGAGACAGATGAGGTTTTATCACCACCAACCATTGTGCTAGAGTCAGTTACTTCATCACCACCCACTATCATCCTATCCTCAGTGGAGCCTACTCCACAATCGTCACCTATGCTATCTGAGGCTGACACCCAACCCTTTGAGAAGGGTGAGGTGGCACCTACCCCACCTTTGTCACCTGTGATCCGCCGTGGTCCCAGAGTTGTACCCGTTATTCAGCCAGAGGAGTTCATACCTATTGGTCGGGTTTACCGACTATATCCAGATGGTCCGCGCATGAAGTGTACTGCTGCTAATCGGGTTCATCGTCTTACTATCAGATCACCAGCTGCTTTTGCACCATTACCATCATCCTCACCATCACCATCCTTACCACCTCTACCACCACTATCCCTAGCCTTACCATCATTATCACCATCTGAGACACCATTAGTACCACTTCATCCTAGAGACCCTATTCCTATGTCTGATTTACAGCTCAAGAAGCGGGTACGACTTGACACCCCATCACCAGCCACTACAGAGACAGCAGAGACTGCACCATCTCGCAGGTTTGAGATTGGCGAGAGTTCTAGAGCAGCATCAACCAGGCAGTCTACTATTTTAGCATTTGAGGCACGAGTGGATCAGCACCAGGGACAGATTGAGAGGGCATTGGGTCAGCTAGCAGAGATACCAGTGAGCCGAGTCGAGACTATGGAGGAGCAGATTGAGGGACTAGTTTTGGGCAGAGTTTCTATTGATGTTTCATATCAGGCCTTGGAGGCCAGGCAGTAGGAGAGTTCTGAGCGCATCACCCAGTTGAGACAGAAGATGCCGGAGTTATTTGACAAGGCACAGATGTCTCAGGAGGAGCATCATCGTCAGGAAGGAGAGTTAGCTTCAGCTCATGCTAGGATTTCTGCTTCTGAGAGCAGGGAGGCCGATCTTCAGCTCCGAGTTCAGCATTTGGAGGAGATTGTAGTTGCTATGGACAGAGAGATCCGCCGGCTTAGGGGTGGATCGGGTGAAGCACTAGGAGGTGCTTAGTGTTAGACTTTTATCATGTAGCTTGTACTATTAGTATCCTAGTCCCGGGGTATGGGACATAGTTTAAGGAACTTGTATGTCTTTTGGTTGTTGTACAAACAAATGTAGCAAGTGTGACTCTATGCAAGAATAGTTGTGCTATTTATGATATCGGCCTACGTTGACCGAAATTTTCATGTATTATATTCATGTGCGTTGTGATTATATTTATGATATTTCGTGATTGTTCTTGTTGTGATTTCATTGTATTTATACATGATGTGGTTGTATTTATACACGTTGTGGTTATATGTAAATATTGTGGTTGTATATACATGTTGTGGTTGTATATGTTGTGCATGATGATCGTTTCTATTGTGAGTTCCCATTGTTGTTATCTTTTGTGATTATGAAGAGTCATGCCGCCCAAAAGAGCTACTACATCTATGACACCCACTAATATCAGGAAACTTGTTGCCGACAGTATTGAGGCAGCACTAGTAGCCGAAAGAGCAGCCGTAGCTGCTGTTGCTGAAGCCGCTTCTAGGGCAGAAACAGAAGAAGCTGCAGGACGAGATACTAATGGTCGTAAATGTACTTACAAAGACTTCAAGAGTGGTGATCCTGTAAAATTCAATGGCACTGAAGGAGCACTGCTATGATCCGATGGTTTGAAAAGACAGAATTTGTATTCCTTCTATGCAACTGTCCAGAGGAAAACAAGGTAAAGTTTGCAACCAGCACACTCATTGATGAAGCTAGGTCATGGTGGAATTCTTATGCCCAGCCTATTGGTATGGAAAATGCTCACAAGCTCTCATGGGATGAATTCAAGAAGTTATTGTCTAAGAAGTTTTGTCCACGCACGGAAGTGAAAAAGTTGGGAACATAATTTTATGAGTTAGTAACTAAGGGTAATGAGATTGAAGCATACATCAGAAGATTTCAGGAGTTGGCTGCATTGTGTCCAACTATGGTTCCAGACAACGAAAAGTTTTTAGAAAATTTCATTGGTGGTTTACCATCCAGCATTCAGGGGGATGTAATTTCTTTTGACCCACAAACACTGGACGAGGCTGTCAGAATATCTCAGAAGCTTATGGCTCAGGTAGTGAAGAAAGGGTCGACTGCAAACAATAACAACAGCAACACCAACAATAACCGTAACTACAACAACAACTCCAACAACTACCGAAACAACAACAACTATAACAACAACCGAAACCGTTCCATCAATAACAACAACAACAACAACAAAAGAAAGTGGGACAATAACCAAGGTGGCAATGCTACCCAACCACCACCAAAAAGACAAGAAGTTGCAAAGGCCTATGCTGCAGGCCCAGCTGAAAAGAGAGGTTACAATGGTACCTTACCCAAGTGCAACAAATGCCAAACTCATCATAACCCTGTAAATTGTCCTAATCCTTGTGGGAACTGTAATAAGGTTGGTCATTCGACCAGGGATTGCAAGGCTCCGGTTGTGGTTGATGATCAGAGACCCCCATTGACATGTTTTGGTTGTGGAGAAAGGGACATTTCAAGAGTGAATGTCCAAAAAGAAAGAATCAAGGAAACAGGAACCAAGGTGGAACAACTAGAGGCAGAGTGTATGTGATAGGAGGTAAAGATGTCAAGGAGGACCCGAATGTCGTCACGGGTACGTTCCTCATCAATAATCGTTATGCATCCATTTTATTTGATTCAGGAGCCGATATAAGTTTTGTTTCTACTGCATTTGCACCTTTACTCAATATCGAACCAACCACACTAGACACTCCTTACCACATCGAACTAGCTAATGGTAGTTTAGTTGGCACAAACACCATCATTCGTGGTTGCACTCTCAACTTTCTTAATCACCTATTCCATATAGACCTCATGCCTGTAGAACTTGGAAGTTTCGACCTAATAATCGGTATGGATTGGTTATCCCGACATCAGGCAAGGATCAGTTGTGATGAAAAGGTTTTTCATCTTCCTTACGACGGCGAAACCTTGCTCGTTCATGGTGAACGAAGTGGGACTAGACTCAGTATCATCTCATGCATCAAAACCGAGAAATACTTAAAGAAGGGTTGTTATGCTTTCTTGGCACATATCACAGAGAAGAAGTCGGATGAGAAACGACTTGAAGATGTACCAACTGTTAAAGATTTTCCAGAAGTCTTTCCCAAAGACTTGCCAGGACTTCCACCTACTCGCCAAGTAGAATTTCAGATTGAATTAGTGCTAGGAGCTGCACCAGTCGCAAGAGCACCTTACCGACTAGCGCCATCAGAAATGCAAGAGTTGTCTAACCAATTGCGAGAGCTCTTAGACAAAGGATTCATTAGGCTGAGTTCCACGCCCTGGGGAGCACCGGTCTTGTTTGTGAAGAAGAAAGATGGATCTTTCAGGATGTGCATAGACTATCGAGAGCTGAACAAGTTAACGGTGAAGAATCAGTACCTACTGCCAAGAATCGATGACTTATTTGATCAGTTGCAAGGCTCGAGTTTCTACTCAAAGATTGATTTAAGATCAGGTTACCATCAGCTCAGAGTTCGGGAGGGAGATATCCCGAAGACAGCATTCAGAACACGTTATGGTCATTATGAGTTTCAAGTAATGCCGTTCAGATTAACCAATGCACCTGCGGTATTCTTGGATCTCATGAATAGAGTTTGCAAGCCATATCTAGATAAGTTCGTGATTTTATTCATCGACGACATCTTGATTTACTCGAAGAGCGAAGAAGATCATAGAGAGCACCTCAAGACGATTTTAGGGCTACTCAAGAAGGAGAAATTGTATGCAAAATTTTCGAAGTTTGATTTTTGGATCCGAAGAGTACAATTTCTTGGTCATGTCATTGATAGTCAAGGATTACAAGTCGACCCTGCAAAGATCGAGGCTGTTAAAGATTGGGCAACACGAAAGACTCCAACAGAGATTCGTCAGTTCTTAGGACTTGCCGGATATTATAGAAGGTTCATTGAAGGGTTTTCTAAGATAGCTAAACCGTTGACCAAGTTGACACAGAAGAACCAGAAGTACGAGTGAGGAGAAAAACAAGAGTTCGCTTTTTAGTTATTGAAGCAGAAGCTTTGTAGTGCACCAATTGCAAGAGCTCTTAGACAAAGGATTCATTAGGCCGAGTTCCTCGCCCTAGGGAGCACCGGTCTTGTTTGTGAAGAAGAAAGATGGATCTTTCAGGATGTGCATAGACTATCGAGAGCTGAACAAGTTAACGGTGAAGAATCATTACCCACTGCCCAGAATCGATGACTTATTTGATCAGTTGCAAGGCTCTAGTTTCGGCTCAAAGATTGATTTAAGATCAGGTTACCATCAGCTCAGAGTTCGGGAGGGAGATATCCCGAAGACATCATTCAGAACACGTTATGGTCATTATGAGTTTCAAGTAATGCCGTTCGGATTAACCAATGCACCTGTGGTATTCATGGATCTCATGAATAGAGTTTGCAAGCCATATCTGGATAAGTTCGTGATTGTATTCATCGACGACATCTTGATTTACTCGAAGAGAGAAGAAGAGCACAGAGAGCACCTCAAGACGATTTTAGGGCTACTCAAGAAGGAGAAATTGTATGCAAAATTTTTGAAGTGTGATTTTTGGAACCGAAGAGTACAATTTCTTGGTCATGTCATTGTTATTCAAGGATTACAAGTCGACCCTGCAAAGATCGAGGCTGTTAAAGATTGGGCAACACCAAAGACTCCAACAGAGATTCGTCAGTTCTTAGGACTTGCCGGATATTATAGAAGGTTCATTGAAGGGTTTCCTAAGATAGCTAAACCGTTGACCAAGTTGACACAGAAGAACCAGAAGTACGAGTGGGGAGAAAAACAAGAGTCCGCTTTTCAGTTATTGAAGCAGAAGCTTTGTAGTGCACCAATTTTGGCATTACCCGAAGGGATTGAAAACTTCGTGGTATATTATGATGCTTCACATAAAGGGCTTGGAGCCGTGCTAATGCAAAACTCACCACTTAGAGTTGGGTGCCATGTTTTTCGCACTCAAGATTTGGAGGCACTATGTTTACAGAACTAAGTGTGTAGTATTTACCGACCACAAGAGCTTATAGTACATACTTGATCAGAAAGAACTCAACATGAGGCAGCGTTGTTGGTTGGAACTACTTAGTGATTACGATTGTGAGATTCGATGTCACCCAGGGAAGGCTAATGTTGTGGCAGATGCCCTTAGCCGGAAAGAAAGACTCAAGCCTTTGAGAGTCAGATCATTGGGAATGACGATCATTTCACCTTTACCGTCAAAAATCCTCGAGGCTCAGATAGAAGCACTCAAGGAAGAAAACCGACCTAGAGAGAAAATCGATAAAATGCCAGAGAACGCCAGTGGATTTGTAAGAAGAGCAGACGGAATATTATGCTTCAAGGATAGAAGCTGGATACCTCTCTACAGTGGGATACGAGAGTTGATTATGCACGAGTCGCACAAGTCAAAGTACTCCATTCACCAAGGTTCTGATAAGATGTATCAGGATCTCAAGAAACTTTATTGGTGGCCGAATATGAAAGTAGAAATAGCTATGTATGTCAGCAAATGTCTTACTTGTGCTAAAGTAAAAGCCGAATACCATAAACCATTAGGATTGCTTCAGCAACCAGAAATTCCCCAGTGGAAGTGGGAACGCATTACAATGGACTTTATCACCAAACTACCCGAAACATCAGGTGGTTTTGATGCAATTTGGGTAATAGTTGATCGACTCACTAAATCAGCCCATTTCATTCCAATCAGAGAGACTTATTCTATGGATCAGCTTACCAGACTTTACGTCAAGGAAATAGTCTCAAAGCACGGTGCACTAGTCTCCATCATTTCTGACAGAGATAGTCGATTCACTTCAAACTTTTGGGAGTCATTACAAGATTCATTTGGAACCAAATTAGACATGAGCACTACCTATCATCCTCAGACCGATGGTCAGAGCGAGAGAACGATTCAAACATTGGAAGACATGCTCAGGGCATGTGTGATAGACTTTGGAAATGGTTGGGCTAACCATTTGCCATAGATCGAGTTCTCTTACAACAATAGTTATCACTCGAGCATAAAGGAAGCACCATTCGAGGCACTCTATGGTCGCAATTGCCGGTCCCCTGTTTGTTGTACCGAGGTTGGCGATGCACAACTTACTGGTCCAGAGATGGTTCGCGAAACAACAGAAAAGATAATTCAGATCCGAGAAAGACTCCGAACAGCCAGAAGCCGACAGAAAAGTTACGCTGACATTATACGCAAACCATTAGAATTCCAGGTTGGAGACAAGATCATGTTGAAAGTATCGCCTTGGAAAGGCGTGATACGATTCGGAAAATGCGGGAAGTTGAACCCGAGATACATTGGGCCATTTAGGATTCTGGAAAGAATCGGTCCCGTGGCATACAGACTTGAGCTTCCGTCAGAGCACAGCAGTGTCCATAACACCTTCCACATTTCAAACCTCAAGAAATGTCTTTCAGATGAATCGCTTGTAATTCCATTAGACGAAGTTCAACTCGACGATAAGCTCAATTTCGTCGAGGAGCCCGCAGAAATCGTGGACCTTGAGGTCAAACAGTTGAAGCAGAGTTGAATTCCTATCGTGAAAGTTCGCTAGAATTCTCGTATCGGTCCCGAGTTTACTTGGGAGCGGGATGACCAGATGCGTCTCAAGTACCCACATCTTTTCACCGAGTCTACTCCAGAGACCAACACCAACTGAATTCAGGGACTGAATTCCTTTTGGCGTGGGCGACTGTGACAACCCGTAATTTCAGGTCATTTTCCAAACCTCGACAAGTTACTATTCATCTATCACTATTCATCATTTTTTAAGCCAGTTTGAGACTTCAAAAAGTTTTCAAATTTTTTACTATTCATGAAACACTATTCATTCCTGGAGGGAAATCACTATTCATGGTTATCGTTCATCATTACGTAAACTAGATTTACGGGTATTCAAATGCGCGTAACCATTATGGTTTAGCTGTGTATTCATGCATCATCAGTAAGGACACTTCATATAGACTAGAGTAGTCTACATATCATCAGTAGCATCATCATCATATTAGGTCATGCACGGGTTTGTGTGATTTTCATTAACGTATGTTAATTATTTAATAAACGTTACCACTCAGTCATCACTACTAACATTATACCCGATACTCCCGTCAGTGATCCTGACATATTTTCATACTCATTATAATGATATAAAGATTATATTATTAATTTACCCGGTGTTTTTAAATTGTTTGCTATATTTCTCGTTAAACGCTTATAACCGACGTGGTTTGCGAAATTTCAACCCGATAATCATCCTAACACCCGATTCTTGCAAGGAATATGATTTTACAATTTTTACAACTTCGTCATATTTTATTTTATCTCGTCAAGATTTATTTCTAGTTAACTCGGTACACGATAACACCTAATGTATACACAAAACAACTAACTCTTGCTAAATGGGGAGACAAGATCATTAATTAGCCAATATCTCTTCCATTTCCTTCCATGTGCCGCCCCCTAGCACGCCTAATTCTTCCACTTCACTTGATTAGCTAAGACTTCATTTAATGTTTATAGCTTATATGTCTTTGATTTAATTTCACTAACACATACAAGATCAAATAGCTAGCAAAAATATCAAATTCTCTCCTCTTTTTCTCTCCATATTGATCGGCCAAGAACACAAGAACAAGGAGGATCCATAAATTTTTCAAGAACAAGTGATAATCTAGTCTCATTTATACTCCTAGTTAGGATTTTGAAATAAAAATCCCTAGGTTACTTACACATTTCTCTCCAAACCACCTCAAATCATCAAGTAAGTTGCAAGTAAACTTTTCAATCTTTTCATACTCTCATTTGATATATTTTGTTGTGCTATCAACTAATCATGCAAATATATACATGTTAAACATACCACTTGTTACTCATTTTCACTATAAACATAGATCTATGGATTTTTTGTTGTATCCTCATGAAACCCACCATTGTTGGAGAGGTTTAGGACCCCATGACACCCTAAGAAGGTGTATGGTAGGATTAGATTAGTTGTGGTGTTGATTGAATGTGTTTTGAACAAGCCTTGAACCATAAAAGTGATTATTTCAAACAATAGAAAAGGGTCTGTCCAAAAATGTGAAATCTTGAGAACTCAGTAGACATTGAACTATTTTAGCCTTAATATTCAGAAAATAATTTCAAAAAAGAAACCGTGGCCGCTTGAATGAGTAAAAACCGACTTACGACGAGAAAGTTATGATTTTTCTAAGTTTGGCGACGAAAAACTAATTTCTGAAAAATTGCGTGCTGTTTGCCGAGATTCAACGGACAAAACGAGGCGTTAGACGTGATCTAGACGACCCGACCTACTGAAATTATGTTAGTTCATGTTAATACGAAGCCGTGGATATAAAGAACGTATAAAACGAGCTCATAACGACAACTTCAATATATATTTTCAGCTTTCTAATAAGGAAAATATTACTAAGTTAAAAACAGTTTTTGCAATACACTATATTGAGAGCCATATTTCTTATCAATCGAGACCGTATGATCAAAGGTTAAATGACACGTCTTCAAGACATCGTTACAAGGTTTTCAAAGACACGGAGCCTATTCACTAACACTTAACGAGCACACATTTATGACTAGTTTTGCAAAGTCATTTGGTTATATTTTTACAAGTTATGAAAAATGTTCATTTACGATAGAAACACTATATTCACCGATAAATTATCAAACGACGATCGTGGGTTATTGTTGCAACACATTTACAGGAAAAGAGTTTATTAACCTAACGAGACGTCAAAAATATATTTTTCGACGATAAACATTATTTTCAAAAGTCTCGAGTGGTATCGATAACATACGTATTTGCATGTGTTTTGTAAATTAATTGCTTACATTAGATACATCATTCATAATAGGTTGCGGTTAGAGACCGAGCCACATTTCATCATATCCACTATTGTCATTGTGCTATCGCATCAGGTGAGTTTTCATAGCCCCGTTTTCAATTGATTACTTAATTTCTAAACTCTCGGGGGAGAATTCATTGCACCATTTTTATATACGAACCAAAGTATCAAAATTCAGTTACATTGCTTAAGTTACATCATTGCCCAGTTTAAAGTCCCCTTTATTATCATGAACCGTTAATTATGGAAGTAAGCGAGAGTGAGTGAATAGATCTATTGATGGTGACGCCTCCGTTCGGGTTGGTAGCTCCAACTGGTCATACGAACGCATTTCATTTTAATCATATTAGAGTGTCTGGCAAAGCACTCGGTTTTGGGCATTTCATTCAGTCTAGCTTCGGGGTCATGAGCTTAAGAGCTAATGTATTATTTTTGTGGCATTTATGTCATACACCTCATACTTTTGGTTACCGTAGGAACTATTCATTTACATAAACCTATGACCTCACCAACATTTTTGTTGACCATTTTTAGCAATGTATTTTCAGGTAATTAAGGTATGCGCATCATGGCCTACATATGGACCTATTTTGGAGTCGCGGTGACGACGCGTCTCACTTATCTTTTATGCACTTATTATCATTTGATTTGTATAAACTTATTTCCGCAACATGAAACATCTTTTGGGACCTAACTTTTGTAACTCTGAATGTTTTTAATTAATCAAACGATGTATTTTCAAAAAAACACTTTAGGTCGTTCAATATAACTGCAACTGTGGTGCTATGGTCAGTCAAGCCCTCAAGCGTTCCATTCCGCTGCAAGTCACCAAATTTGGGGGTGTGACACATGGATCGTACTCCATTTTAAAAACCATTTGATTTGAAAATAAGAGCCACGAGGCTTTGATACCAATTGTGAAAACGTAGAGGGGGGGGGGGGGGGTAAATACGTTACCGTTTTTAAATCTTAAAACTTATTGTATCAAATATCTGATTAAGCTTGTTGTAATGTGAAAGATGCCAATTATGGTTTATGACTAGCATATACTAAAAAAAGTTGTCACACAAGTATAACCATCAAGTCACAACACAAGCAATAATATAATGCAAGTATAAAAGTAAAGCAGTAAGTAAAACGAAAGCACAAACCGGACACGATGATTTATAGTAGTTCGGTCACAGAATTCCTCTCCGCCATACTCCACTCCCCGAGTACCCAACTCGAGAGTTACTTCACTAGATCAACAAGCTCCCTTCTCGGCAGAGAAAACCTTACAAACTTCGCTTACACTTTTTCCGGTACAAAGCTAAATACTGGGTTCTAGTACGAGGTAGAACCAACCTAACGTCGCCTATACAATATTTCCGACACTAAGGTAGATGTCGAGTTCTTTTACAAGGGTACAACCACTCCCGCTATGTTTTACGGCCCAACATAAAAACCTTGTGTTTTATGGCACAAACACATAAACCATATAATCTAGTTTGGTGAATAGATTGTGATGATACAATGATGTTTACAATGATGATCAATGACACAAATGTCTAATAGATATGAATGATTAATCTAAATGAACTTCCATTAATAGAAATCATTCAATGGATGAAGATCACAAGTTCTCTAAGCTTGTTGTGATAGATCTTCATATATGTATGCTTGTGGTGGATGATGACTCAAGATCTCTGAGTTTGCTTCACAGGATCGATCATTTCGGGAGTATGCTTACAACATAATGAAAGTTAGAAGCATTATGATCATGATGATAAGGGTGATTAATGTATGTTACTACATTGTTATCTACTAATCTAAATGTATGCTAAAAGGTAGAGAGAATGCATTTTCAAGTGATGTGATAATGAGTAAACAATTGGCTGCTATTTACAGCCAACAAGGTCGGCAGACCAAGGAACCAAAAAAAGGGGATCCGCGGGGTTCCGTCCTTGTTAGCTTTTGGTTCCGTGGGTGTCTGAAAAAAATCTAAAAAATCTTTATCAAATCTTTCCAAAATCTTATACACAATCTTTCCAAAAATTTTCACAGTCTTTCCAAGATATCTTATGAGATATTTCAAGATTTTGATGACACTATGCATGAGGTAATAACACCATTTTTATTTTGATTAAAATGTAAACAAAAGTTTGTTTGTAAAAGCTATTACTTAACTAGTTAATGTATGTTTAGTTAAGTGCTTGTCAAAATAAAATGTATTTTGTCAAGTGTAAGTAAACTTTAGTGCTTGTATGAAAGTTATAATTAGTTTACTTGTACAAATAAAAGTATATATTTGTCAGTAGACATTTTACGAAAGATATATTTATATAAAATACTTGTGAATGCAAAATGTAAAATGAGGTTTGAAATAGAATGGTTAAGATATTAAAATACTTGATGACTCTAAACGTATTTAAAACATTCTAAATGATTTGTTAAGGGGTTTGATCATAATGCCACATAACAAACATGTACGAACCTGTGTTGTAGCATACGAGGACTTGAGACGTTGAGCGGTGTTGAATGTATGTTGAGACAAAATATGATTACGAGTAACTTGTACATTTTACGTTATGTATCAAGTTACATGTTTGTCATCAATCAAAACAAACGAGACTGTATAGATTAAATATCGTAATATTTGCACTAACATGTTCTACATGATCTCCATGATATATTTCCTATTCATGTATACTTTCCTGATGGTGTACTAGCTAACGTTGTTCATAAAGGAACAATCATTTTTAATGATGACCTTCGATTTGAAAATGTAACTGATTAAGAAGTTATGACTGATCAACATGACTCCCGGAACAAGGCTCAAGATTCAGAGACATGAAGAATCTAGGATGAACTGATTAAAGAAGACAAACTCACTGAACATCAACAACAGAAGTTCATGTCCTAGATATTGTCAAAGAGTTCTTGCAAACTTACTAAGTGCTCATCAACCAGTATGTACAAGGAACTCTAGCTCAGGTACAGTGGATCATCAAGGGCAAGAATACCTTGATGATCTCTCAGCTCTCTGATCAAAGACCAAGAAGGTTAGGTGAAGACTATAGCGTTTAAGCGGGAAAACTCTTGGGAAGATAAACTTTGTTCCTTTCCAAGACACAAAAGAAGCTCATCGGAACCCGGTGCTGTGAACTCCGGTAAACCAAAAGGACATTGAGGCTAGATGTCTATTCCTACGTGAAGCAACAGTAATCTCACCACTATATAAACCCGGTCAAACCAAAGTAGAATGTGCGCATTCAACGAGAGTAAGAAGTGAGAATTCCACAACATAGTTAGAGTGTTAGAATCCTCAACACAATTAGAACCCAAGCCTAGCTTGATTCTAAGTGTCTCTTAATTTATCTCTCACCAGGGTAGCCATCTGCAACTATCCTCATTGAAAAGCCAACCAAGTCATTAGTGTGTCTAAGTGGGTTTTTGAGTAACCTTGTAATTTCGCTTATCATGAATCATAAAGTCGTTATACTTTCCATGTCCAAACGGCACGTGTTTGTGTTTATTTCGTTAATTTATGAGTTTCTCAAGTTAAACCGGACCAACAAGTGGTATCAGAGCGGGTGGATCATTCTTATGATCTAGATCTGTTTTTAAATGACCATTAATAACTTTTAGCCGTTCTTAAATGACGGCTAATAACATTCAACCACCATCCTCTACAAAAACCCTAACATCAAAATCCCCTCCATAAGATCCTAGAGTGTCTCTTTGAACAAGAAAGTTACATTAAATCTTTCTGGTGCGAGGTAATGCTCAAACTGCCTATCCACCATCATTTCATCCATTCCACCTCAGCACCACCAGTGCCTAATATTCTGGTGGAATCTTGAAGGGAACTTAGTTCCATGCAAGTTATGAGAGTGGAAACATCCAAGGATGTAATATGGTTAATCTCAGTAACAACCATATTTGGTGCGAAAAATGGTGGATCATCAGAGGCTATTAAAGGGGAACAGAATAGGGAAGAGGAGACATCGTTAGGGATAGATACAAATCATACATCAGGGATCGCTCTAATCCCTGATCTTCAAGAAACATCACCTAACGACGTCAAGCAACAAATGATGAAAATCCCTGATTTCTCATCCTTGTTGCTGCCCATCCCGGAAGCACAAAGGACATGGTTGCCGGTTGGGTTAAAATATGGTTGATTTGCAACGGAAAAGCTACTTAGCTCTACCCGTCTATCAGACCAGCCATTAAACATAATAGTCCCCCATCTGAGCAACCAAGATCAACCATTGAGGCAAGACCAGCTTGTTGATTAGGGTTGTTCGATGTTCAGGGACTGGAAAGACTAAAACAGGTGGTACTCATTTACAACCTGATGGGTCTACAAGTCTCTGGCCAGAGTGGTTGCTGGTTCACAGAGTACTGAAGTACGAAGATGCTGGACTACAGACTGAAAAGGTTGCAGAAGTGAAGAGAACAGAGTCAAGCTCCAGAGTGTACTTGTACTTCATCAGCATCAATAGGATTAGGTATGATAAATATTGTAATTCTTTGATGTAATAATCAGTATGTAAGAAGAAGCCTTTGCTCACTTACTACTGATTAAGTTTAGATAACTTGTAATTCTAGTCATGGAGAGAATAATGTGAACTAATCTCTTCTTTCATGTAAACTATGAATAAAAGGATCTAAACTTCCAGAGAGTATGACGCACTGACAGCTTGTTCACAGCATCAGTAAGTCCCTGAGGACCTTTCAGGATGAAAATGTGTGAAAGCTAAAATAGTCATTAGATTTTTTAAGCTAAGGTTGTTTAGACCTTTATCTAGGATAATATCAATGTTCATAAGCTATAGAAACAAAGCGGAATAAGAACAAAGATATTCAACAAGGTTTTTCATTCATACGTTTTCCTCCAAGCCCCAATTCTAGATGATCAATTCTAGAACGGTTACAATCTAACAGGGATCAAGGTAAACCTTGATTACCTTGGGGCTACAAACACCTAGACGTCTACATTGTGAAAAACGTGTGCTACTCACGTTTTTCTTTTTCTGTATACATATAAACAATATGTCTGGTCCTCCTTTTATAACATAAGGAGTCCAAGACTTACAAAGGAAGTAAACAATGATGCGTGGTTTTGTAACCTTACAACAGGTTTTACCTCTCGAGGGATCTCAAGAGGCTTACAACCCCACCAGGCAGTGTACCTGACCGATGTAGTATAGTGTAGTGGTAAGTACGGGGGATTGATCGTTCTCCACAGGAATAGTGTTCGTTAGGTATGAAAGGCTACTCTAATTAGGTCTAAGGATTGAGGAAGATTCTTTTTATGTTTTTATAATTTTTATGAAAGCAAGTAAAATCTCGGTTTTGAAGGAGTGGGCGGAATTAGTTGCTAGTCAACTAACCCAAATTACTACAAATGCAAATAAAATAAAATAACAAAAATGAAAAGTGGTGAGAAACTTATGTGTAGAGAAATGTGTTTACTTAGATTTCCTTACTCCCTAACTATCTTTTACCGGTTAATTAGTGTGTATTAGTTGCGTGGATGACGGGTGTATTCCTTAATACCTTTCGTGGGGTGGCGTACTTACTTCCCCAAACTCTACAAGCTCCTACTTCACTCCTATGTCGAGCCGGCTAGGAAGCTCCTAACATGGGATCACTAGAATTCGCTTGTGCATTAAATACAACCATAAAAACCTTTAGTACGCGTTTGGTTCATGTTTCTTAAGACGTTCAAGCAAGTTACCGAATAGGAAGTTAGCCAGTTTTCTTAAGCCTAACATAGATAAACAATCATCCAATACAACTAACAACACACTAACAACCAATAATCAATAGCTAGGTTTCATTAGATCTAAGCAAACACAAGATAAAATTAGCCTAACATGTTAAACAAAAGACAAGCATAAGATAGAATCAAACAACACATAGACATATTGAATGATTAATTGATAACTTATCTTTCAATGAAACATGGAAGATCTCAAGGCTAAAAGCCCTGAAAAAGTAGCTAAAATCGTCTTAGGGTTTTATCCCAAAATTCCACACACTAAGCTCTCTCCTAATGACAAAAAATTAGAAAACTATATATAGACTTTTGCATCTGACGGCGTCACATTATGGATTGTGACGCCGTCACCTCGCCGCTTTTAGGGTTCTCGGATGACCATCTTGACGCCGTCCCTCTTTAATTCTCCAAAAATCCGTTCTGGCCTATCAAGGCTTGACGCCCTCACCTCTTGAACGTGACGCCGTCCCCTTATGAATTAAGCCGTGACGCCCTTGATTTAGTTAAAGAGTGACGCCGTCAGAATTCACATGCTAACTCACTGGCCCGTCATGAGTAAATTTCACATCCCACTTTTCTTGCCAAGGCATGACGCCGTCCAGAGTTAAGTCTGACGCCGTCAAGAGTAACTTTTAGCCGATTCTTGAGACTTTGCCGTTTTCTTCACTTTGATGCTCCAAAAACGTCCAAAATGCATCCTTTTCCAGATTTCTCCTCAAAAGTACCTAAAATGACAAAAGGAACGATTTAGGGCGATATTTGATCAAATAAATACGATTTCGGGCTTAAATGACCCCTTAAAAGCGGTACACTTTTCGCTTCATCAAATACCCTTACACTTGAGATTTGCTTGTCCTCAAGCAAATGCGCTTTTATTCTAATCAAAATACAAGATAGGGGTCATTTAATGCAAACATAAAAGTAATTACAACAAATATTCGTTCCACTTCAATCATAATAAGCACGGAGATTACAAACTAGCACCTCACAAGTAGTGTTTAGATACTCACATCTCTCAAGTGTCATCAAAATAAATCTCATAAATGAAAACGGAAAATATCTCTCACTACCTGTCATAGCAAATAGATTACCATAGGCTTGGGAAAGGATCGAAAACCTCCTCCACTAGGCGTAAGCACCTAAGATAAACTATCAAAGAGGGCTTTTAAATGGGTTATAACGTTAGGTGTAGGGAAAAAGAAAACACGGTTTGGTTGGATAAAGGATATTTTACTGGTGGCGAGTTAAAAATCTTGGTCAATTACATGTACTATACAATGTTGCTAAGCCAAGACTAGACTCGATCTTAAGCTAGAAACGAAATAACAAAATAACAAAAACATAAAACAAACATAAAATAAAACGGGATGGTAGTCCGTATGTTTTTTCTATTTTTCATTTTCTCATTTTTTTTTTTTTGTATTTTTTTTTTTTTTTTTTTTTTTTTTTTTTTGCATACACTTTTGCCCTACCATCCAAAATAATACATCATAGGGGCATTGCATTCCCCTTACACTTGAATTTTTACATAACTTTTGCCCTACCATACAAAATAATACATCATAGGGGCATTGCATTCCCCTTACACTTGAATTTTTACATAACTTTACAAATACTAATCTAATGACTCGAATTAAGATAATTGAAAAACTTGGAGTACTTTTAAAACATTTAGCACATACGGGGGTAATAAATGATGTTCTTCCCCATTACTCCATTACACTAGTACTTTACCCATGAGTCCCAATCGTCCCAAAACAATATGTACAAGGATATGACTCGACTTAGCAACCATGTAATCAATTAGATAATTAACTTGGGTTTAAACAAATGTTGTCACAATAATGCACTAAAAATGAGTGCATACAAGGTAGGCTAAGGCGATTTGGGTGTACATTTTAGTGGGGTGTAACAAATTCTTCCTTTAAGTAAAATGCTTAAAGGTCGAAACGAAAAGATAGGCTCTGAGGGGTGTACTAGGGGTATCGTGTACTAAAAATGAGTACAACGCAAAGGGTGTGGGAGAATTACTTGACCAATGTAGCCAATGTAATTATAACAAAAACACAGGTGTAAAACAATGGGTGAATCCTAATGCCTCTTATCATGTAGTAAATCTAACTACACGAATGTAGTCTCACTTGTGGCCTCGGAATGGTCCTAACGCAAGTTCTAGAATCTAAGTGCTACCGGTACACACATCATAGCATAAATGCTTTTCCTACCAATTCTAGGGGCGAACCTCACATATTTGGGGGTGGAAAAATTTTTTAGTGGTACGGTTTTTGTGCTAGTCATATAACTCCTATCCGTGAGACGCTCATTAAGATCAAAGTTTCACTCCTATATGTTGTAAAAAATTTTAAATTTGGCACTAAAATTACCTTAACAAGTATTTATCTCAGTTTTATTACACATCTACCATCAAACAAACAAAAATCAAGCGCAATTGTATTCTCTAAAATCGTACTTTTACCCTCCCCTTACACTTAAGATAAACATTGTCCCCAATGTTCAAAATAAAAAGATGTAAAAGAAAAAAGTAAAAAAATAAAATCAAATACTCCCCTGATTCGCTCGTTGGATAGTGAAATTACACGGTTAAATCTTCTTCCAAGGTAATGTAGAAGCTCCATGACTAATGCATCGCCATAAGCTTGATTCCATAAACATCTCCTTGTCCAAAATAACCTGTTAAACCTGAGAAAGCAAACACGAAAACCTGCATAACATCGGCGGGATAAAATCTATATATAAGGATATAATGCTTGTGGAATGATAATTTTTGCAGATTCCTGGAGATTATAAGTTGGAGATTTTAATAAAAACTTTTTATGAAAACAAAACTTTCAAAAATTTCTGGAAATTAAATCTGACGCCGTCAGGTTATAACCCCTGACGCCGTCAGAAATGACCTGACAAAAATTTTCATTTTAAGTTTCCGGAAAATTTCTGGAAAAACCTTTACCTTACTTCCTGGAAATCCTGCAAAACATCATTATGACTCGATACAAGCATTTGACTCAAACAAATACGAATATGTATGCTAATTTATTATTATCATGATTCATGTTAATTTGTGTTCTAATAAACCGATTTAGATTTCCCTTACACTTATCTTTTGCAAAATACCTTTATATGTAGTTAAGACGAAGTTAAAAACAAGATAAAGCATTTTCACAATTTACTTTTGAACATGAAGCAATAATAATAAAAATTAAACACACATACGGAAACAAATAAAAACAAACAAACAAACAAATAAACACACAAAGCAAATAAAGCTTGGGCTGCCTCCCAAGAGCGCTTGTTTTTGTTCGAGTCACGAGCCTGACTCTACCCTTATTTAACGGAAATAGGGGAGGTTTTCCCTACACTTAGGATTAAGTGTGGGTGAAAGTAGCGATACACACCATCTTGGTGGAAGTATGCCACGTGAGAAAAGAGTGGTGGATGAATTATATGCTCAAAGATGTGGGATCCAATCATCATAACCTTACTTAGTTCAATTGGGTTAGTGGGCGGATTAAGATTTTCTCCTAGAAAGGGATCATCTTCTATCAACTTCGAGAGACTCCAAGTTAAGAATCCACTTTGACCTAATAAACCCGGTTTAAACCCATAATGTTTCTTGTGATCAATCATAAATGGGTGATGTAAGTATGTAAGGTCATGGTTCACTCCTATGTTAGCTTCCTCTCTACAAGGCCTATAGTCTACTACCTTAATCTTAACACTACCCGGACTACATGGTTTGATGGGTGGATCGGGACCTAATTCAATTCCTAAGTTCACATCTAAGGATGGAAGATTAGGTAACGGTTTTGGTTTAGGCTCTGGTTCATCAAAACTAGGAACTTCCATAGGACTAAAAGAAAGGTTGTGATCACTAAAAGCATTCAAACCTATTTATTCTAGTTGTGTTTGGTCCAAGGGCTCTACCTCTATTGGGGTTCCTATAGTCTCCTCAACTTCTTCTGGGTAAGTCACGGGCGGTGTGTGTGCCTCAAATGATGGTAGGACTTGTGGAGTACTTGGTGGGCTTATGTGACTTACCTCATCATTCCTTGTGTCAAGATCACCTATATCCTCATCATGTGTTTTAGTAGAATTTAAACCTAACATTTTCCCTAATATCTCAAGTGCTTCTCTAGGCATCTCAACTTCTATATCCGAATCATAAGGATCATCCTTAATATTCTGACTACTATATTCAAATTGCCCAAAAGATTCATCATGTGTTTCTTGAGATTCATCGTCATCGATCATAAAACCTAGGTCTTTTTGATCAATGTGATCATGTTCGGCTAAATCCTCCATCACATCAAGGTCACCTATGTGTTTGTTTTGTACTATGGCATTACATGACAACCACTTAGGTATCTCAACACTAATGTATTCATCCCCAAACAAACTTGTTTCATGATCCAGGAAATTTATATTCAATTGACTTGTACTAACATTTGTTGGGTTGTCTACCCTATAATAATATTGGGCACAATCTTCTATGGCATCCCATGCTTCTTCAGCACTTAATTCCCTAAAGTCCCCATTGGCAAAATCCTCAATGCGCATTTGGTCATTTTGGCCAACACGATAGTAAAAGGTTCGGGTTAGGGATACTAAAGCGAAACTATGATGAGGGAATTTTCGGAGTAAATTTCTAAAACGAGTCCATGCATCATATATGGGTTCATCTCGATATTGTTTGAAATTCGAGATGTCAATAGGGTAGAATGGCCTTTGTGGTTGGTGGTATGGTGGATTCGCGTACTCCATAATGGTGAACGGAAGAGTTAATGGAAATTACGAACAAACACCAAAGAAAAAGATAGACTAAAGAAAACCTAAAAATAAAAATAAAAATCTCACTAGAAAGGAATCTAGTGAGTAGACCTAATAGAAATAAAAATTCAACCTAAACAATAACTATTCCCCGGCAACGGCGCCAAAAACTTGATGCGTGGTTTTGTAACCTTACAACAGGTTTTACCTCTCGAGGGATCTCAAGAGGCTTACAACCCCACCAGGCAGTGTACCTGACCGATGTAGTATAGTGTAGTGGTAAGTACGGGGGATTGATCGTTCTCCACAGGGAATAGTGTTCGTTAGGTATGAAAGGCTACTCTAATTAGGTCTAAGGATTGAGGAAGATTCTTTTTATGTTTTTATAATTTTTATGAAAGCAAGTAAAATCTCGGTTTTGAAGGAGTGGGCGGAATTAGTTGCTAGTCAACTAACCCAAATTACTACAAATGCAAATAAAATAAAATAACAAAAATGAAAAGTGGTGAGAAACTTATGTGTAGAGAAATGTGTTTACTTAGATTTCCTTACTCCCTAACTATCTTTTACCGGTTAATTAGTGTGTATTAGTTGCGTGGATGACGGGTGTATTCCTTAATACCTTTCGTGGGGTGGCGTACTTACTTCCCCAAACTCTACAAGCTCCTACTTCACTCCTATGTCGAGCCGGCTAGGAAGCTCCTAACATGGGATCACTAGAATTCGCTTGTGCATTAAATACAACCATAAAAACCTTTAGTACGCGTTTGGTTCATGTTTCTTAAGACGTTCAAGCAAGTTACCGAATAGGAAGTTAGCCAGTTTTCTTAAGCCTAACATAGATAAACAATCATCCAATACAACTAACAACACACTAACAACCAATAATCAATAGCTAGGTTTCATTAGATCTAAGCAAACACAAGATAAAATTAGCCTAACATGTTAAACAAAAGACAAGCATAAGATAGAATCAAACAACACATAGACATATTGAATGATTAATTGATAACTTATCTTTCAATGAAACATGGAAGATCTCAAGGCTAAAAGCCCTGAAAAAGTAGCTAAAATCGTCTTAGGGTTTTATCCCAAAATTCCACACACTAAGCTCTCTCCTAATGACAAAAAATTAGAAAACTATATATAGACTTTTGCATCTGACGGCGTCACATTATGGATTGTGACGCCGTCACCTCGCCGCTTTTAGGGTTCTCGGATGACCATCTTGACGCCGTCCCTCTTTAATTCTCCAAAAATCCGTTCTGGCCTATCAAGGCTTGACGCCCTCACCTCTTGAACGTGACGCCGTCCCCTTATGAATTAAGCCGTGACGCCCTTGATTTAGTTAAAGAGTGACGCCGTCAGAATTCACATGCTAACTCACTGGCCCGTCATGAGTAAATTTCACATCCCACTTTTCTTGCCAAGGCATGACGCCGTCCAGAGTTAAGTCTGACGCCGTCAAGAGTAACTTTTAGCCGATTCTTGAGACTTTGCCGTTTTCTTCACTTTGATGCTCCAAAAACGTCCAAAATGCCTCCTTTTCCAGATTTCTCCTCAAAAGTACCTAAAATGACAAAAGGAACGATTTAGGGCGATATTTGATCAAATAAATACGATTTCGGGCTTAAATGACCCCTTAAAAGCGGTACACTTTTCGCTTCATCACTTACAAAGGAAGTAAACAATAAAGTAAATCTTTTAAACATTAAGGAATATCTTCAAAATCTTCCATCTTTTGAACAATTTTAGCTTTTGCTCTTAATTCCTTTTGTTTCATTCTTTTATTTATTTTTTCTCATCAAATCAAGAATCCCAACAAAATGACTCCTTGAAAGGTCTCAGTGTCCATTATTCTAACTGATAGACATTCAACAAAGGAACTGAGTTCCTTTAGCCTGAACCATAACCATAAATGCATGAACTCCAAAATCTTTCACTAAAGTTGCAGCTTTTGAGGTGGAGAAAGCATTTATGAGAATCTGTGATAGTCATAACTGAAGATGTGTGAACCTGATGCACAAATCATCAAGAACTGAGGTCAGAAGCAATAATTGTTATAAAGGCTAGAGCAGAACAAGAATCAGGGAACATGACCCTGAGAACACAAAAGGAGAAATGGTTCAAAGACAACAAAGAATTTTTTTTACTGAATGATATGTATATTTTTCTTTGTTGTAAATCAGTTTGTAAGAAGAAGCCTTTTTGCTCTCTTACAAACTGATAATAGCTTAGGATATCTATGATTAACAAGTGTTTGCTAAGAACTGAAATGAAGAAACTCCTAAGCAAGACCCTAAAGTAAGGAGACCCCGAGAGAATTCTCAGGAGGCCCTAAGCAATGATGCTTAGGAGACCCTGAACAAAAATGTTTAGGAGATCATCATCAAACTAAAGAAGAAACATCACAACCTGAGAGGAAAGCTTGGACAAGTGAAGATAGAACCAAGAATGAAGATGGTGACTCAAGATGAAGAAAATAGCCTAAAACTTCATCTTCAACAAAAGGTATCGAAGACAAAATCCTATTGCGACTTTGTTTACTTAAGATCATACTTGTAAATTAGTGTATAAGAAGAAGCCGTTATGCTCACTTATCACTGATAATATCCAACAAGTAGTATCACATAGGATCAAAGACAATAGTCGTACATTATACCTTTGTTGTAAATCAGAGGATAAGAAGAAGCCGTTATGCTCACTTATCCCTGATAAAACTTGGGCCATCCTTATGTTCAAATAAGGGGAGATTGTTGGGTCAACAATTGACCCAAATGTCTCTAACAAAGATTTGAACATAAAATAGCCCAGACACTCACTAACAGAATATCAGTGATCATCTAACTCACTGATGATTAGTGAGAATGTCTCTCCCTAATAAAGGGATGTAGCTCAGACAACATTCTTCAAAGAGTTGGCAAAGACCAACTAAAGAAGCACTTTACTCAACTGATGCAGTCTCAGTGAGTAAGGTACTTGAACAAACATCAGGGACACTGAGATCTGAAAAATGGCTCTATATCCCTGATGGCCTTTCTCTCATTGACAATGACCACCTCACTAACCTTCAATCTAAATGATTAAGAAGTTATGACTGATTAGCATGACTCCCGTAATAAGGCTCAAGATTCAGAGACATCAAGAATTTAGGATGAACTGATTAAAGAAGACAAACTCACTGAACATCAACAACAAAAGTTCATGTCCCAGAGATTGTCAAAGAGTTTTTGCAAACTTACTAAGTTCTCATCAGCCAGTATGTACAAGGAACTCTAGCTCAGGAACAGGGGATCATCAAGGGCAGGAATACCTTGATGATCTCTCAGCTCTCTGATCAAAGACCAAGAAGGTTAGGTGAAGACTATAGCGTTTAAGTGGGAAAACTCTTGGGAAGATAAAATTTGTTCCTTCCTAAGACACAAAAGAAGCTCATGGGAACCCGGTGCTGTCAACTCCAGTAAACCAAAAGGACATCAAGGCTAGATGTCTAGGCACGTGCCTATCTACGAACAGTTGGCAAGATCACTATTCCCACGTGAAGCAACAGTAATCTCACCACTATATAAACCCGGTCCAACCAAAGTAGAATGTGCGCATTCAACGAGAGTAAAAAGTGAGAATTTCACAACATGGTTAGAGTGTTAGAATCCTCAACACACTTAGAACCCAAGCCTAGCTTGCTTCTAAGTGTCTCTTAATTTGTCTTTCACCGGGGATAGCCGTCTGCAACTATCCTCATTGAAAAGCCAACCAAGTCATTAGTGTGTCTAAGTGGGTTCTTGAGTAACCTTGTAATTTTGCTTATCATGAACCATAAACTCTTTATACTTTCCATGTCCAAACAGCATGTGTTTGTGTTTATTTCATTAATTCATGTGTTGCTCAAGTTAAACCGGACCAACAGTGTGGGTGAAGAACGAAATGGGGTCTATTGGCTTCAGTCACCGGCGTCACAAGTTAGGCATTGTTGTTCTACTACATCCGAAACTTATCAAACGTGGCATCATCGACTTGGGCACCCCTCATATAAGCTAGTTTCTAGTTTACCCGGTGTTCTCAATGGTGATTATTCAAAAAATAAATATAAACCTTGTGATGTTTGCTTTAAAGCAAAACAAACTCGTGTTTCATTTCAATTAAGTTCTAGTAATGCAAGTTATTTTTTTGAGTTAATACATTGTGATGTTTGGGGTCCTTATAGTACTCTGTCTACATGTGGTGCCTCTTATTTTCTAATAATTGTAGATGATTATTCTCGAGGGATTTGGGTATACTTGATGGGTGCTAAATCTGAAGTTGGGAAAATTATTATAATTATTTTTGCCATGGCCTAAACTGAGTTCAATAAGAAGGTTAAATGTCCGTAGTGATAACGGAACAAAATTTACTTGTTTGGAGAAGTTCTTTCAAGAACAAGGAACTTTGTTTGAGAGTTCTTGTGTTGTACCCCACAACAAAATGCAAGGATGGAATGAAAACACCGCCATATACTTAATGTAGCTCAGGCACATCAATTTCAAGCAAGTTTGCCATTTGATTTTTGGGGGGAATGTATTCTTACTGCCGGATACCTGATCAATTGAACACCTACCCCACTTAACAAAGGAAAAACTCCGTACAAACTTATTTTTGGTCATTCTCCATCGTATAATCATATTCGTATATTTGAAAGCCTTTGTTTTGCTTCTAAAATTCCTCGTGATCGAAATAAATTTAATTCTCATAGTTGAAAATGCATTTTTGTTGGGTACCCGTATGGAAAAAAGGGGTGGCGATTGTATGATCTTGAAACCAAAGAGTTTTTTGTTTCGATGTTATATTTTATGAAAATAATTTTCCATTCACAGAATCTAAAGCACCTACACATGATTCCACTTTACCTCACTCAAGAATTTGTGATTCTGATTCGTTGCCAAACACTTATGCGGGTGAAGATGTAAGTGAGGGTGCTGCTAATATTTCACACTTAGAAACTCCAACTTCATCAGGTACTTATCCATCCTTAATGTAGTTTCAATTGGTGATTCCGATGAACGAAGGAGTGATATTGTTAATGATACTAATGATATCGGGTATGCTACAAAGGAAAGTCAAGAAAATACAGGTGGATCTCGTTGTTGTTCTCGTGAACGAAAACCTTCAGTTCTTTTGCGGGATTTTGTTGTCAAACGGTCCAGTCTTTAGACCCCATCCAATCTTCTGCACCACCCATTGCCTCCTCATCTTCAGTTACACGGTATCCTCTTGCTAATTTTGTAACTTACAGTAATTTTTCTACTGCACACGCTCCATTCTTGGCAGCAGTTACCATGGGCAATGACCCTACTCGTTTCTCACAAGCTATAAGTGATCCAAATAGGCGTGACGCTATGCGTAAAGAGATAGATGCTCTTGAAAAAAATGGAACTTGGGTTCTTGAGGATTTGCCGCATGGAAAAAAGGCCATCGGATGTAAATGAGTCTTCAAGATTAAGTATAATTTCGATGGTACCATTGAGCGATACAAAGCTCGACTTGTCATTCTTGGAAATAATCAAGTTGCAGGCATCGACTATAATGAAACATTCTCTCCCGTGGAAAATATAGTTTACGTTCGTGTTTTTTAGCCGTAGCTGTTATTCGTAACTGGGAATTACACCAAATGGATGTTCATAATGCGTTTCTCCATGGCGATCTTGATAAAGAATTGTACATGACACTTCCTCATGGTTTCTATGGCTCGCGTGGAAAAGTTTGTCATCTTAAAAATTCTTTGTTTGGTCTTCATCAAGCTCCACGTAATTGGTTATCTAAGCTTGCCACTGAGCTCAAAATTTTCGGATTCACTCTGTCATATGCGGATTACTCCTTATT
Source organism: Artemisia tridentata subsp. tridentata (assembly GCA_021014915.2). Taxonomy (NCBI): domain Eukaryota; kingdom Viridiplantae; phylum Streptophyta; class Magnoliopsida; order Asterales; family Asteraceae; genus Artemisia; species Artemisia tridentata. The sequence goes on from CP139507.1 coordinate 210,757,137, forward strand.
TTCTTTCAAACATAGTAGCATTGAGCTTCATGTTCTTGTTTATGTTGATGACTTAATTTGTTTGCAGGAAATAATTCATATGCTATTACTAAGTTTAAAGCATATATGAGTGCATGCTTTCACAAGAAGGATTTGGGAGCCTTAAAATATTTTCTTGGAATTGAGATTACTCATCACCTAGAAGGTCTTTTTCTTTCTCAATGCAAATACACATTGGATATTCTTTCTGAAAGTGGTTTATTCGGTGCCAAACCATGTGTCACACCCCCAAATTCAGGACTTGCAGCGGAATGGAACACTTGAGGGCGTGACGGCCATAGCATCACAGTTACAGTTATATTGAACGGCCTAAAGTTTCGTTTTGAAAATACATCGTTTGATTAATTAAAAACATCCAGAGTTACAAAAGTTAGGTCCCAAAAGATGTTTCATGTTTGCGGAACTAAGTTTATGCAAATCAAACGATAATAAGTGCATAAAAGATAAGTGAGATGCGTCGTCACCGCGACTCCAAAATAAGTCCATATGCAAGCCATTATGCGCATACCTTAATTACCTAAAAATACATTGCTAAAATGGTCAACAAAAACGTTGGTGAGTTCATAGGTTTATGTAAATGAATAGTTCCTACGGTAACCAAAAGTATGAGGTGTATGACATAAATGCCACAAAAATAATACATTAGCTCTTAAGCTCATGACCCCGAAGCTAGATTGAAATGAAATGCCCCAAACCGAGTGCTTTGCTAGACACTCTAGTATGATTAAAATGAAATGCGTTCGTATGACCAGTTGGAGCTACCAACCCGAACGGAGGCGTTACCCTTAATAGATCTATTCACTCACTCTCGCTTACATCCATAATTAACGGTTCATGATAAATAAAGGGGACTTTAATCTGGGCAATGATGTAACTTAAGCAATGTAAATGAATTTTGATACTTTGGTCCGTATGTAAAAATGATGCAATGTATTCTCCCCCGAGAGTTTAGAAATTAAATAATCAATTGAAAACGAGGCTATGAAAACTCACCTGATGCGATAGCAACAATGACAGTAATGAATATGCTGTGATGAGGCTCGGTCTCTAACCGCAACCTAATATGAATAATATGCCCTAATATAAGTTATGAAATGATGTTATACATGCAAATACGTATGTTACCGATACCACTTGTAAATTTTGAAAATAATGTTTACCATCGAAAAATATATTTTTGACATCTCGTTAAGTTATAAAACACTTTTCGTGTAACTACGTTGCAACGATATCCCACGATCGTCGTTTGGTGATTTATCGATAAATATAGAGTTTTCATCGTAAAAATAGCATTTTTCATTACTTGAAAATATGACCAAATGGCCTCGCAAAACAAGCCATAAAAGGGGTGTTCATTATGAGTTAGTAAACAAGCTCGGCGTTTTTAGAAACCTTGTAACAATGTCTTGAAGTCGTATCATTTAACTTTTGACCATACGGGTCTCAATCAATAAGAAAAATGGCTCTCAATATAGTGTATTGCGAAACAGTTTTTATACTTAGAATATTTTCCTTATTAAAAGCTGATGGGAATATATAGTGTTCGTCGGGTTTCTAACACGTGTATCTTTGTCGTTATAAGCTCGTTTTCTACGTTCTTTATATCCACGGCTTCGTGTTAATGTAAACTAACATATTTTCAGTAGGTCGGCTCTTCTAGATCACGTCTAACACCTCGTTTTGTCCATTGAATATCGGAAAACAGCATGCAAAATTTTCTGAAAATAGTTTTTCGTCGTCAAACTTAGAATTAGCGTATCTTTCTCGCCGTAAGCTTGTTTTTGATCCTTCCAACGGCCACGGTTTCGTTTTTGAAAGTATTTTCTAAAAATGTAAGCCAAAATAGTCCAATGTTTACTGAGTTTTCCAGATTTCACGAAAATAGACAGACCCTTTTCTATAACTTGTTAAAACTCATTTTTCTAGTTCAATACTTGTTCTAATCACTTCCAATCAACACCACAACTAATCTAAGCCTACCATACACTTTCTTAGGGTGTCATGGGTTCCTAATCTTCACCAAAATAGGGGATCTCATAAGGATACTAATAAAGTTCGTTATACTCATTTTAGTGACAAGATTTTTGTGTTAAGTGGTATATATAACATATGTACATTGCATGATTTACTAATATAACTTGAAAATACATCAAATGGAAGTATAAAAGATTGAAAAATATATGAAACACTTACTTGAAGATTTGAAGTGTTTTTGAGATAAATGCTCAAGTAACATATTTTCACGGCTTCGTGTTAATGTAAACTAACATATTTTCTGTAGGTCGGCTCTTCTAGATCACGTCTAACGCCTCGTTTTGTCCGTTGAATCTCGGAAAACAACATGCAAAATTTTCAGAAAATAGTTTTCTTCGTCAAACTTAGAATTAGCGTATCTTTCTCGCCGTAAGTTTGTTTTTGCTCATTCCAACGGCCACGGTTTCGTTTTTGAAAGTATTTTCTAAAAATGTAAGCCAAAATAGTCCAATGTTTACTGAGTTTTCCAGATTTCACGAAAATGGACAGACCCTTTTCTATAACTTGTTAAAACTCATTTTTCTAGTTCAATACTTGTTCTAATCACTTCCAATCAACACCACAACTAATCTAAGCCTACCATACACTTTATTAGGGTGTCATGGGTTCCTAATCTTCAACAAAATAGGGGATCTCATAAGAATACTAATAAAGTCCATTATACTCATTTTAGTGACAAGATTTTTGTGTTAAGTGGTATATATAACATATGTACATTGCATGATTTACTAATATAACTTGAAAATACATCAAATGGAAGTATTAAAGATTGAAAAATATATGAAACACTTACTTGAAGATTTGAAGTGTTTTGGATATAAATGCTCAAGTATCCTTGGGATTTTTATTTCAAAATCCTAACTAGGAATACAAATGGGACTTGATTAATACTTGTTCTTGAAAAAAAGATGGATTTTTGCTTGTTCTTGATGCTTGGCCGATCCAAATGAAGAAGAAAATGGTGAGAGAGTTTTGATATTAGCTAGTTACTTGTGTTATGTATGTGTAGATTTAATTAAATCCTTGAAATATATTCTTGAAGCATTAATGATAGTCCAAGTAATCAAGTGAAAATGGAAGAATTAGGGGGGCTGGGGGGGGGGTAACATGGAAGAAAGAAGAGAAAATGTGGCTAATTAATGAAGTTTTCCCCAAATAAACATGTGCTAGTTTGATTTTAAGTGTATATTAGGTGATACCGGGTACCGAGTTAACTAGAAATAAATCTTGACGAGATAAAATAAAATATGACGAAGTTGTGAAAATTGTAAAATCATATTCCTTTCCAGAATCGGGTGTTCAAATTGTTGTCGGGTTGAAATTTCGCAAACCGACGGAGTTATAAGCGTTTAACGGAAAATGTAGCAATTGATTTCAAAACACCGGGTAGACTAATAATATACTACCTCCGTCCCATATTAAGTGTCCATAAAGGAATCTTGGGATGTCCCAAATTAAGTGTCCATGGAATATTTTCAACCAATGAGAAGAGACTTTAGTGGGTAATAATGATATTTGATTGGTGGAGAGTGTAGTTAGTGGAATTTCCTAAAACTTTGTGCATTTGGAAAGTGGACACTTAATATGATGATGATGCTACTGATGATATGTAGACTACTCTAGTCTATACGAAGTGTCCTTACTGATGATGCATGAATACGCAGCTAAACCATAATGGTTACGCGCATTTGAATACCTGTAAACCTAGTTTACGTAATGATGAATGATAACCACGAATAGTGATTTTCTTCCGGGAATGAATAGTATTTTGTGAATAGTAATTTTTTTTGAAAACTTCTCAAAGTCTCAAACTGACTTCAAAAATGATGAATCGTGATTGATGAATAGTGAATAATGAATAGTAATCCATGAATAGTAACTTGTTGAGGTTTGGAAAATGACCTGAAATTACGAGTTGTCACAGTCTTTCACCCTAAAAGGAATTCAGTTGATGTTGGTCTCTGGTGTGGACTTTGTGAAAAGATGTGGGTATTTGAGACGCATCTAGTCTTCCCGCTCCCAAGTAAACTCGGGACCTTTTCGAGAATTCCAGCGAACTTTCACGATAGGAATTCTACTCTGTTTCAACTGTTTGACCTCACGATCCCTGATTTCTGCTGGTTCCTCAACGAAATTGAGCTTATTGTCGAGTTGAATTTCTTCTAGTGGAATTACAAGTGATTCGTCTGAAAGACATTTCTTGAGGTTTGAAACATGGAAGGTGTTATGGACACTGCTGAGCTCTGACGGAAGCTCAAGTCTGTATGCCACGGGACCGATTCTTTCCAGAATCCGAAATGGCCCAATGTATCTCGGGTTCAACTTCCCGCGTTTTCCGAATCTTATCACGCCTTTCCAAGGCGAGACTTTCAACATGACCTTGTCTCCAACCTGGAATTCTAATGGTTTGCGTCTAATGTCAGCGTAACTTTTCTGTCGGCTTCTGGCTGTTCGGAGTCTTTCTCAGATCTGAATTATCTTTTCTGTTGTTTCGCGAACCATTTCAGGACCAGTAAGTTGTGCATCGCCAACTTCGGCCCAACAGACAGGGAACCGACACTTGCGACCACAGAGTGCCTCGAATGGGCTGCCTTAATGCTCGTGTGATAACTATTGTTGTAAGAGAACTCGATCAATGGCAAATGGTTAGCCCAACCATTTTCGAAATCAATCACACATGCCCTGAGCATGTCTTCCAATGTCTGAATCGTCCTCTCACTCTGACCATCGGTCTGAGGATGATAGGCAGTGCTCATGTCTAATTTGGTTCCAAATAAATCTTGTAATGACTGCCAGAAGTTTGAAGTAAAGCGACTATCTCTGTCGGAAATGATGGAGATTGGTGCACCGTGCTTTGAGACTATTTCCTCGACGTAAAGTCTGGTAAGCTGATCCGTAGAATAAGTTTCTCTGATTGGAATGAAATGAGCTGATTTAGTGAGACGATCAACGATTACCCAAATAGCATCGAAACCACCTGATGTCTTGGGAAGTTTAGTCACAAAGTCCATTGTAATGCGTTCCCACTTCTACAGGGGAATTTCTGGTTGCTGAAGTAATCCTGATGGTTTCTGGTAATCGGCTTTTACCTTGGCGCAAGTAAGGAATTTGCTAACATACCTAGCTGTTTCTGCTTTCATATTTGGCCACAAATAAAGTCTCTTGAGATCTTGATACATCTTATCAGAACCTGGGTGAATGGAGTACTTCGACTTGTGCGATTCGTGCATAATCAACTCTCGTATCCCACCGTAGAGAGGTATCCAGCTTCTATCCTTGAAGCATAATACTCCGTCTGCTCTTCTGACAAAGCTATTTGCATTCTTTGGCATTCCATCAAGTTTCTCACTTGGTCGGTTTTCTTCCTTGAGTGCTTCTACCTGAGCCTTGAGGATTTTTGATGGTAAAGGTGAAATGATCGTCATCCCCAATGATCTGACTCTCAAAGGCTTGAGTCTTTCTTTCCGGCTAAGGGCATCAGCCACAACATTAGCCTTTCCTGGGTGATATCGAATCTCACAATCGTAATCACTAAGCTGTTCCAACCAACGACGCTGTCTCATATTAAGTTCCTTCTGATCAAGTATATACTGTAAGCTCTTGTGGTTGGTAAACACTACACACTTAGTTCCGTAAAGATAGTGCCTCCAAATCTTGAATGCGAAATCCACGGCACCCAACTCTAAGTCATGAGTCATGTAATTCTTCTCATGCTTCTTAAGTTGACGAGATGCATAAGCTATCACCTTCTCATTCTGCATTAGCACAGCTCCAAGTCCTTTATGTGAAGCATCACAATATACCACGAAGTTTTCAATCCCTTCGGGTAATGCCAAAATTGGTGCACTACAAAGCTTCTATTTCAATTACTGAAAAGCGGACTCTTGGTTTTCTCCCCAATCGTACTTTTGGTTTTCTGTGTCAACTTGGTCAAAGGTTTAGCTATCTTAGAAAACCCTTCAATGAACCTTCTATAATATCTGGCAAGTCCTAGGAATTGACGAATCTCTGTCGGAGTCTTGGGAGTCGCCCAATCTTTAACAGCCTCGATCTTTGCAGGGTTAACTTGTAATCCTTGACTATCAATGACATGAACAAGAAATTGTACTCTTCGGATCCAAAAATCACACTTCAAAAATTTAGCATACAATTTTTCCTTCTTGAGTAGCCCTAAGAAAGTATTGAGGTGCTCTTTGTGCTCTTCTTCGCTCTTAGAGTAAATCAAGATGTCGTCGATGAATACAATCACAAACTTATCTAGATACGGCTTGCATACTCTATTCATGAGATCCATGAATACTGAAGGTACATTGGTTAATCCGAACGGCATTACTTGAAACTCATAATGACCATAACGAGTTCTGAATGCAGTCTTCAGGGTATCTTCCTCCCGAACTCTGAGCTAATGGTAACCTGATCTCAAATCGATCTTTAAGTAAAAACTATATCCTTGCAACTGATCAAACAAGTCATCGATTCTGGGCAGTGGGTAACAATTCTTCACCGTTAACTTGTTCAGCTCTCGATAGTCTATACACATCCTGAAAGATCCATCTTTCTTCTTCACAAACAAGACCGGTGCTCCCCAAGGCGAGGAACTCGGCCTAATGAATCCTTTGTCTAAGAGCTCTTGCAATTGGTTAGACAACTCTTGCATTTCTGAGGGTGCTAGTCGATAAGGTGCTCTTGCGACTGGTGCAGCTCCTAGCACTAAGTCAATCTGAAATTCTACTTGGCGTGTAGGTGGAAGTCCAGGTAAGTCTTCAGGAAAGACTTACAGAAAATCTCGGAAAATTGGTACATCTTCAAGTCGTTTCTCATCCGACTTCTTCTCTGTAATATGAGCCAAGAAAGCATACCAACCCTTCTTTATGTATTTCTCGGTTCTGATGCATGATATGATACTGAGTCTAGTTCCACTTCGCTCACCACGAACGATCAAGGTTTCGCCATCGTAAGGAAGATGAACAACCTTCTCATCACAAATGATTCTTGCTTGATGTCGGGATAACCAATCCATACCGATTATGACGTCGAAAATTCCAAGTTCTACAGGCATGAGGTCTATATTGAATGGATGATTTAGAAAATTGAGAGTGCAACCACGAATGATGGTGTTGGTGCCAACTAAACCACCGTTAGCTAGTTCGATGTGGTAAGGAGTGTTTAATGTGGTTGGTTTGATATTGAGTAAAGGTGCAAATGCAGTAGAAATAAAACTTCTATCGGCTCCTGAATCAAATAAAATGGATGCATAACAATTATTGATGAGGAACATACCCGTGACGACATTCGTGTCCTCTTTGACATCTTTACCTCCTATCACATACATTCTGCCTCTAGCTGTTCCACCTTGGTTCCCGTTGCCTTGATTCTTTCTTTTTGGACAGTCATTCTTGAAATGTCCTCTTTCTCCACAGCCAAAACATGTCAATGGGGGTCTCTGATTATCAACCACAATCGGAATCTTGCAATCCCTAGTTGAATGACCAACCTTCTTACAGTTCCCACAAGGATTAGGACAATTCCCAGGGTTATGATGACTTTGACACTTATTGCACTTGGGTAAGGTACCATTGCAACCTCTCTTTTCAGCTGGGCCTGCAGCATAGGCCTTTGCAACTTCTTGCCTTTTTGGTGGTGGTTGAGTGGCATTGCCACCTTGGTTGTTATCCCACCTTCTCTTGTTGCTGTTGTTAGCATGGTTGACATTGTTCCGGTTGTTGTTGTTTCGGTAGCTGTTGGAGTTGTTGTTGTTATTATGGTTATTGTTGTTGTTGACAGTGGTTCCTTTCTTCACTACCTGAGCCATAAGCTTTTGAGATATTCTGATAGCCTCGTCCAGTGTTTGTGGATCAAAAGAAATTACATCCCCCTGGATGCTGGGTGGTAACCCACCAATGAAATATTCTAACAACTTTTCGTTGTCTGGAACCATAGTTGGACACAATGCAACCAACTCCTGAAATCTTCTTATGTATGCTTCAATCTCATTACCCTTAGTTACTAACTCATAAAACTCTGTTTCCAACTTCTTTACTTCAGTGCGTGGACAAAACTTCTTAGACAGTAACTTATTGAATTCATCCCACGTGAGCTTGTGAGCATTTTCCATACCAATAGGCTGGGCATAAGAATTCCACCATGACATAGCTTCATCAATGAGTGTACTGGTTGCAAACTTTACCTTGCTGTCCTCTGGACAGCTGCATAGAAGGAATACAGATTCTGTCTTTTCAAACCATCGGATCATGGTGGTGGCTCCTTCAGTGCCTTTGAATTTTACAGGATCACCACTCTTGAAATCTTTGTAAGTACATTTACAACCATTAGTACCATTTGCTGCTTGTCCTACAGCTTCTGCTGTTTCTGCCCGAGAAGCGGCTTCAGCAGAAGCGGCTATGGCTGCTCGTTCGGCTACTAGTGCTGCCTCAATACTGTCGGCAACAAGCTTCCTGATATCAGTGGGTGTCATAGATGTAGTAGCTCGTTTTGGCGGCATGACTCTTCATAATCACAAAAGATAACAAAAATGAGAACTCACAATAGAAACGATCATCATGTACAATATATACACCCACAACATGTACATATAATCACAGCGTGTACAAATACAACCACAACATGTATAAATACAATGAAATTACAACGAGAAACAACCACGAAATATCATAAATATAATCACAATGCACATGAATATAATACATGAAAATTTCGGCCTACATGGACCGATATCATACATAGCACAACTATTCCTACATAGTAGAGTCACACTTGATACATTTGTTTATAAAACAATCAAAAGACATACAAGTTCTTTAAACTATGTCCCATACCCCGGGACTAGGAAAATAATAGTACAAGCTACATGATAAGAGTCTAATACTAGGCACCTCCTGGTGCTCCACCTGATCCATGCCTAAGCTGGCGGATCTCTCTGTTCATAGCGACCACAATCTCCTCCAAATGCTGAACTCGAAGCTGGATATCAGCCTCCCTGCTCTCTGAAGCAGAAATCCTTGCATGGGCTGAAGCTAACTCTCCTGCCTAACGGTGATGCTCATCCTGGGATATCTGTGCCCTGTCAAATAACTCTGGTATCTCCTATCTCAATTGGGTGATGCGCTCAGAACTCTCCTGCTGTCTGGCCTCTAAGCCCTGATATGAAACATTGATAGAAACCCTGCCTAAAACTAGTCCCTCAATCTCCTCCTCTATAGTCTCAACTCGGCTCACTGGTATCTCCGCTAGCTGACCCAATGCCCTCTCAATCTGCCCCTGATGCTGATCTAGTCGTGTCTCCAATGCAGAAGTAGTAGGCTGTCTGGCTGATGCTGCTCTAGCACTCTCGCCAATCTCAAACCTACGAGGTGCTGCAGTCTCTGATGTCTTTGTAGTGGCTGGTGATGGGATGTCAAGCCGTGCCCACTTTTTGAGCGGTAAATCAGACATAGGAGTAGGGTCTCTAGGATGAGGTGGTACTGATGGTGCTCCAGATAGTGGTAAGGATGGTAAGGATAGGGATAATGATGATAAAGATGGTAGGGATGATGATGGTGAGGATGATGGTAATGGTGTACGGAATGCTACTCTGTTCCGCGCTGCCACTCGGCGTCTGCGGGGATGAGATGGAGTAAATGCTCAGGAATGAACACTGGTGGTAAGGGTAAGTAATGATGGTGGTGGTAATGGTACAAAAACAGCTGGTGATCTGATAGTAAGACGATGAACCCGCTTAGCAGCAGTGCGCTTCATGTGCGGTCCATCCGGATATAGTCGGTATACCCGACCAAGAGGTATCTGTTGTCCTGGCTGGATGACAAGAACAACTCTAGGACTACGGCGGATCACAGGTGACAAGGGTGGGGTAGGTGCGACTTCGCCCTCCTCGAAGGGTTCGGTCTCAGCCTCAGATGGTACAGGTGATGAATCCGGTGTAGGGTCCACTGATGATAAAACAATGGTAGGTGGTGATGAGACAACTGACTCTAGCACTATAGTGGATGGTGATGAGACCTCGTCTGTGTCAGAGTCTGATGAAATGACAATGGGATGGGTGTCTAAAGACTTACTTGAAGATTGAGATAAATGCTTAAGTATCCTTGGGATTTTTATTTCAAAATCCTAACTAGGAATACAAATGGGACTTGATTAATACTTGTTCTTGAAAAAATGATGGATTCTTGCTTGTTTTTGATGCTTGGCCGATCCAAATGAAGAATAAAAAGGTGCGAGAGTTTTGATATTAGCTAGTTACTTGTGTTATGTATGTGTAGATTTGATTAAATCCTTGAAAGATATTCTTGAAGCATTAATGATAGTCCAAGTAATCAAGTGAAAATGGAAGAATTAGGGGGGCTGGGGGGGGGGGGGCAACATGGAAGAAAGAAGAGAAAATGTGGCTAATTAATGAAGTTGTCCCCAAATAAACATGTGCTAGTTTGATTTTAAGTGTACATTAGGTGTTACCGGGTACCGAGTTAACTAGAAATAAATCTTGACGAGATAAAATAAAATATGAAGAAGTTGTAAAAATTGTAAAATCATATTCCTTGCAAGAATCGGGTGTTCAAATTGTTGTCGGGTTGAAATTTCGCAAACCGACGGAGTTATAAGCGTTTAACGGAAAATGTAGCAATTGATTTCAAAACACCGGGTAGACTAATAATATAATTTTTATATCATTATACTGAGTGTAAAAATATGTTATGATCACTGTCGGGAGTGTCGGGTGTATTATTCGTAGTAATGACTGAGTGGTAACGTTTATTAAATAAATAAACATACGTTAATGAAAATCACAAAAACCCGTGCATGACCTAATATAATGATAATGTTACTAATGATATGTAGACTACTCTAGCCTATATGATGTGTCCTTACTGATGATGCATGAATACGCAGCTAAACCATAATGGTTACGCGCATTTGAATACCCGTAAACCTAGTTTACGTAATGATGAATGATAACCATGAATAGTGATTTTCCTCCGAGAATGAATAGTGTTTTGTGAATAGTAAATTTTTTTGAAAACTTCTCAAAGTCTCAAATTGACTTCAAAAATGATGAATAGTGATTGATGAATAGTAAATGATGAATAGTAATATGTGAATAGTACTTGTCGAGGTTTGGAAAATGACCTGAAATTACGAGTTGTCACACCAAGTGACTTTCCTATTGAACCGAATCATCAACTTGCACTCGCGAGCGGGCCTGAATTTAATCAACCTGATCATTACTGACGCCTAGTTGGTCATCTCATTTACTTGTCCAGAACTTTGTTATTTGGTTCATACTCTTGCAAAATTTATGCAGAGTCCTAAGGATGCTCACTGGAACGCTGCATTGCGTTTATTACATTACCTAAAAGGCCATCCTTGTCAAGGTCTTTTGCTTGGACGAGATAGCAGCTTACAACTTAACGCATACTGTGATTCTGATTATGCCTCATGTCCACTGACAAGATGTTCTCTTACGGGCTATTTTATCATGTTGGGCATGTCTCTAATCTCGTGGAATACTAAGAAGCAACCTACAGTCTTTCGATCATCTTCCGAAGCCAAGTATCGGTCAATGGCTACAACAAGCTGTGAACTTACATGGTTAAAGTCACTCCTTACTTCTCTTGGTGTGCGTGGTTCACGATCCATGCATTTATTTTGTGACAACACAGCAGCAATTCACATTGCTTCGAATCTCGTATTTCATGATCGTAGTAAACATATCGAGGTGGATTACCATTATGTGCGTGAATAGATACAAGCCATTAATATAATCACTTATCATGTTCCAACTGATGAGCAACCGACTAACATCCTTACTAAGGCACTAAGGAAATGACCATTTTAGTACCTTCTTCGCAAGTTGGGCTTCATGATCTACACACTCCAACTTGAGGGGGAGCGTTAAGAGAATGTTGATCCCAGTTGAACACTTGATCGAAATCCTTAGCTTGTATAAGGTTTAGTAATACTAGATAAATCTAGCACAACTTATAGTAGAAACTGTGTTGAGTTTGTTAAAGTTTATGCGGAATCTAAACTTTAATATTAAGAAAAATTCTTTGATGTAACAGTAAACAGAAAAACAAAACAGTTTAACAAACAAATCAATCAGCCTCAATATTATTAAAGAATAATACGAATACTCTTCCTAGTATTAGGGTTACAAAACCTTGAAGTTATAAAATCTATAAAGAATCACGTGTCTAACTCTATGCCCTAGGACCTCCTTTTATAGACTAAGGAGTCCTAGTCTGCTTACAATTACTTTCTCTCCAAGATAAATCTTTCTAAATCTTTTCTATAATTATCTAAACGACTTCACATGTATATCTGATAAACAGTCTTAACTTTAACTATACGAGCATTAACTAATACACTAGCAGTAGTAACTCTGTCAGCAGTTGTAACTTTGTACTGGCAGCACTAAGTTTGTACTAGCAGCACTAACACACTTAGCGAATATTCTTTGTAGTTTCTTGGAAGCAGTAACTTTGTTCCAGCAGTCTTAACTTTCCACTAGCAGCAGTAAACACTTAGCATATTTTTCATTGAAGTACATGAGCAGTCTTAAATCTATAAAGTTGTAGTAACATCAAGGTGAGCAGCAGCAACATCAAGAAGCTTTATTCCCAATAGACAAGCATGGAATGTATAGCTGTATATTGCTTTGTATCCTTGTATTTAGGGTAAATTGCAAATTTGGTCCCTAAAGTAACATGAATACGCAAGGATCACACCGAGAAGATTTTTGTTGCAAAAAAAAACATTAATGTTTACGTTTTTTGCAAAACAACCACTGAAAGTGACTGTTCACTAACTCTCGTTATTTTGTCTCGTTAAGTGCCTCGTCACTAAGGGTAGTATTGTCATTTCACTGTTCATAGATATTGTATTGCCGCCAAACTTGCGATATCAATGCGACATGACTTCAATGGCGAAATTTGCAAAGTAAGTTGTCATCTTTGCACCCATAAATCCCCATACAACCCAGCTTCTAAACCATGGCTCGACAACAACAAAAAAGCCGTGTATTTCAAAATGCAATTACCACCACATTCACCCAACACCACTATAATCACCACCACCATAACCATAACCACCACCACCAACAACCACCAAGAAACATCAACTTTCATCACCACCACAAAAAGATGACTCCCACCACAACATCCATGTCCATGTTATCAATCACACGACACAAAATTATGTTACTAGAACAACTACATCACTTCACAGCCTCGTCACTTTTACAAAAGCTGTCGAAGACACTAGACGCATGGTGGCGTTCTCCGTGACATCCTTGTTGGTGGTGGTACTCGTAAAAATGCTAAAAGACAAAAACTCATCAACCCCACCACTTCGGAGTTATGTTACCACTTCTTTTTCGGTAAAGTACCAGAGTCTAGTGCCGCCTCCACCGGTGGATGCTGCTGGAAATGTGATTGTTCTGTTTGAAGGAAATGGGTTTATGTCATTTTTGGAGCTTGCTAGGTTTAAGGATGGTGTTTGGCCTTTTTGTGGAAGTTAATGTAATGTCTTAGCTTAGTGTATATCTTTTGATTGTAGTGATTAATGTACCCTATCTTTTAGTTACTGGTTAACTCTATGGATGTAAATTTAACTGATCTTTTGGCTACTTGTTATCTTTAGGCAGTAATTACCCAAAATTACCCAAATTGACTATCATGTTTGACTTTTGCAAATGAATGTACATGCACAAAATTACCCAAAATTGCCTAATTTGTTGGCTTCCATTAAATTAGAGAACAAGGTTATGCAAGCATTTACCCTAGTAAATTATTACACAACCAGTAGATAAAGTTTAGAACAACTAGATATTGTTATAATCTTCCACTACAACATCATAGCAGAAATATAACAGTTTATTGAAGTAAACATAAAAACATAAGCATTATTCAGCATCATCTTTAGTTTTCTTGTTAGCCATCAGTCTTCTCTTCTTGATTGATCTTCCTTGGTCTTCAAACTTTTCATCTACAACCACTCCATCTTGCCCGACTCCTTTTTCTGCAAGCACTTCATCTGGCTCATCTCCCTGTTTAGCAACCACTTTATTTGTAATCACATCTCCATCAATAGCTGAGATACATCCCTCATGTCCAACTACTTTCGAACACAGATCATCTTGAATCACAACCCCATTAGAAACTAATTGTTCACCATCATCAGCATCGACAGCCTCTCTTGCAAACATGTCTACAACAAGGACCTCAAGTGGAACCACACAAGAAATGAATTGGTTCAACAAAAATAGCATACAACTCTGTTACTTCTTTAGTTGCAACTACGTCATCAAGTTTATCCAATGCTTGATCAATTTCAGCAAACATGTCACTAGTCTCTTCAGGTTCATCAACTAAATGGTATGGATCACCTTGCAATTCAACATCTATTCCTTGATCCACCTCTTCATCACTAATCCAAGTCTCAAGATCCCCTTCCTTTACAATAATAGTAACATCATCATCTGTGTCATAATCCGCATCATCAAAATCCAGCACATTTGTATACTCTAGGAAATCCTCACTTGAATTCTCCACCCCAAACTCTTGGTCAATCTCTTCCAATAACCTTCTGAATTCAAACTCATCACTCAGCCTTTTTGTATGATTTGCAAGCATTTTTTTCTACACACAATGTTGGTGGGAACTCATTGTCAGAATCAGTATCATCAATAGGTCCAGCCTTCCCATGTTGGCTTTTCTTATCCACTCTAACAATGGTAATTTCCCACTATTTCTAGTCTCATCATTAAGATCCTTTCCAACAGCATCATTGACATCATGATCCACAATTTCTTCTATCACCACACCATCGCCATTACTCATCATTCGCTCCATCATCTGACATTCTACCAATGAAATAGCGGTTTCAATATACAACTCCAATTCCCTAAATCTAGGAACATACTCCACAAGTTTTCTCGCATCTTTGTCAGACATTAGTGGTAGCAAACCAACATCCAATGACTCCCCGGGTATCGTAAAGTGAAACACAAATATAAACTATTGCTTTAAAGGACTAAATTTGTAAAACAATACACTGGCAAGTGAGCTGATTGGTGGGAAAAGGAGTGAAATGACAATACTACCCTCAGTGACGAGGCACTTAACGAGAAAAAATAACAAAAGTTAGTGAACAGAGACTTCCAGAGACTGTTTTGCAAAAAACGTAAACATTAATGCTTTTTTTTGGCAACAAAAATCATCTTGGTGTGATCCTTGCGTATTCGTGTTACTTTAAGGACCAAATTTTCAATTTACCTTTGTATTTAATTAGGATATCTTTGTGATTCTTATGTACTTATTTAGTTTCCCTATATTAGGAACTTTGTTAGAGGCTTGTTTGTATATATATATTAACTCATCGTAATGAGAAACACAGAAACCATTCTCACAACTTTCTTTAGTACGGAACAAAAAATATAAAGTTTAATAAGTCAAAAGTATTAAACCGGCAGAAAATACGGAATAAAAACTGATAAAAACCTTTGTTGTACTGTAAAAGAAAATGAGTCAGGGGATGGAAAATGTAAAAAGTGGGGTTTGGGGTCTTCATACTAGCACATGATACAATAGTTTAACTCATGTAATGAACTGATAAGGGTATAATGTGTTTGTTAAAATGTGTTAGACAACTTAGGTAACAACTTGATAAAAATGCATATAATGTGTTTGATAAAATGAATTAGACAACTCAGGTAAAAATGCATCTCTTCTTTTTATTGAAAAAATTGCATATATATCTTTTCAAAAGTGAATAATTATAAATATATTCTTTGTACAAGTTTTTAATGCACATGATAAAATAGTTTTTATGCATGTTTTGAATATATATACAATTTTGTATCTTTAGGGGGATATATATATATATATATATATATATATATATATATATATATATATATATGTAATTTTGTATCTTTAGAAGGATACATATTCAAATGCCCCCCCCCCCCTCTTTTATTAAAGAATAAGTATTTATAAAAAAACAATAAATAATTTGAGGTTCAAGAAGAAGTTAGATAAAAAGACTAAAGTACCCTTATTTCATTAGACTTGACGGAAGGAAACTAACGATCTTTTGGTCAAAGGATTTGTCGGTTAGAAATGAACAACCACATGGACGGCGGTGTAATTATTAAAGTTTAAGGATAAAAGGTGAAAAAATGTGCAAACCATAAAGACGAAAGTTGTAATTAACTTTAACTTAATTGGTCGCATGATTGAGTTTATTGCTTTGTGTACCTATATACAAATAATTAATCTGATGGTTATCTATACCATGGTTATCAAGATCGCGATCATGATTGTAGGATCATACGATCTTACGATCATACATCAGAAATCCTTGCAAGATCGAAGTAGGATCGGAGATAGCATATGATCGAAGTAAGATCGTGAGATAGCTAGTAAGATCGTAGGATTGTTATCGATTCCGATCCTACGATAAAGCCTAATTTTTATTATTAAACAAACTTTTTACAAAAATTAAGTCCACTTTCCAAATTTTGACCAAATTTTACCTTTATACATGACCTAACTTTACTCGTGTCGTATTTCATTTCTACCCCTAAGTATTTATCAAGTGACTGAAACATGAAGTAATTGCATATTTATATTATTACGGTGTTTAAACTTTGAAAATTTTATTCATATTCACTTAAATTGGTCTTTTATATCGACTTTTCTATGGAACTCTATAACACTGCACCCCCTATCTAAAAAAATCACACTTTTGTAGGATCTTACGATCCCGATTCTATTTTATGATCCCGATCTTGCGGAGACAAAAATGATCCTAAATAGGATCGCGATCTTGATAACCTTGATCTATACTACTATATAATACAAAAATAAACCCGATCTAAACAATTACTTACATCAATGTGGTTCTCTTCAATCAAGACCACTACCTATCAATCATGAGCAAACAACAGATATGCAATATAGCAAACTTGCAACTGCAACTCATAACCAAGACCTAAATATAGAACAATTTCAGACCTGAGTCTCGTCCTAAAATGTAGTCATTTTCAGTCTCGTTTTAAAAAACGGTTATTTTCTGTATAACCAAAGTCTCGCCTTAATTTTCTCAAGACTCGATCTTAACTGCAAAATTCAATCCAAATAAACTTGAAGTTGATCCAGACTTAGGTTCAAAGCTGCATCAAAACCTAATTAGTTCTCTTTTCGTCCCAGAATATAAGTGTATTTTAACTCTTTTTTTCAACTTTGACCTTAATTATTTCAATAATACTCTTTGTGTCTCATATTAATTGTCCTGTTTAACTTTTTGAAGTCTTTCTTTTTCAATTTTAACCATAACTATATCTTTTTGTATTATATAATACTTGATTGAAAATATATGAATGCACTGAGTTTTAAATGTATTTTCTTTTCTATAATTTTCATCAAGTATTATATAAAAACAACAAAAATATTTAAGGTCAAAGTTGAAAAAGAAAAACTGCAAAAGTCAAAACAGGATAACTAATGTGAAATGAGGGGAGTAATTAAAGGCAAATTAGCTATCTTAATATATTGATTTTTTTTTGAATTCTTTATACATCTGGTATATACAAAAAATAAACAAAAGAAAAGGAAACATTCGTGTTACATCTCTCTGTATCCAAAGCCACACTCAACGCAAAGCAAAGCATGTGTGTGAAAGTTAATAATCACACCAAGAATCTCGATTTCGCTTTCTAATCAAACAATCTCGTTTCAATCAAAACTAATTTATCTCATTGCTTTTCCCACTCAAAACTTTACCCTAAAATAGAATGAAAAGCATTTATGTTACATACAAAAGTTATAAACAAAAAGAAGAATAATGTCGACCAATAAATAGCTTGGTTCTATCACTTATGGTTCCTTGGGGAGAATCACCACGTAAGCTGTGTCAAGTATTCACTGGTACTGCACAGGTTGAACTAGGGCTACGAACCTATGCAAATTGGAGATGTTAATACAAATAATGTCAAGAACGTCATTTGCATTCTCCGGTCTCTACATGTTTTGATAATCACAAAATATAAATACATGTTACGTAAAATTACGCTTAACAAGTTTATAATCAAGAAAACTCGTTTCAACCACAACAACACATAAGGTATGAACAAACAATCTACCAACTTAGTTAAGTGATCAAAAAATTTATTTTTTCATTAAACCTCACATTTTTATGTGACAAAACATTTTTACAAAAGTATTTTTGTAATTTTAAAGAAATATTTTATTAAGAAAATAAATTTGAATTTCAAATTCTCCAACAGCTAGTTTTCCCGCCTAAAACCAGATAAGTTTTTCATCAGATAAACTTTCACCACATCAGGACAAAAATAGGAGCGTATGTCGGGACGGTCCCGTAAACATGGCGACGGTCCCTTATATATATGGGACTGTCCAACTTTAAGGGACCGTCCTCCGCTCCTCCTGGTGCCTATAAATACTGAATTGTTTCATTTCAGAAAAACCACCTCTTGAGCACTAAAACTTTATGTCTTCTAAATTCACTCTTGTAGCATATTCAATAACATATAACACATATAAAGTGTAGATTTGGCTGAATGGTTTAGAGAGAGAGAGAAGAGTTGGGAGCCTTTTCTAGAGAGAGAAACTTGTGAGATATTAGATTAGAAAGAAGTGAAAGGTCCAACCCTTCCCACACTTGGGAAGGGGTATTTATAGTTCTAGCTAAGTTGCCCCTAGTGGGCTGTGGAGTGAGCTGACAGTGGGTAAAGACCTGACCCAACTCCACAAATATTAATATAACTAAACTAATAATAATAATAATAATAATAATAATAATAATAATAATAATAATAATAATAATAATAATAATAATAATAATAATAAGCCTACGAGCTACATTCATGTAAATAGCTACTCGGGGTGACCGAGTCTTCATATGAATATTTATATTCCTAACAATCTCCCCCTAAGGGAGGTCACCCCGAAAATTACTTATTGAATTCTAGCATTCTATAACATAGATGTGAATTTCTAGCTCGTAGTCCTTTCATTCTTCAAGTTCAGCACTCTTTGTACTTTCAATAGTGAACTTTAGATGGCTGATCTTCTGTCTTGGATGATCTTTGTGGATTCTTTTATCATCCAACATACGTCTTCAAGCCATCTTGTTGCAATATTGTTTCCAAATGGTGTTGTGCTCTTTGAACCGACATGCTCACACTTTTCTGGATCATGATTTTCAGCATCAGAGTTGCGAAAGCAGTGTTGAGGGCCTTTCAATTATCATGATTTCTTTGATTATGATGATGGTGAAGTGTGAGCATGGGGTGATGGACCAGCATCTTTTCGGCAATCAGCTGCAACCGCCAGGTATTCCTGCATACGACAGTTAGCAATAAAATATCCGGTACTTACAGGTTTGGACTTCGAGATTGTTAACAGCATAGTGTGAAAGCTCTCTCTAATCCTTACCAAGGCCGTTCCTAAATAGAAAACCCCAAGAGGGCTTACAAGATCTACCGTAGTAAATCAACGATTAGGTGAGTCGCTGGAGTTCACTCCACGACTGTAGACTGTTTGAAACCGCCGCAACCACTAAGCGTAATCCACAAGGAACTACCGAAGTGACCTGCTTTCAGGGCTGTTTGATGTTGACCCTGGCAGGAATTTCCATTCAATCACTGATAATTACATTTGTAAATTCCCTCATAAATGTTCAGATTGCTAAGATTCGCGTAGGACTCATAAGTTTACAATTGGTGTCCTTAATGTTGAACAACTAGTGTA
Organism: Artemisia tridentata subsp. tridentata; assembly: GCA_021014915.2. Taxonomy (NCBI): domain Eukaryota; kingdom Viridiplantae; phylum Streptophyta; class Magnoliopsida; order Asterales; family Asteraceae; genus Artemisia; species Artemisia tridentata. The sequence continues at coordinate 210,776,999 of CP139507.1, forward strand.
GAAGTAACACGTGTTCCTATGAGATCTTATGATGCATCTCGTGGCTCTAGACTCGATAAGTGCATTTTTGGTAGTCGGAGACTGGAGCGGTGTCTCCTGTTTCAATATCAACATAACTCGTAATGAGCGGTCGATAGATTATGCAGGGTTCCCCGTGAGAATGAAACAAGTCCTTTTAAGAAAACTTGAGTGGCTTAGAAGGTTTAGTACAGTGCGTCACTGGGTACATGACGTCTTGTCTTCAATACCGGCGTCACCTTAGTAACAACCAGTAGCATATGAATTGAACCCGATTTCTGCCCTAAGGTTGAATAATTGGAGGGCTATTTCTTTTCACCCTTTCACATTACTTTTCTTTTTAATTCTTCAACCCCTTCTTTCTCCTTTCTCATATTACTCCTTTTTCATAATCATACCTAAGGAATTTCTAATACTAACTATTTGGTATTGTCCTTGGGTAGATCCCTCTGGCTCTGGCGGATCATAGGACGGTTTTCCTAACCTTAGCCACCTTATAACTTCATGACTATCCTATGCTCCCGTTAACCAAATCTTTGAAAAATCTCTCAAAGTGTTTATAATTATAAAACACATTTTGCTAACACTTTGAGAGTGTTATAATTTTCAAATGCTCCCCCTTAACATGTGCTCAGATGTTTTAATTTAAAATTTGCACATGTTGGGTGGAGTTTGCACTTTTTGAATTTATCTACTTTCAGTGAACATGACCGATTCAAGATACGCTTACATCACTAGTTAGACTAGCTTGAAATTATTACCCGGCCTGGTCAAGTCGATAGAAAGTTTCTCGAAACGGTACACTCTACTCAGACAAGTCCTCTTCGAGACACGCTTACATCACTGGTTAGACCAGCTTGAAATTATTACCCGGCCAGGACAAGCCCTTTCGATTAATGACAATTTTGTTTCGTTAATTCATTAGTTAAGTCTGAGTCATGCTCACATGATATGCCATATCCTTTTTTTCCCACAGACCATTTGCTCCCCCTCAATATGTGCATTGATATTCAAAAGAGTTTAGCACATATGGGAGAGCTTACATTTACGTCCAAAACATCACATTTTATCACATTCTCTCCCCCGATCAAAAATTTCAAACCATTTGAGATTTGTGATCCCAATTGATTTAAATAAGTTAGAAATTATGGGAGAAAATGTGGTCAGTTTTAACATGTGCTGATAATGGAACATGCAACTGCTCCCCATAATTTATGAGGGAGATTCACTACTTATCATGTACAAAGATAATCATTATGACACAAATGATATTGACCTTTTTGCGCGGATGATGTGATCATCCGCTTCTCTGAGGGAGTCAGTGGTCAACATCAATTATCCATCCACATGTAAAAATTTCCCAAATGTTGTAGATCCCCACTTGGCGAGACCAGAATAAGTACTGCTTTGTTGAAATGAAGGTGGTGGAGGTGAAGACAGTGTTGTTGTTGTTGTTGCCGATGTTGTTGTTGTGGTGAATTCAGAGCCAGTCAATAGAGTTTGAATCATCTGATCAAATGGTTAGAGCGGGAACTGGCACATTCATATTGGCCATGGAATTTGCATAAGAATATCAACACAGATATACATACAAACATATTCACTTTTCATTAATAGCTACCACATAACAGCTTGCCAACTCATAATACCAAATTCATCTCATAATCAAACCACAGTCTGGAAATACATCAAACCGCTATCTAGCATGAAGAGCAATCAGCAATCATGAACACGGCAATTCACTCATATTTCAACATTCAACTCAAGAGCTTAGGGACAAGATTCTAACATGATAACTACATACCTAAGCATATCCTGAATGCACATGCACTGAATCAACAACAATTAAGCAGCTATCGACTAACAACAATCAATCAACATTTGAAACTCATTCATTCAGATCATACAAATGCCAGTGGAGTATTCAAGAATATCAAGCACATTGGGTGTTCTAACTTCTTTTAGATTTTGAGTTTTATAGTATTTAGGGGATTAAACGAGGATTCCAAAGTGATACAAATGAACCTTCTAGTTACATAAAGTTAGGAAACTATAAGTATATTGCACATAATGCCCTAATCTTTCTAACAACTAACACATTTGGTCATTTAAGATAAAGCTTAGTAAGTTCCTCTTCAACAAATACCCCATTAACTACAAAACCTTTTCTAAAAGTTATGAGATAACCAAGAAACCCGTTTGATGATATAAAATTTGAGATCACTCTCCCCTTCAATCAATGACCCGTATTCTAGTTAAAGAGCTGTAGTCATTGATTGAGTGACAAATTTTATGCACAATCCAAGTCTGAAATAATTTCAACCAACATGTTACCACCATGTGTCTTACAAATAATTTTCAGAAGAATCAAAGAAGGTAAATTATTTGCATACATAGAAGATTTCTCTTCCTTTACAAAAAAATGATGCACTGAAACGTACATCAAATCGGGAAAACATGGATATAAAGTAATCCATGCCCGGGTTAACTTCACCCAGTGGGAGGAATATCCGTCTTTTTGGCGACGTGCTTTCCTCATTTTGAAACACGGGTTGCTATCTAAAGTAATAGCAAGCCATTTAGGCATGTTTTGAAAACTTTTTGAACTTCTGCTCGAACTTCATTTAAAGACCCGTGTCATTATTGAATGACATTTCTAGGACCATAAATGTTATCGATACCAGAAGACATGCCTTGAAAAACTATTTTTGGTATTTTCTATTTTTCTGATTTTTATGGTTTTTCTTGGTTTTATATTTTTCTATTTACATTTTGGTTTTATATTTTCTATTTACAATTTGGTTTTATATTTTTCTATATACAGTTTGGTTTAAGATATGTACAAAATGTATTATTCATTTTAAGAAGATGATGACATGAATACCGAAATAAGGATATCATTCTGTACGTCGTAGAATTCTGTAGTCAACATCTCTTAAACTTTCACCACCAAAGCTTTCGAGGCTCCTGAATAATCGTCTGAACTTGAGCCTTCTCAATTGTGAAGCTTTGATAGCTTCCCCCCAAACCGACAATCTTCTTTTGAGCAGTTTCAAAGCCCTCCTTCAAGCTTACATAAGGTAAGTGTACAGTGGAATCCGTAGCAAACCACATCAAATATTGCTGCTTCTTTTAAGAATAACCATCGTGATTCTCCGATCGGGGGATCCTCAAATAGATCAGCAGTGTATCATCTCACACTTGAATAATTCTTCTCACATTTCTTCCTGGCGAAGTCTGAAGTAATGCATACCAAAAGTATCCAGAGACCACTTCCCCCAAGTAGTTAAAGTGATGCAATCAGTCTCATTATATGAAGCTAAAAACAACCCGAAGTACACACTCAATCCCGTTAATGAAGTCAAAAATGTAACATCAAAATCAATTAAGACTCGGAAATGCACTTTTCTCCCTTCAGGAAATTCCAGATGAGAATTGCTATACCAAAGTCACCTAAGTCCTGAGTGTAGGCAAGTTATCCCGTATGTAGTCGAAATGATAACACCAAGACAGTACCACAAAAGCAACTGAGTACCGGATGTATTCAAAACGATAACACCAAAACTGCACCGTAAAAAATCAAGTAAGTCCCGGATGAACACATTTCCTTCTGTAGGATACCGACTAACCAGAGAAATCATCATACAATTGTGTACCTCTTTAATCATCAGAAATTGTTTCTTACATCTCTTCCCCCACATAGCTGGAATGATACACCAGAAGGCACGAGTTAAAACACTGATTTTCTCTGCGGTTATGACATTTGTCTTCCCGGAATAACTTCAATTCAGAAGAAGTATAAAGTTCATCACGTGTACTCGTTGTGCGTTCAGATGTATGTCTCCTTCCCCTTGCTGGTTTTGATACCTCAGAATCAGCAACACATTTTATGCACATATATTTGAGATCTTGTGAGAAGAACAAACTTGGCTCAAATGTATCCTGTGAGAATCAACAGCTGCTGAAACACTCTCTGTCTATCTTTATCAACCCTTATGTTCTGTTGGCTATTGTTGTGACCACTTGGTGAAGTAAACCCGATATACCAAACTTGAAACTGACGAAGAATTCCCAAAATTTGTTACTTAAGCTTGCACTGTTGTTGATTGAAGAACGATGCAGAAGAAAACCCCTAAGTACCCTTATACACTCAACTAAGAGCCAAAATAAGTACAACACCTCTTGAGACTATCCACATCTGCATCTGCATGTGACACTGAGCACTACAATGTAACTCCTTGAAGTGATAGCTATAACCCGTGAGAACTTCATTGTAACTCCTTACATCGGGTATAACTAGATAATCCAAGTCCCAATCATAAATTTTACGCACGAGCAAGTTATCATTGAAAGTCATGCATCCAACCAACCCCGACTTCAAGATAAAATAAGATCATGCCTGTGTGAAAGTAAACTTCAATCTCAAATAAGGGATGCCAAATAAACTCCGTGATCACTTGACATTCCATGTCCAAACTCTTAGCCAATTTGACATTTTAGCCGACATTTTCCTTTATGTTCTTGTGGTTGATTTACAGAGAGCACATTGGAAGGAACACCAATCCGTGATGAAGATGATTCTCCAGAACTCGGGTCTGGAGTAAGATTATGGAGGAGGGGTTCATTATCAATCACGGGAGGTAGAATTCCATGAATTTGTTCTTCAACACCTTGATGAATGACTAGAGATATAATTTCATGAGTTGTTGGAGAAGTACTAACAGATGGTACTTCTTGACCCATTGTGGTTCATGAAGGAGTACCGGTTGTATCAGCAGATATCTGAGCATCAGCGGGAAACATAGGAGATACAACACTTGATGGAGCTTAAAGTATTCTTCATACCAATGGTTGAAACAGTATATCTTCTTTCTTCAAATACGGTGGAACATTAGGTGTTGGAGAAGACACTTGTGGCACAAGTCCTGTACTGATTATACCAGGAGTCATATGACCATTCTTCAAACATCAATCAATATGTAGTTTATTCACCCTTCTCCCCCTCAAAAATTGCATATGACTGCCAACTGCCATTTTTTATTGAACGCGTGAATAAGAATACAATCAACGGTAAGTAGATCCACTTGATAACTGGCAATTTGTTTATTCACCCTTCTCCCCCTCAAAAATTGCATATGACTGCCATTTTTGATTGAACGAGTGAATAAGAATACCATCAACGGTAAGTGACTCCACTTAATGACTGAATGAGCATGTGAAGAGCATGAATTTTGTTGATGAGAATGATCATAAACAAGAAGATTTCTCTTCTTCTGAAGATAAAGTGCACTTAAGCGTACACTTCTCTTTTCTTTGATGAACGGGGCCTGAAGAGTTGTCAATAGATGCCATTATGTTGACATTGAGGCCCGAGGCTTGAACTGCAGTGTTCAAACATCATTGTCGATGAAGAACGAGGCCTGAACTGATGTGAACAAAGGTCATTGTCGTTGAAGTTCATCAAGCTTGAATTGCTTGAACCCCTAATTCATGAGATATCAGTCTTTTCGGCACCTAAACCATAAGTCTTTCCTTAATAGGAGTGAACGATGTACCTGCACTTAAGCAAAGACTTCCTGCATTGACATTAAGAGTTTGTTTGCATTTATATGGGTTAGTGATATCAGCATTTAAACCATTTGGGGTTTCACTGTCAACCTTGGTTTTGCACTCAGTGAACATCTTTCTAATAGGTATCCATCTAAGACCAACAATCTTAAAAATTCTACCCGTCGGTATCCACCTAAGGCAAGATCTAGGAGTGTTTGGTTTCTCATGTACAGTGGAAGACTTCTTTAGAGAAGACCTTTGTCCTACAGCAATCTGCCTACCAGGTTTCTGAGTATAAGTCTTTGGTTCTACGGGCTTGTTGTTTTTTCTAGTCTTAGAGGATTGAACCTTAGCACGGGCATTCACTTCCTTCAGGAACTTTCTTATACAATCATCGTGGTTTGCATTAAAAACACATTTATGACAAGTTGAGCAACCAGAGTGTTTGAATTCAGAAAAAGATCTAGAATTCTTAGAGTGATCTGCTATGGGAATCGCTTTAATCGATATGCAACTACTCTTAGAAACAGGCAAATTCCTACTCCTTTCATGTGTGTTTTTCTTAGCATGCTCTAGGTTGTGATTCTGAACACTGTTTTTATGTCTAACATGTTCCTTTGGTGTCACAAATGACATACGCTTTGAACTAATCCTAGAAGAACTAGAGCCACTCATGTGATGACGTTTTGCAAACGTATATTCCTTTTCATTAGGTCTAGACTGTGAAGTGACTGGTTTTGACAAAACTTGTATCGAATCCACTTGGGAGGCAAACCGTGGTTTTGAAGATTTTGGTCGTTCAGATCTAAACGCAGTCGGTTGTCTAACAACTGACTGGTTTCTAAGTGGTTGTAAAACTGGTTTCCCCAAGATTGATGGTTTTGCAAACTTAGTGTTCACCCCATTCCTGTCAATTTTCTTAACTCCTTTTTCAACGCTGCAATTGCAAAACTCTTTTCCTGAAGTTGAGCTTTGAATTCATCATTTTTGGAAATCAAAGAGGTTGTTTGCTCTACAGTCTTATTTTTCTTTTTTGTGATTGAATCACACAGTTCTTTGCAATGAATTTTCAAAGTCTCATTTTCATTAAGTAATTCACCCACTTTATGTTCCAATTCAGTATTTTTTGTTGCAATAACATCACTGTCATGTTTAACCTTGGCTTCATTACTTTTCTCATACATATTAATTCGAGTTTTCAAATTGTTGATCTTCAAGTTTTTCGCTTGTAGCTGAGCTTTCAAATCGTTTAACTCAAAAAATTCATGAAATTCAGGAAATTCCGGACTATTAAATGGTTTGTTAGTTTGAAGACTTTCTTTCTTTTGTTGTATTGACATTTTAAGTGAAATGCAATGTTTTTCAAGTTGTAAGAATCTGTTTGAAAGTTCATTATAAACTTCTTTTTCAACCATATCGTTCGTTTTGAAAGGCTCAGCCTTAACCAAAGGAATTATAACTTGATCATGTTCAACATCCTGGTCAATTTCTCCCCCCTTATGACTCATATTTGTTGAATCAGGAGTGGTATTGCTATCAGTCTTTTCCAACAGATATGTGTCATAAACAGGTTCAGATTGATCAGTACGTTGTTGTTCACTAGCAAGGACATTATGTTGAACAGTTAAATGTACCTCAGCAAATGGCACTTGGTCATTTACTGGTCTGATATCAGCATCCATACCATGTGTGATATGAGTCACATAACTGCTGCTTGTATCATGCTTATCTGACATTGTCCCACTGCATTCTGTGACAAATGAACTAGCACCCAGTGCTTTACTCGAATCAACCTTAATCTCTCTTGATTGCATCCGACTTTTGTTCATCTTGATGTCATACTTTAGTTTGTGTTGTGCTCTTTCCTCAATGTACTTCTTAACATTACCCATGTGTTGGAGTAATGTTTCTCTGAATATGTTAACTTCAATTCCAGTGTAATGAGTAAAACACTTTTCTGTCATTTGACTGTCATAATCCCAAGTGTATTGTGAATTGATGAACAATTGAAGTTGTTTGTTGATCACCCGAAGAGCAACCATGGATCCAATTTCATGAAATTCTTCTTTGTCAAGTTGTTGTTCTAGTTGATCTAAGTTCAGGAACATAGTGCCTATGAAAGTCTGAACATCTTGACCAAAGAGTGATGCAAATGCTCTTTCGAATCCTCCTATGGATCCAGGTCTTTCTGAGAGAACCTTGAGATATGAATGAAGTAGTCGAAAGCATTCTATGCAACTTTCCTTTGCATTATCATGCAATTGTTGTAGCTGAAGTAACTCTCTCTCTTGCGAATTCAAGCACAAAGATTCCATATTAGCAATATCTGACCCAAAAACATTTGTCTGTTCAAAAACATTTGTCGGTTGTACTTTGTTGGGAATCTTATGATCATCGATCATGTCGTACAATTTGAGTAACTCAGCAATGACTGAATCCGAAGTCTTTGACATGATATAAACGTGCACGGGATTTTATAAATCAATGATTTAAACCGAGAAATAGAATCTTTCGCGGGATTTTACAAAATCAAGAGGAAATCATGAAATGATGATTACTTGAATTTGTTATGATGAAAGTTTGGTAGACTTGGTGATCTGTTGTATAGTATTAATTTGGTATGGTTGATGCAAGTTATTATGGTGAAATTTTGGTCTGAAAACTTAAAATCTCAATAACTTCAGTTTGGAGCGATTTCAGGCTTCGAAAATTGGGTTGAATAAATAACAAAGTTACGGAGTTACAGTTCAAAAGTTATGGCCGTTTGAAGTTTTGACAGGTAATTCGCTGAAAACGGAGTTACGGTTCAAAAGTTATGGCCGTTTGAAGTTTTGACGTAAAAAGTTAACTTTGGTCAAACCGCAGAAACCTCTAAACGCAACTTGGTCAAACCGCAGAAACCACAAGACGTAGAGACCTCAAACCGCAGCACCGCAAACCGCAGAATATCACAAACCGCAGAAGACTCAAACCGCAATACCACAAACCGCAAAAAACTCAAACCGCAGAGTACCACAAACCGCAGAAGACACAAACCGCAGAAATCCACGAACCGCAAAAACCAAAACGCAGAAATGTCAAACCGCAACCTTGGTCAAACCGCAAGACTGGTCAAACCGCATAAAAGCTAAACCGCAGAAGGTTAAACCGAAATACCTCAAACCGCAAGAAGTCAAATCGCAGGACAAAACGACAAACCGCAAAGGACAAGAAACCACAAACCATGGTCAGGCCAAACCGCAGTCAACAATACCCAAACAAACTCAAACCGCAACTAAGAATCTTTTCCGAGGGACAAACCGCAGTGATGAATGTACGACCGAGACACAAACCGCAGTCAAGAAAAAACCTTGAATCTTCCAAGAACCACACGAAATCACTCGTAGGATGCCAAGAAACTATGCTAGAGATCGATGTGAACACAAAAGTACCAAGTTTTAACGTTTTACACCACAAACGAAGATCAAACAAGAGTTTTTCCACCTTTTTATACGAACCAAGAAAAACAAAATAAAAATGCCAAAAACACACCACAAATCCGAGAATATTCACTCACACGAACCTAACCTGGGCTCTTGATACCAATTGTAGCATATTCAATAACATATAACACATATAAAGTGTGGATTTGGCCGAATGGTTTAGAGAGAGAAAGAGAAGAGTTGGGAGCCTTTTCTAGAGAGAGAAACTTGTGAGATATTAGATTAGAAAGAAGTGAAAGGTCCAACCTTTCCCACACTTGGGAAGGGGTATTTATAGTTCTAGCTAAGTTGCCCCTAGTGTGCTATGGAGTGAGCTGACAGTGGGTAAAGACCCGACCCAACTCCACAAATATTAATATAGCTAAACTAATAATAATAATAAGCCTACGAGCTACATTCATGCTAAATAGCTACTCGAGGTGACCGAGTCTTCATATGAATATTTATATTCCTAACAACTCTAAATACTCTTCTTTGTTCACATTAACGGGTTGTAAGTTGTTTACAAGTGATCACATCCATCCTTCCTCCAAGTGCAAGAGAAGAACACTCCAAGTGCAAGAGAAGAACACTCGTATTCGTCTAGAAACGAAGTGTTGAAGAATAGTCCTTCACCTCATAAACTATTGTTACGGATTTCTCCTCAACCTCCATTCTTTGTATCTTAATTCTTGTGTGTAATCCGACTTGAGTGAAAGCTCGGAATTATGTGTTGTGTTGATTCGGACTAAAGTGTTGGTTCGAATAGTGTAGCCACGTGGGCTTTCGTGTAGATTGGTTCTAGCTAGGATTAGGACTCGACATTCCGATTAGTGTCATTAAACCTTGTGTAAGCTTCGGTGTATGGTTTGTTCAACCATAATGGAGCTTGTTGATATAGTATTTGTGAAACTCTCGATTGTGAGACTCGAGGAGTGGAGTAGGGCGAAGAGTGAGCTTCGTAGCCGAACAACTATAAACCTCGGTATCCTGGTTTGATCATTTCTTTCCTTATCTTTACTTACTTGTTTATTATTGTGTTCATTAATTGTTGTATTGATGTCACATAAGATTCGAATCGAGAAACATTTAAAAAAAAACTTGAAAATGAAAATTTTAAAAACGTAATTAAAACGGTGAAACTATTCAACCCCCCCTTCTAGTTTCTACAATTGGTATCAGAGCGGGTCATTCAAGATTTTTAAAGTATACTATATTTTAATACTTGAATCGATCAATGGATTTTGAAAAATATCAAGAAGGGAAATCTATGCAAAGACCACCACTTTTCAAAGCTGATAGCTTCATTTACTGGAAAACTAGATTAGAAACTTATGTGAAATCAAAAGATCTTGATCTTTGGCATGTTATTACTATGGGTAACTTTCAACCTATTGAACAAAACCTTGAAACTAAAAAGGATGTAATAGTTCCTTATGATAAACAAAGTGAAACTCTTAAAAAGAAATTGGCTAAAAATGATGAAGCAAAAATGGTTATTTATAATGCTTTACCAAAAAAGGAATTTCAAAGAATTTTTATGTGTAATAGGGCTAAAGATATTTGGAAAACTTTGTTAGTCACTCATCAAGGTAATAATCAATTCAAAGATAACAAGATCGATCTTCTTTTTCAACAATATGAACAATTCGTCATTCTTGAAGACGAATCTATATATAGTGTTTTTGCTAGATTTAATACTATTATTACTAGTCTAAAGACACTTGATAAAGGTGTTTTTGTCAAGAGTTGTGCTAGGAAATTTCTCAGGGCTTTACATCCAAAGTGGAGAGCAAAGGTAACGGCAATAGAAGAATCCAAAGATCTAACTTCACTCTCACTAGATGAGCTCATTGGCAATCAAAAGGTTCATGAGCTAATCATCAAAAATGATTCCGAGATAGTCAAAAGTAAAGTAGAAAGGAGATCACTTGCTTTAAAGGCTAAAAAGAAATTAAGTGATGATGAAGACTCAAATTTGGAAAGTGAAGATGAAGAGTACGCCATGGCGGTTAGAGACTTCAAGAAATTCTTTAATCGAAGAGGTAGATATGTAAGACAACCGCGAGATGAAAAGAAAGCACCCCAAAAGGCTCGTGATGACAGATATAGCAAGGGTGATAAAAGATGCTTTGGATGTGGTGATCCAAGACACTTGGTAGGAGATTGTTCTCATCAAACGAAAGATAAGAACCGAAAGGCATACGTAAGCGGAGCTTGGAGTGATAGCGACGAAGATGCCAAAAACGAAGCTTGTCTATTTGCCGGAACTTCAAAAGAGGTACCTTTCGAAACCGATCTCTATAATGTTGACACTCTCTCATTAGATTCGCTCGATTTAGATAATGAGTATGATCGAATTTGCAAATTGAGTCAAAAGATAATTTTCAAAAACAAATCTCTAAAATCTATTAAGTCTAAATTAGAGAAAGAAATATTAGAACTAAAAGGTAAACTATCCAGACTTGAAAAAGGAAAAGAAATTGACTTAGAATGCAAATCGTGTCAAAATCTTAAAATCGAAAATGACTCAAGGAGGAAGCCTCAAAACTAAACAATTTTAAAAGAGTACTCATTCTCTTAAACAAATGATAGATGCTCAAATGTTTTCCGATAATAAAACCGGTATAGGCTATGATTTTTCTGAAGCATCAAAAAGTGGTACAAAACAAACCAAATTTGTGAAATCTCAGGCAGTCGAGACTACTTGTGATGGTCCCCAAAATGCACCAGACGGTCCCACAACTTTAAAGGAGCATCCATCATTTAAATGACCACCCTCAGTAGATAAGTCTGTGACTTTGCCAAAATCTGTATTAGGTCCTGCACCAAAAAACTTAACTATAATGAACACTGAAGTACCTATTGCTAGTATAAGAGAAGTTAAACGCTTCTATAAACCACTACTAAAACCTGAATATGATTTAACAAAACAACGACTAGATCAAAAACTCCACCTCCTAGGAAAATAAATGTTACCCAAAGACAAACTAGACCAGGACAACCTAGAAAACAAAATTATCCGAACATGTATCCCCCAACATGGAAGAATAATTTTCTAACTTTAGGTTTCTACTCACCATTCCAACATCCTAGTCAAAATGCAACAAATGCATGGGATGTTTAATGCTAACAACTTTGGACCCATGAGATATTAGGGACCATATGTTTGAGTTTGTCCATGTTATCATTAGATATGCTTGGGAATTGACTTGGAGCCCGACGAATGGATCAAAGATAGTGGATGCACTAATCACATGACAGGAAATCGTAAGCTATTCTCATCATATTAATCATGCAATGGAGGTAATGTCACTTTTGGTAGTAAACTCAAAGGTAATATCACCGGCAAAGGTACGATCACTCATAACTCCCTTACTATCACTAATGTTGAACATGTAGATAACTTAGGTTTTAATCTCTTAAGTATTAGTCAAATATGTGACAATAAGTGCAAGGTAATCTTTTCCGAGGATGGCAGTAAAATCATAAAGGATGGAAAAGTCATTTCCAAGGGCATTAGGAAAGGTGATCTATATGTCATGAAGACAAGTAATAAACCTAGTAACAATATATGTTTAACTACGGTTAGCGATAACTCTACTTTATGGCGTAGAAGATTAGGTCACGAAAATATGCATTTGTTGCAATCATTAGCTTCTAAGGATTTAGTTAGAAATCTTCCTAAACTTAAGTTCGACCAACATTTTTGTAACGCTTGTAAAGTTGGAAAACAAGCTCACTCAAGCCATAAACCTAGGAATATAGTCTCAACCTCTAGATGTCTAGAAATCCTTCACATGGATCTTTTTGGTCCTTCCGCCGTACGGAGCTATGGAGGAAATCTTTACACCTTAGTAATAATGGACGATTACTCTAGGTACACTTGAACTAGATTTCTTAAGAACAAGACCGAAGCCTTCGAGCAGTTTAAAACATTTAGCAAGAAAATCCAAAATCAACTAGGTTGTCCCATAGTTTCCATTAGGACAGACCATGGTAGAGAATTTGATAATGAAGTGCAATTCAGAGTCTATTGTGATGCTAATGGTATTACTCACAATTTCTCATCTCCACGCACTCAATAATCAAATGGGGTAGTCAAAAGGAAAAATAGAAATCTACAAGAAATGAGTAGAACAATGCTTAATGAACAATCTATCCCTCAAAAATTCTGGTGTAATGCCGTAGACACCTCCACATATATTCTTAATAGAATTCTCATTAGGCCAATCCTAGGAAAACCCCCAAATGAAATCTTGAGAGGTAGGAAATCTACTCTAAATTACTTCAGAGTGTTTGGAAGCAAATGCTTCATTCTAAACCCCAAAGACTATCTCACCAAATTTGACCCGAAGTCTTATGAAAGTGTATTCCTAGGATATTCACAAAATAGTAAAGCCCATATAGTACTCAATAAGGAAACAATGGCCGTCGAAGAATCACTTAACGTGACATTCGATGAGAGTCCTCCCCCACCTAAAACATCACCTTTGGTAGATGATGATTTAGATGAAGAAAACGCCATCGTAGATAACATGAAAAATCTAGGGATCAATAAGGTGAATGAAACCATAGAAATAAATGAAACCACTAACATTAAAGAACTATAAATCATCCCTTAGACAACATCATTGGAAATTTAAACCAAAGAACCCTTAGATCACAAGCTCAAGACAAAAGCAATTTCTTTTTCTTTGTCTCAATCATAGAACCTAAGAACGTCAACGAAGCATTGAAAGATGAAAGTTGGATCGTCGCAATGCAAGAGGAATTAAATCAATTTAAGTCAAATGATGTTTGGGAGTTAGTACCAAGACCTAAGTACATGACCATAATAGGAACCAAATGGGTATTTAGGAACAAATTAGATGAGAACGGAATTGTATCTAGGAATAAAGCAAGGTTAGTAGCACAAGGCTATAATCAACAAGAGGGAATTGATTATGACAAAACCTATGCACCCGTAGCTAGACTAGAGTCCATTAGGATATTACTTGCCTATGCTTGTGTGTTAGACTTTAAGTTGTTCCAAATGGATGTGAAAAGTGCATTCCCAAACGGTTTCATCAATGAGGAGGTATATCTAGCACAACCTCCAGGATTCATTGACTTCGAGAAACCCGAGCATGTTTATAAACTCAAGAAAGCTTTGTATGGTCTTAAGCAAGCTCCTAAAGCTTGGTATGATAGGTTAAAAGCTTTTCTTCTTAAACATGAATACTCAATGTCAATGGTCGATAACACTCTTTTCACTAAGAAGAAAGAACCAAACATCATCATCGTCCAAATATATGTCGACGACATTATATTCGGATCAACTTGTCAAGACATGTGTGATGAATTCTCTAAAATCATGTATGACGAGTTTGAAATGAGTATAATGGTCGAACTTAACTTCTTCCTTGGACACCAAATAAAACAATTAGAAGGTGGAATATTCTTTAATCAATCTAAGTACATTAAAGAAATGCTTAAGAAATTTGGATTAGAAGATACTAAACCTATGAAAACTCCAATGGCTACGGATACGAAGCTCACAAAAGATGAAGAGGGTGAATCCGTAGATAGTACTAAGTATAGAGGTATGATAGGAAGTTTATTATACCTAACAGCAAGTAGGCCCGACATCATGTTTAGTGTCTGCCTTTGTGCTCGCTTCCAAGAAGATCCCAAAACTTCTCACCTTGAAGCGGTTAAGCGTATCTTCCGATACCTTAAAGGCACTATGCACTTAGGATTATGGTATCCTAAGGGGACCGGCATAGAAACTATAGTATATGCCGACTCTGATCATGCGGGAGATTATGTGGATCGAAAAGCACTAGTGGCATTTTTACCTTCATGGGTTGTTGCTTAACTTCTTGGTTCTTCAAGAAACAAACGGCTCTAGCTATCTCTACAACCGAAGCTGAATATGTAAGCGTTGGAAAGGCATGTCAATAAGCACTATGGATGAAACAAGCTGTCATAGACTATGGCATCACAGTTAATGATATCCCAATCATGTGTGACAATAAAGGAGCCATTGATTTAAGTAAGAACCTGATGTGTCGCGGTTGTTGCAAGTTTTAAATTTATAAAGGTCGAATTACCGAATCTAGAAATAACATATACGAGCAAGTGAACTCATCCGTTATAGCAAGATTATGATGGTAAGTAGGGATCGTTCGCAGGGATTTGTGAGTGAATCGAATTGTAAGCTAATAAAAGTAAATCTCTTAAACAAGCAATGATGAAAATATAATACTTCAAATGATTAAAACTACACTTGCTTAGACTAATATACTACTCTTGATAAGCATGATTGTGATAACTCTTGTAAACATGTTGGTTATGATAATTAGTTTGGTGAACTAATCTATTGTTTTTACAAGTTAAACCTTCGTCAAGATTTTAGTTCATAAAAACAAGCATTACGTTTAACCAATC
Organism: Artemisia tridentata subsp. tridentata; assembly: GCA_021014915.2. Classification (NCBI taxonomy): domain Eukaryota; kingdom Viridiplantae; phylum Streptophyta; class Magnoliopsida; order Asterales; family Asteraceae; genus Artemisia; species Artemisia tridentata. The sequence goes on from CP139507.1 coordinate 210,792,460, forward strand.
AATTCAAGATCAATTCAAGGTTCATAAGTTTGGGGTAACAAACTTAAAAACAAAAATAGTCTTTTGTTTTATCAAATACGCTTAAGAAATGGTCAATATAAAAGGTAACCGATTCATAGACAAATAGGTCACAATTGATTGTCAACTACTAATCTTCCGACCCTTGAAATAGTTTACAATCAATCCAATTTGATAGACAAAAGTATTCTTATTACAACCACAATTAACTTTCTTTGTTTAATCAAGAATAATGGGTAAAAACAATCATTCATAGACAAATGATTGTAACTAGTTGAATAACAATAACTCTTTCGACCTTTAGTATTACTAACTAGTCAAACTTGATTAACAAATGTCACTACGAAACTTAATCACAATTGGATCTTAGAATCAACTTGAAATTGAATTAAAACATGTTATCACAATCATACGCTAATCAATAAACAATACACATCATCTAAGCAAGTGTACAAAGGCACTAGCCACTCATAGCAAACATGAACATAAACTCTAAACTTTGATCATTAGAAATCATGATTGAAAGTCTTACAATGATTGAAATAAGATTACAAATGGTAAGATAATGATACCCAAAGTATCGGTGTTGACTTCTTGATGTTTTGACTTCCAAATGTTGACTTCTTGACCCTCCAAAGTTTTCTGGACTTCTATGGATGAATTTAGGACTTTTGAGAGAGTATTTTGATGAGTGGATAGTTAATTGTCTTGAAAGATTTAGAAAAGCACCGAAAAAGCATACTCTAACACTTCACAAATGGTCCTATTTATACTACTCTCAAAGCCTAGGGTCTTTTAATGCTTCACTTGGCCTCCAAGAAGAGTAGAATAGTCTAGAATGCTCAATAGAAGGCTTTGGAATCGTTGGAAGTAAAACACAATACTTAATGATGAAGTTTGGCAAATCAGACGACATCCAACCGATCGGCATTTGTTCCAACCGATCGGTTGGCCTTCAAAAATAGCCTCCATCCGATTCGGTTGCGGGCTGCATCCGATCGGATGGGGGTTGCTGTGGATATGATTTTTGGACTTTTGGTATTTAGCTTGTTTCTTGCTTGTGGCTCTTGGTTCTTCATGAATACTTGGACCTTCATTCTTTGGAATGCCTTTTTGGTGTGGAACTTGACACAAAAATCTTCGTACCATCATAAATATTTCCTTCTTCCTCATTCTTTCATCTTTTTCTTCCTTTTTCCTGTACTTGGCTACATATACTTTGCAAACATACTTTGGTACGATTAAGTAACAAAAGCATATAAATATAACCAAATAACACATATAAAAGTACGAATAACGCTACCAAAAACATGCACAATTTGAGCGTTATCAAATTCCTCCACACTTAAACTTTTGCTTTCCCTCAAGCAAATCTAGAAGTAAAAACAATAATCCACATGGTACTCAAGTATTTTTAAGAAAAATGTGATGCAAATCTATCAAGTACGAGTACAAGTTAGACTCATCATTTTAAGCTTTTATGGTTGAAGCATCGAGATGTTTGCGCACAAAATAAAATTGGGGAATTGTTTCTTCAAAACTTTACTTATCCTAAAAACAATCCTTGCATGATTAAAACCAACTCTAAATCCGTTTTATTCATGAAAAACCCTAATTTGTTCTTTTGAAAAATTCTCACGTTTAGGAAAATCATCTTTCTCGCATTGTTAATACAATTCAAAAATGATTCTCTCATGCATGAATAACGTACTCAAAATCCCTGATCGGATCATGTAACTAATATATAATCCGACATGGAAAAACGAGCAAGATTGAACTAAGGAGACTTCGGATTATCTCTTAGGTTTTCTTTGGTCTAGAGTCGAGATAATCACATCTTCACATATGTTTCATGTAGGCACACACTATGTAACAACCCCTAATTTTTCATGTCAACATTTATTTCCAAACTCTAATTTATTACCTTGAAATTTCACAATAACACTTTTATGAAAAACTTTTTAGTTGAGTAAATGTAAAATTAGGAATAACTCTTTTGTGCACTACGACTTTAAACTATATTTAGTCTACGACATTACAGTACATTGCGACTACTCCAGTTCATAATTTAATTGCTAGGGCTTTTGCATTTTTCTTACTCGCAAGTATTAAATTAACAAACACTTTTCACAATTTAAATGAACGCACAATGTACCAGACACTCCCAACAATTATTTTTAATACATTCTTACATTCCCTAAATTACTACAAAAGCGCCGAAAATTATTTTCTTACACTCTTATAATTCTTTTACTAAACCCACTTAATTATGCATATTTAACGATTAACCACAAAACCAATGTCCAATACCTATTTTTAATACCCAATACACTCACTAAATACATTTTATATAAAACTAAAACATATTTTTCTTATTTTCTACTATTAGCCACCCTATTATATGCTAGTTATTATTTATTTATTTTTTATTTTATTTATTTATTTATTTTGGTTTGACCAAGAATTCAAAAGTTAGTCAAAATGTGGCTTGAACCCTTATTTTGCTCCCTATGTTTCGGCTGACCAAGACCAAAAGCCACCCTACAATTCTTTTATTATTATTTTTCTTTCTGTCTTAAATATAGGACCTAATGAACAATTAATTTGAGCATGACTTAATTTGACTATAAAAAGGTGTGGAAAACTAGAAGGGTTTGAATAGTTTTACCGTTTTAAAATTAATTCGCTTTGTGACTTAACGTGATTTTAAAGTAAGTATGCACAAACAAACAATATAATATAAGTAAGTAAGGAAAGGAATGATCAAACCACACAACATGGATATTTATAGTGGTTCGGCTACAAGGACTCTCTTCCTTGCCCTACTCCACTCGTCGAGCCTCTAACTCGAGAGTTTATCTTCACTAAGAAACAAGCTCCCTTCTAGGCAGAGAAAACCTTTATACGTCGCTTAATCTTTATCCGGTACTAAGCTAAACACCGGGTTTTTTACAAGGGTACAACCACTCCCGTTGGTTCTTTAACAAGGGTACAACCACTCCCGATACTCTTTGTGTTTTAAGAACTAAAACACTAACCAAACTCTATTGAATAAATGATACAAACAATGATGTGTGAACTAAAACAAAATCACACAGACTCTATACTAAAAGGATAACAACAGAAGGTTGATCCTTATATGCTGTGATCTTCTTTGCTACAAAAGGAAAGATCAATGAAATGAAAGAATGATATGGGTTAGTGATATGTAAATGAATGAGTATGTATTTAAGCTATATGAGTGATGAAAATGGCCAAATGATCAGCTTGCTATTTATAGGCAAAGCTGAACAACAGTTGACGGATCCGGCGGATCCCAAAAATTGGATCCGCCTTTTTATGGCTTTGGATCCGCCATGTCAGGCCAGCTAAGAGATCTTCATATCTTTCCAAATCTTGCACAATCTTTCCATATCTTCAAATGTCAACTCTTTGGCTTGAAGATCTAAACAAAATATCTCAAAATCTTTCTAAGATATGTTAATGATGCATGCCATGATGTCATCCTAATATTTAAAAATAAAGTTTCTATTTTAAGGAATAAACATGTAAATGTATGTAATGTTGTTCCTAGTAAACTTTGTAATGTGTAAATGAGTTTTAAAAAGACTTATCACTATAAATGTAAAAGACTTAATCTTATTTATGCTTTGCTTAAAGATAAACTTTGTAATTGTCATTAACAAAACTAAGCAAAGATCGTAAAATATAAATAACGTTTTTAAGACGATATTTGTATTAACAATCTCCCCCTTTTTGTTGATGACAAAACATAAAGTGTATTTTTAAGTAAAGAGCTTAAATAAAGGATGAGTCTTTTAAAAATATAGATTATGTTAGTTTATGCAAGTTTTAAATTCTATTTTAAGTATAAAGTATGTACTGTGATGTTTCACAGTGATGAGAACTTAATCCTTTCTCCCCCTTTTTTTCGAAACAAAAAGAAGATATGTATAGCGGATTGCGATTTTGAGAACTTTAAAGCTCCCCCTTGATTTATACTCCCCCTAAATGGAGTCACAAGGATATGATGTATGACCCTACAAAATAAATGGTTAGAATATGATATGCTCCCCCTTGATGTATACTCCCCATTGCTAGAGTACCAACGTATACATTTCAAGAGTATGAGATGCTAAAAAGTTAGTAATGAAATACTTCAATCAAGAAGCAAAATGCATATGCAAAGGTCAACCAAACAAGAAGGTCAACCCATTTGACTTTAAAAAGTCAAAAAGAAGTGTCTGATCAAAATTTAGTACCTAATGTACATTTGATGAAAGCACTATGTGAAGTTAAAAACAACTATACTATGATGTTAGTAATCTAAAATAAGATAATATGCTTAATGTTGATCACCCACAAGCATAAAAACATAACATTCATTACTTGGAAAAAATGATGTTACATTTAAACAAGGAAAATAAATCCTAAAAAAGAAAAATTCTAAAACAACATCCTAAAAGCTCCTATAAGAGGAAACTAAAAAGCTCTTATTGAGGAGGATGAGAGATTGCATTGAGACGCTCGAGAATATGGTTCAAGATGAACCTCATTTCATTTTGGAGCTCATGGACCAAAATATTGGTCCTTTGGGCCAAATGAGCGGTCCTCTCGCAATGAGAGCAATCATGTCTTGGAAAACCGGGAGTAAGGGTAGGCTCATTGTTTTGTGGTGGTGGTGATTGGTTGCTTGATGGTGGTGGTGGTTGTTGGTGAGATGATGGTAGAGTTGGGATGGAGTTCATCAAGATGGTTTGGAGATCTATTGCTTCATCAAAGCAGGAATCCACCATATTAGAGAGAGCATGGAGGCGGGTGAGTTCCTCGTTGATCTCTTCTTGGGTTTGTGGCTCATTTATCCACATTGCCTCATCAATGGCAATTAGTGTGGATGTGGGTGAGAGAGGATGTGTTTGAGGTTGAGGTGGTGTTGCATCACGGTATAAAGGACCGTGGATATCTTGATAAAGCGGATGAAAAAGCATTGGTTCTTGATCTTCAAACGTCATGGGTGGAGGATTGGTTGACCTTGGTGGACGGTCTTCCAAGTTATCAAGATATGGATGTGGTGATGTAGGTGGAGTCCTAAATAATTCTAGAGGCTGAAGTTGTGGTGACTTTGGTGGTGAAGGTGATTTGCTAGGTTGAGTTAGAGCAGGAGGTGGAGTTGTAGCAACAGGTGTGATTGTTGGTGGTGGTGTGGAAATAATGGAGTGAGATGGTGTTGGAGTAGCAAGATTGAGAAAATTCTCATTTGCAATTGGTGAAGAGATGTTAACAGGGGATGAATCCTCCTCTAATGAGTTAGCTAAGTTTATGAAGCAACAAGGCTTAACACTAATACGAGCAGTTCTTTTTGGGGGTCTGCTAGTGGATGAGTTACTTGATTTTGTCATGGTTAAGATTAATAGTGTAGCTAAGAAAGTACAAGAAATATGTAGAGAGGATGGTGAGTGAGTGATTTTTGATCATCCTGATCATCCTAATTTATAGACAGTAAGATTTTTGAAAGTTGTGTTTGGATTTGATGTAAATCTAATGGAGAATGTTGGTTCCTAATGATTTGGAACAGAAATTTGTGCTAGTCACATCATTTAAGTCAAACCATAGAGCTCAAGTTGAGTGAATTGTAGAAGATTTGCAGTTAATGCAAAGAGTAAGTGGAAAATCTGTTGATATGATGTTCCTGCGGATTTGACGGATCCCAGAAAAGGGTTCCTTGCTTGTATTAGAAAGGTAACTCACTAGGAAAATTTGAAAATTCAAATTTTGGTGGGAAATTGATTTCTTAAGGTTCTAAGAGTTTTCTAAAGCATTCTAAAGAGTCTAATTATCAGTAAAGAATATTCTAAAAGCTATAATCCAAAAGCTAACTATCGGGATTAGTCGGGAATTTTGGAAAATGGTACTGTTGATACCCGCGGATCCAATCGACAACAAATACGGATCCAAAACTTGGGAGCCGTGGAATCTGTGGGTTCAGGATTGGCGGAGCCAAGAGATACACTAGGTGGATCCAAAAACTGGGATCCGCCAAATCCGCCTTATTGAAGGTCAGATTCTTAACAGAATGAATGTCAAATTTCGCGTTTCTTGGTCAAAACCCGAAAAATCTCCTAAAACATATGTAATAGCTAATATATGATACAAATATACTAAATATATAGATTCTAACACACGTTTGTACATAAATTAATCCGATCATATAATCTTACCATAAAGGGAGTTAAGCCAAACGGGGGCTTAATCTCGGAAAATTGATAACAACATGTGTTATCGACCTGCAATATTGAGTTAGTTCATACACTTTTCAAGTACTAACATAATGTCTAGAGAAACATACATGTTCAACACATCATTGTCTAAAAAAGTCTAATGCCAAACACTCCTCTTACTTTAGCTTCTTGCTCAATTTCTTGTAACCCTTGTGAAGTTTCATGATCCAACAGCCCAAATTCTTCATCATTCCCTTTGTTTGTCGATGCTCCTCGGATTTATTTGGGATTGGAGGAAGTTGGCTTAAGTTTTCCGGTGGAGAGATCCTAGAGTTGGGCAAACCATCATCTTCGCTCATTGATGATGATGATGATGATGATGATGATGTAGGAGGATGAGGACGTTTGCCTTTTGCAACCGCTACCCTATGATCGCTTAAAGGAACAAAGGTGTGTGGAATCTCATTATAGTCGGGAACAAAGCCTAAAGCATTTCTAGGAATGGGTTCAAAGGCTCTATAGAGGCGAGTCAAGAGTATCCCGTAGGGCATTGCGGTGGTACCTTGTACCGAAATATCGGCCATTCGTTTGGCGATTTAGTATGCAAGGTGGAAAGGTTGATGAGTTGACACACAATACATCATATAACAAAGACATGCGTTGATATGATCTCAATTCCCAACGGTGCTTATGACATTTGCCCTTAACACTTCTTCTAGCTTTCTAAATTCGGGCCTAAGTTCATTAAGTTCCATGGCAAAAGGATCTCTATTCACTTGACGGCCTCGATACAACCTAGTTGGGTTGTTCCTAGGTAAGAAGAGATGCTCCCGAATGGTTTCTTTTGTGGTCAAAGGTGTGGCATATGGTGCCGTTCTATCAAGGTTGGATTCTAAAATTGTCAATGACCATTTATCCGAGTAGACACATGTTCCTTGATTTGGAACTCCTAAAACATCACCAAATTGATCTAAGGGAATGTTGAATAGGGTTCCATTCAAACTAAAGTGAATGCTTATGAGACCATTGTCGCTTGAACTAAGACCTACGATTGCATAGAACTCGAGAATGAACCTAGGGATGATGGGCTCATCAATATCAAGGAGACCATCGAAGTGAATTGTGGAAAGTTGTTCTCTAAGATTAGTTCCTTCATAGAATGAGGAGTCTACAACCCTACCCTCATGGACGTATCATTTTTCTAGTGCTTTAAAAATATTAACTTGAGCTTCGGTGAGGCCTTTGGTTTTGTGGTATTTGGGAAGGTATTAGATGGTGTTTTTGTGATCGTAATTAGTTGCGGGAGGCATAGTTATCCTAGACACAAAAAATTATATAGTTTAGTTGAAATTATCGAAAATACATATAAATGCCTAGTGTGTGCCTACATGGGGACAATGTGGAGGTACGATTATCTCGACCCCTTTTGATGCATAAAATTTTTGTTTATGCAAGTTTTATGATAAAACGAGAGATAACCCAAAGGCTCCTACTTCAATGTAGCTTCATTTGAATGTACCCAAAAATACATATTAGTTATGTATTCCCTTTAGCATTCAAGAGACATTATGCAAGTGATGTTTAAAACATAATGTTTTTGTATTTGTATGAACAATGTTCAAAAACCGTTTTTCCTAGTCGTGAGAAGATTTTAGCAAAAATTTCTCATGGGGTTTTTGATGAATAATGATAATGTACTACAAGATGCAATTCCTAACTATGAAAAACATGATTTGTTATGCAATTTAGTAAACATGCTTCATGATTTTTCAAAAATTATGCATAAACCCCAAGTTTTGGTTTTGTGCATGAAATAGAAATCCTAGACGCAGATCAGGAATGTATACATGATAAGGATACTGCCAGGACCCTCTAGATACATTATAAGGTGCTTAAACCTTGTCAACTTTGTGTATATGATATGTTGTGTTAATATGATTAAGTGCGCGGAATTCACTCAATCACACTTAGAAAGTTGTGTATGTTATGGAAATGAAATTGTTATGTTTGTTAGTTAGCAATGAACACATAAAGATTAACACCAAACGATTCAATATTATTAAAGATAATAATACGAGTGATCTTAAAATATCACTAGGGTTACAACCTTGAATCTTAAGTTTTTCTAACTTGTGATATTCTTGTGTTTTGTTCTAGTTCTAACTGTTATGAGTTATAAAATAATAACACACTTAGACACTTAAATATCGACACATAATATCGAGTCTAAGATCTTATTTTATATTCCAAGAAGATCTTTACATATTGCTTAAAGTCTTAGCCGACTTACTTGTTAACTTATCTTGAGTGTGTCAGTACATAAGATACAACATGTATCTGTGTACACAACTTGTTAACTAAGCACATGGAGTAAGATATTATCTACCGTATATTGTTGACTTTAGTACACTAATATCTTTTCAATACTTATCCATCTAGCAGTCTCAACTCAACAGTATCAACTAGCAGTCTCTTCTTTGTACCAGCAGTTGGAACGGTTAGTTATAACTTGAGCAGTCCTAAGATTTACATCAGCAGTTGGAACTGTTAGAGAATTTCTTCTCAGCAGTTGGAACTGTTAATACTTGTAATTCTTGAAACTTAATCTTCAGAACATTTAATTCCCAACAATCCTCCCCTAAACATGTGAATTCATTCCAACAGGTTTTTGAATTAAATTTATGGATTGTGAAGATCTTTCAAACACTTCATAGTCAGACCCTTGATCTGAACTTTCTTCTGTTCTGAGAGATTGAATATCTTTCTTAGAAGCTCATCTGCTTTTTGATCTTTGACTTTAACAATATCAACACATTGCTCCAATCTTGGACTAAAAGATGGTGCAATTTCCTTGGATGGAGGAATTATAAGAGGCAATGGTGCTGTGTATCTTGGATGCTTGTTTCAACAAGTGAAATCATCTAACCAGCATGTCTTTGAAGTGAAATTGATTTTTTTTTTTTCGTTTGACCTAGATAGAACTTTCTCCTTTGGAATGCTTCATCCCTTCTGAATATATATAATACTCCAGAATAAGCTCTATTCTTGTCATTTTCAATCTCCATGTCATCATCTTGTATGCTCTTGTCTTCTCCTTCCATATATTGGATTATCTTCCTTTTCTGGGCTATTATTTCCTCCCCTGAGATTGTTATTTTCTCCCCTGAGATACAAATAACTTTTGTTTCCTCCCCTTGTTTGGAAGATCTCACTATGTACCTTTCACTGATCTATCAATGTGAACTTGTTGTCAGACAATATTGTACATGAAGCCATCAATTCCTTAAGAGTTTAAGTTACTGTCCTCATCACTTCTAGGTGTGTTAACTCCTATGAGAGGTGAATCAGTGGACATTTGATTCATGGTCCATCAATGGATGGTTTTTGTGAATCCTTGAAAATCCTTTTAAGAAACCTTTTTGACTTAGCAGTATGTTCATGATTTTAGAATTGAAAAATCATACTGCTTTCAACCATTTTGAAGGGATTAAGTGTATAATAGACACTTAATCAAAATTTCGGTTTAAAGCAACCTCTGGTTGTGTGAGAACCAATGTTTTTAGTTATAAATAACTGCCTGTGTAAAGATAAACTCATTCAAAGAGCTTTCTTGACAGGGTTTCCAGCTCATAGTAATTGTTGCCTCTAACACAAGTGTTAGATTCACTTTTACTAGCTGTTCTTTCTATCAGATGTCCTTAGACTTGCTCATTATACTTGAAAGTATAAAATGATAGAAAGTGAGTTGCATCAGTTACTATCTGATCAACTAAGTTATCAATTCAATGTGAAATATCATAACTAGGTTTCAAGAAAGAAGTTTTAAGGAGTTTTAAATTCCTAAACTCAGTCCATCATAAACCTAATATGTAGCAACTAAAATAGTCATTCTGCTGCTTTCATTTCACTTGAAACATCCTTTGTGTTCACATGTTCATACCTGAAATTGTTAGTCTAAAACCAAGAAACAAAATGCATAGCATTTGTCTTATAGCAGTATCAACATATGACCAACAGTACGAACTGTTTAAACAAAATATGAACTAGCAGTACAAACTGTTCTATTAACAGTCTCAATTTGCAAAGATATCAGTACAACCTTAACATATATAAAAACTACAAAGATTATAAATTTTAAAGATTTAGCATTCCAATACTTGCTACTAAGTACTGAAACCTTCCAACATCAAAAGCTTTGGTTAGCAGATCTGCAAAGTTGTGTTCTGAAGCAACTTTAACAACTTGAATTAACTTTTTCTCATTGCAGTCTCTTATAAAGTGATGTCTAATTTCAATGTGTTTTGTTTTAGAATGTTGCACTGGATTTTTAATAATACAAATTGTACTACTATTATCAATATGAATAACAGTGTTTAAGAAATTGTACCCATAATCAAGAAGTTGGTTTTGAAGCCATAGAACTTGACTAGAGAAACTTGCAGCAGCTATGTATTCAGCTTCAGTTGTTGAATTTGCCACACTTGTTTGCTTCTTACACTGCCATGAGACAAGTCTACACCCAAGTAATTGACATCCTCCAGTTGTTGACTTTCTGTCCAAGCTAGCACCAGGATAATCACTATCCGAATATGCTACCAAGTCAAAAGGAGATTCCCTAGAATACCATATACCTAACCTTGGTTGACCTTTAAGATATCTAAAAATTCTCTTGACTGCAGTTAAATGAGAAACCTTTGGAGTAACTTGAAATCTTGCACAAACACAAACAGGAAACATGATATCAGGTCTAGATGATGTAAGGTACATCAAAGAGCCTATCATAGATCTGTAAGTGTGTACATCCACACTCTCTCCATCTTCATCTTTCAGAAGGTGCTTCTCAGAGTCCATTGGTGTGCTTGCTATTTTTGAATCAGCAAATTGAAATTTTCTAAGTATCTCTGCAACATATTTGTCTTGACTAATAAATATGCCTTCAAATGATTGCTTAACTTGCAAACCCAAAAAGAATGTAAGTTCCCCCATGGAACTCATCTGAAACTTATCTTTCATAAGTTTCTCAAACTCTAAACACATCTCTTTCCTAGTAGATCCAAAGATAATGTCATCCACATACACCTGCACTAACAGAAGATCCTTCTTGTGTTGTTTGATGAAAAGTGTCTGATCAATCTTTCCTCTTTGAAATCCATTTTCTAATAAATAGGAAGCTAGTGTTGCATACCAAGCTCTTGGTGCCTGATGAAGGCCATATAGAGCTTTCACTACTCTGTACACTTTGTTTGGATGTAATGGGTCAATGAAGCCTGGAGGTTGTGAAACATACACCTCTTCTTCAATTGTTCCATATAAAAATGCACTCTTGACATCCATTTGGTAGACTGTGAAGCCTAAAAATGAAGCATAAGCTAAGAAAAGCCTAATTGCCTCAATCCTTTCTACTGGAGCATAAACCTCATCATAGTCTATTCCTTCTTCTTGTATGTACCCTTGCGCTACTAATCTAGCCTTATTCTTAATCACAATTCCTCTTTCATCCCTTTTGTTCTTGAACACCCATCTAGTGCCAATTACCTTTGCATTCCTAGGTAAATCAACTAGCACCCAAACCTTTTGAATCTTGAACTGAAGAAGCTCTTCTTGCATAGCCTCTAACCAGCTTGAATCATCTAGGTCCTTAAGAATATTCTTTGGTTCAGCTTATGAGAGAAAACATACGAACAAGCAAGAGTTTGAAAGCTCATGCTGTTTTGAAGCATAAAGGGCATCAAGAAGCCCTTGTTGGTCTGAAGTCATCAATTGATGTCTTGTCTTCACACCAGATTTTACATCTCCAATCACATGTTCCAGGGAGTGAAATTATTGAATTCTTGTTTGTGGAGTAGAAGGAACTTGATAATTTGATGGAAGATTGTTGAAATCCACCTCATTATCTGAGAATTCTGCTTCTTTTGTTTATGAAGTTCTAGCAGTTGAAAGCTCTATCTCAGCAGTACAAACTGCTTTTGAACTGCTAACTTGACTGTCTTGTTTCTCAGTTCCATCTTTCTTGCTTTTATCTTCAACACCTTCTTTAGCCTTGCCAGAAGAAGATTCATCAGTTGTTGAAGTTGATTCCACAATTGTACTTGACCATATTGACATGATCACATCATTTTGATCTTTCTCTAACTCTGCCTCATTTGTTGTATTCGAACCTGCAAAATCATTAGTTTCTGCAACAAAAGGCACATAAGTCATTGAATTGGTTAGATACTCTAGATCAAAAAGCCATTTTGGTCCTTGACCTTCTACATTGGATTTGTTTTCTAAAAACTCCACATGTAGATTTTCTTCTACTATTTCTTTTCTTGTGTTGTAAACTCTAAATGCTTTGCTATTAAGAGAATAACCAACAAAGAATCCTTCATCTGCTTTACCATCGAATTTTCCTAAACGGTCTAAGGTATTGAGAATGGTCACATGACATCCAAAAGGTCTAAGAAATCCTATTGCAGGAGTTCTACCATTAAAAAGTTCATATGATGTCTTATTGTGAGGCTGCACAACTAAAACTCTATTCTGAACATAACAAGCAGTGTTGACTGCCTCAGTCCAAAAATTGATTGGTAGCTTAGAATCGGCTAACATTGTTCTAGCAGCTTCAATTAGTGTTCTATTCTTTCTTTCAGCTACTCAATACTGTTGTGGAGTTCTAGCAACACTAAATTCTCTCCTAATACCTTTTTGTTTGCAGAAGTCATCCATAACTCTATTCTTAAACTCTGTCCCATTATCACATCTAATGACTTTCACTTTCTTGCTTACTTGGTTTTCTATCTGTGTAATGAAGTCCTTAAGGATGCTTGATGTCTCATCCTTAGTGGCTAAAAAGAAAACCCATGTAAATCTACTATAGTCATCAGTAATAACTAGACAATATCTCTTATGCATTATGCTCATTACTGAAACAGGTCCAAATAAGTCCATATGCAGCATAAACAAAGATTGATTGATAGAGTTAAAAATCTTGGGCTTACAAGTGGCTTTGTGTTGTTTGCCTTTAAGACAAGCAATGCATGTTTGATCATTTTCAAATCTTTTATGAGGTAAACCTCTTACCAAACCATTTTTAACAGTTTTATTTATGGTTTTGAAGTTAATATGACCAAGCCTTCTATGCCATTTCATTGATTCATCCAATGTGGTCTTTGTAACAAGACAAGTTAAATTCTTTTTAGGAACAATGTTCTTCATGTCAACACTGTACATATTTCCCTTTCTAGGAATTCTAAGAAGTACTTGACTTTCATCAGGCATCTTAAAATCAGGAGAAAGTACAAGACATTCAGTCTCACAGAAAAGAACATTATTCTTTTTGTCACACATTTGTGAGACACTAAAAAGATTATAATTTAGCTCTTTTACATAGTACACATCTTCAAAATCTAAATTTCCGGTTTTGATTGTACCTTTACCAGAAATTTTGCCACGAACACCCCCTCCAAAGGTAACATATCCTCCATTGAAAGCTTCAAAATCTGAAAGATAAGACATGTTGCCTGTCATGTACCTTGAACATCTACTATCTGAGTATCCTTGATCCTCTTCCTGATCATTTGAATGTTCCTGCACACAACTAAGAGTGTTAGTTTCTTTTGGGGATCCAAGCCATTACTGACTTGGATCTGCCTCTTGCATCAATATAATTCAATCTTTTAAGGACAGTTGATGCAACATTGGATTTAAGAGTCCAACATGCTGAGGCCTTAACAGAATTTGCCCTGTTTTTCCAAGCAGTAGTACCAACTGCTTTCCTGGCAGTTTTAACTGCCGGCTTTGCAGTTGTACTCTTTGGTTTCCAAACTTGTTTTTGAACCACTGCTTTTAATTGAATGGGCCTTGTAACAGTTTTTGGTGCATGTTTAAAAGTTATTTTTGCACTTTTAACTATTTGTTTTGGGTTAACAGTCTTAAATGGTCTAGTAGTTGAAACTGCTTGCCTAGCAGTAGAGACTGCTGTCGAGACTGCTCTGGGTTTCAAACTTTTAGACTTAGAGTGAAAGTGAGTTTGAGGATTTTGCCTTTTGTAATTCACCCTATTGTTTTCATAACCAGATAACCAATGGTTGCAGAAAGCTGCAAGATGGTTGATGAAGCGAAAAGTGTACCGCTTTTAGGGGGTCATTTAAGCCCTAAATCGTATTTATTTGATCAAATATTGCCCTAAATCTTTCCTTTTGTCATTTTAGGTACTTTGGAGAAGAAATCTGGAAAAGGAAGCATTTTGGACGTTTTTGGAGCATAAAAGTGAAGAGAACGACAAAGTCTCAAAAATCTGCTGAAAGGTACCTGTGACGGCGTCAAGCCCCAATGTGACGCCGTCAACCCTTGACGCGCCAGAGAGGATTTTGGAGGATTAAAAGGGGACGGCGTCAAGAAGGCCATCAAGAAAACCTAACCGCGGCGAGGTGACGGCGTCACACTCTATAACGTGACGCCGTCAGATCTGTTTTCCTATATATACTTTCATAATTTTTAGTCATTAGTGTGCAACTTTGTGAGGAGAAACCCTAAGACGATTTTTCTGCCATTTTTAAGGGTTTTATACCATTGGATCTCCCATGTTCAATTGAAGATAAGTAATCAATTAATCATTCAATATGTCTATGTGTTGTTTGATTATATCTTGTTCTTGTCTTTTATTTAACATGCTAGGCTAGATTTATCTTGTGTTTGCTTAGATCTAATGAAACCTAACTATTGATTATTGGTTGTTGGTGTGTTATTAATTGTATTGGATGATTGTTTATCGATGTTAGGCTTAAGAAAACTGGCTAACCTCCTATACGGTAACTTGCTTGAACGTCTTAAGAAATATGAACCAATGCGTACTAAGGTTTTTATGGTTGTATTTAATGCATGAGCGAATTCTAGTGATCCCATGTTAGGAGCTTCTTAGCCGGCTCGACATAGGAGTGAAGTAGGAGCTTATAGAGTTGGGGAAGTACGTACGCCACCCCACGATTGGTATTAAGGAATACACCCGTCATCCACGCAATTAATACACACTAATCAACCGGTAAAAGATAGTTAGGGAGTAAGGAAATCTAAGTAAACACATTTCTCTCCATATAAGTTCCACAACCTTTTTATTTTCAGTCATTTTATTTTATTTGTAATTGTAGTTATTTGGGTTAGTTGACTAGCAACTAATTCCGCCCACTCCTTCAAACCCGAGATTTTACTTGCTTTTATAAAAAAAATATAAAAATACAAAAAGAATCTTCCCTCACCCTTAGACCTATTAGAGTAGCTTTTCAATCCTAACGACACTATTCCCCTAGAGAACGATCAATCCCTCGGTACTTGCCACTACACTATACTACATCGGTCAGGTACACTGCCTGGTGGGGATTGCAAGCCTCTTGAGATCCCTCGAGAGGTAAAACCTGTTGTAAGGTCGCAAAACCACGCATCAAGTTTTTGGCGCCGCTTCCGGGGAGTAGTTATTTCTTAGGTTGAAATTTATTTTTATTAGGTCTACTCACAAGATTCCTATCAAGTGAGATTTTTCTTTCTATTTTTGTAGCTTTCTCGTAGTCTATCTTTTCTTTGTGATTTTGTTTGTAATTTGCTTCAAATGGACTTTTCACTTAGACTTCTAAGATTGCAAAATATGTGTAAGGAATTAAATATTCCATAGATTTGATGATCAAAAACAAGAAGAATGAAACATATAGAATACAGAATGATAAGCAAAATACATGGTACTGCCAGTTCAAGAAAGGTACTGTTAGTGTATTTTATGGTACTGCTGGTCCAAGAGCAAGGTACTGCTAGACCAACAAGGTACTGCTGATTTACAAGCAAGGTACTGCTAGTTTAACACAAAGGTACTGCTAGTTCAACACAAAGTTACTGCTAGTACAACAAGGTAATGCTAGTACAAAATAAAGACTGCTGCTAGTGTAAACAACCTGCTGCTAGTTCAAACGAAGGTGCTGATGAATCAATGAGTCACTCTGCTGCTACAAAGATAAGAACGAAAAAGATATTATTTTGTATGAGTCATGTTTATACAAATATAATATCTAGATATTTTATCAAGTCATCAAGTTGAACACTCAAGATACAAGTTGTATCTTATTGACTTGACACATGTAAAAGCAAGTGGATGACTAAAGACTTATCAAATTTATAATGATCTCCTTATGTTATAATAGGAAGATCACACCCTTAGATAAAAGTATGCTTCACAGTGAAACAAAGTGAACATCAAAAGTGTGTCTTGGTTGTGATTGAACAATCAACACAAAAGTGCTTCGTACTCTCAAATTACAATAACACAAAGTTGTGTTAAAATGTAAAGCACTTAAAGAGTATGTGTGGGAACATCAGACATGGGGTCTGATGAACATTAGACATGGGGTCTGATGTTGTTAGGTTTGTTTAGCCTCAAGAATCTTTGATTCCTGTTAGAGTGTAACCGTGCTATAATTGATCACATAGCATTGGGGCTTAGTTGGAATAACAAATGATGAACTTGGAAAAACCTTGTTGTGATAGTATTGTTTCTTTCATTAGAATATTCCGTCAATATTATCATTGTGCTTGTAATAGCCAAAATCCTAGATCAAGGCTTAACAGCCCGGAGTCCATAAACGATCACGTAACTTGTTTTAGTTGATGTTAGTCGATCTAAAATAAGTTTTCTCAATATGGTTGAGTGGCTAGAACACCAAGAAGTTCAAAATACCTCATTTAGAGACACTTATGAATCATATGAGCCTTCACCTAGGATAGATTCTTATGAACAACCTCCATGTTTAGGATCTTGTTTTAGTGAGGCTAATAGGAAAAGTGACCTAATTTGCCAAGGAATTATGGATAGAGCCGTATCAATAAACCATAAGTTGGATGAAGCACTAGGTTTGTTATTATCACTACCTAAGAAAAAAATTGATGAGGATATAGGTGATCTTGACACGTGGAATGATGAGGTAAATAACATAAGCCCACAAAATACTCAACCATCATTTGAGGCACCCACACCGCTCGTGACTTACCCGAAAGAAGTAGAAGAGACTTTAGGAATCCCGATGGAGGTAGAACCCTTGGACCAAGCACAACTAGAGGATATAGGTTTGAACACTTTTAGTGATGACCTTACTCTTAGTTCTAGGGAATTTCCTAGTGTTGATGAGCCGGAACCTCAACCTTTACACATCTTTTCATCCTTAGATTTACATCTAGGAGACAAAAGAGGAACCGACCCACCCATAAACCAATATTTTCCGAGTAGTTTTAGGATGAAGGAAGCCATTCACTCACCCCCTTCACCTCACGTGGCATATTTCCACCCTAAGGGTGTGTATCGCTACTTCCACCCGCACTTAATCCTAAGTGTAGGGAAAACCTCCCCTATTTCCGTTAAATAAGGGTAGAGTCGGGCTCGTGACTCGAACAAAAACAAACGCTTCTTGGGAGGCAACCCAAGCTTTATTTGCTTTGTGTGTTTATTTATTTGTTTGTTTGATTTTATTTGCTTCCGTATGTATGTTTAATTTTTATTATTATTGATTTATGTTCGAGACTAAATTGTGAAAATGCTTTATCTTGTTTTTAACTTCGTCTTAACTACATATAAAGGTATTTTGCAAAAAGATAAGTGTAAGGGAAATCCAAATCGGTTTATTAGAACAAATGAACATGAATCATAACAATATTAAATTAACATACATATTAGTAATTGTTTGAGTCAAATGCTTGTATCGAGTCATAATGATATTTTCCAGGATTTCCAGGAAGTAAGGTATAGGTTTTTCCAAAAATTTTCCGGAAACTTAACATGAGAATTCTGTCAGATCATTTCTGACGGCGTCAGGCCTTACAACCTGACGGCGTCAGGTTTTAATTTTTTGAAATTTTTGAAAGTTTTGTTTTCATAAAAAGTTTTTATTAAATCTCTAACTTATAAACTCCAGGAATCTGCAAAATTATCATTCCACAAGCATTATATCCTTATACAGATTTATCCCGCCGATGTTATGCAGGTTTTCGTGTTTGTTTTCTCAGGTTTAACAGGTTATTTTGGACAAGGAGATGTATGTGGAATCTAGATTTTGGCGCTGCTTTAGTCTTGAAGCTTCAACATTACCTTGGAAGAAGATCTAACCATGTTACCCCTTTATCCACCGAGCGAATCAGGGGAGTATTTGATTTCATTCTTTTACCTTATTACTTTTACATCTTGTTATTTGAACATTGGGGACAATGTTCATCTTAAGTGTAAGGGGGGGTAAAGTACGATACATTAGAGAATGCTATTACGCTTGATTTTTCGTTTGTTTAATGGTAGATGTGTAATAAAACTGAGAGAAATACCTGTTAGGGCAATTTTAGTGCCAAATTAAAATTTTTTTTTACAACATATAGGAGTGAAACTTTGGTCTTAATGAGCGTCTCACGGATAGGAGTTATACGACTAGCACAAAACCGTACCACTAAAAAATTTTCCACCCTCAAATATGTGAGGTTCGCCCCTAGAATTGGTAGGAAAAGCATTTATGCTATGATGTGTGTACCGGTAGCACTTAGATTCTAGAACTTGCGTTAGGACCATTCCGAGGCCACAAGTGAGACTACATTCGTGTAGTTAGATTTACTACATGATAAGAGGCATTAGGATTAACCCATTATTTTACACCTGTGTTTTTGTTATAATTATGTTGGCTACATTAGTCAAGTAATTCTCCCACACCCGTTGCGTTGTACTCATTTTTAGTACACGATACCCCTAGTACACCCCTCAGAGCCTATCTTTTCATTTCTAACTTTAAGCATTTTACTTAAAGTAAGAATTTGTTTACACCCCACTTAAATGTACACCCAAATCGCCGTAGCCTACCTTGTATGCACTCATCTTTAGTGCATTATTGTGACAACATTTGTTTAAACCCCAAGTTAATTATCTAATTGATTACATGGTTGCTAAGTCGAGTCATATCCTTGTACATATTGTTTTGGGACGATTGGGACTCATGGGTAAAGTACTAGTGTAATGGAGTAATGGGGAAGAACAACATTATTACCCCCATATGTGCTAAATATTTTAAAAGTACTCCAAGTGTTTCGATTATCTTAATTTGAGTCGATAGAATAGTAATTGTAAAGTTATGTAAAAGTTCAAGTGTAAGGGGAGAACCGAGGCCCCTATGATGTATTATTTTGGATGGTAGGGCAAGAGTGTATGCACACACAAAAAAAAAAAAAAAAAAAAAAAAAAAAAAAAAAAAAAAAAAAAAAAGGTAGAAAAAACATACGGACTACCATCCCGTTTCATTTTATGTTTATTTTATCTTTTTGTCATTTCTTTCATTAGCTTAAGTCGAGTCTAGTCTTGGCTTAGCAACACCATTTTGTACATGTAATTAATCAAGATATTTAACTCGCCACCAGTAAAATATCCTTTATCCAACAAAACCGTGTTTATCATATCCCTACACCTAACGTTATAACCCGTTTAAAAGCCCTCTTTGATAGTTTATCTTAGGTGCTTACGCCTAGTGGAGGAGGTTTTTGATCCTTTCCCAAGCCTATGGTAATCTATTTGCTATGACAGGTAGTGAGAGATATTATTCATTTTCATTTATGAGATATACTTTTATGACACCTGAGAGATGTGAGTATCTAAACACTACTTGTGAGGTGCTAGTCTGTAATCTCCGTGCTTATTATGATTAAAGTGGAACGACTATTTGTTGTAATTACTTTTATATTAGCGTTAAATGACCCCTAACTTGTATTTTGATTAGAATAAAAGCGCATTTGCTTGAGGACAAGCAAATCTCAAGTGTAAGGGTATTTGATGAAGCGAAAAGTGTACCGCTTTTAGGGGGTCATTTAAGCCCTCAATCGTATTTATTTGATCAAATATTGCCCTAAATCGTTCCTTTTGTCATTTTAGGTACTTTGGAGAAGAAATCTGGAAAAGGAAGCATTTTGGACGTTTTTGGAGCATAAAAGTGAAGAAAACGACAAAGTCTCAAAAATCTGCTGAAAGGTACCTGTGACGGCGTCAAGCCTCAATGTGACGCCGTCAACCCTTGACGCGCCAGAGAGGATTTTGGAGGATTAAAAGGGGACGGCGTCAAGAAGGCCATCAAGAAACCCTAACCGCGGCGAGGTGACGGCGTCACGCTCTATAACGTGACGCCGTCAGATCTGTTTTCCTATATATACTTTCATAATTTTTAGTCATTAGTGTGCAACTTTGTGAGGAGAAACCCTAAGACGATTTTTCTGCCATTTTTAAGGGTTTTATACCCTTGGATCTCCCATGTTCAATTGAAGATAAGTAATCAATTAATCATTCAATATGTCTATGTGTTGTTTGATTATATCTTGTTCTTGTCTTTTATTTAACATGCTAGGCTAGATTTATCTTGTGTTTGCTTAGATCTAATGAAACCTAACTATTGATTATTGGTTGTTGGTGTGTTATTAATTGTATTGGATGATTGTTTATCGATGTTAGGCTTAAGAAAACTGGCTAACCTCCTATACGGTAACTTGCTTGAACGTCTTAAGAAACATGAACCAATGCGTACTAAGGTTTTTATGGTTGTATTTAATGCATGAGCGAATTCTAGTGATCCCATTTTAGGAGCTTCTTAGCCGGCTCGACATAGGAGTGAAGTAGGAGCTTATAGAGTTAGGGAAGTACGTACGCCACCCCACGATTGGTATTAAGGAATACACCCGTCATCCACGCAATTAATACACACTAATCAACCGGTAAAAGATAGTTAGGGAGTAAGGAAATCTAAGTAAACACATTTCTCTCCATATAAGTTCCACAACCTTTTTATTTTCAGTCATTTTATTTTATTTGTAATTGTAGTTATTTGGGTTAGTTGACTAGCAACTAATTCCGCCCACTCCTTCAAACCCGAGATTTTACTTGCTTTTATAAAAAAAATATAAAAATACAAAAAGAATCTTCCCTCACCCATATACCTATTAGAGTAGCTTTTCAATCCTAACGACATTATTCCCCTAGAGAACGATCAATCCCCCGGTACTTGCCATTACACTATACTACATCGGTCAGGTACACTGCCTGGTGGGGATTGCAAGCCTCTTGAGATCCCTCGAGAGGTAAAACCTGTTGTAAGGTCGCAAAACCACGCATCAATGGTCAAAACTACCACATGTGTAACAAGCTTTGTTATAAAAAGCAAAGTCATCACCTAATTGGTTAGACTTGAGGTTGTTCCAGTTCCTTTGGTTACCTCTGGGCTTGTTGGTGGTTCTGTATTGCTCACAATATCTAACTGGTTGCCTAACATGCTTAATGTTTGATTTAGGCCTATCAGTATTGTGTTTGACTATCTTAGGAACACTTGTTCCTACTTTCTTAACCACTTCAGGTTTAGACATAACCTGTTCTTCTTCATCATCACTACCAGTTGTACAATCCTCAACAACTATAGCATCTCCTTTCTTAACAAAGGACACCTTGTCCTGATAAAGTAAAGTTTTATCTAAACTTTTACTTATCTTTTCTACCTTAAGGCTCTTACTAGCCTTAGAACCATATTCCATGATTGGTTCTTGAAACTCAGCTAAACCTGTATGTGCTAGGTCAA
The DNA here is from genome assembly GCA_021014915.2 of Artemisia tridentata subsp. tridentata. Classification (NCBI taxonomy): domain Eukaryota; kingdom Viridiplantae; phylum Streptophyta; class Magnoliopsida; order Asterales; family Asteraceae; genus Artemisia; species Artemisia tridentata. The sequence goes on from CP139507.1 coordinate 210,814,289, forward strand.
CACCTGGAGGTGAAGGAACACCTCTATATGGTGGAGGGACAGTTTTGTAACCTACACCTGAATTAGCTTTATCAATAACCTGAGCTTCCCAAATCTTATTCATTCCTTCTGAGGAATGTGCTAGAGTATCTATAGTTATCTTAACATTTTCTTTCTCATTTTTGACTTCAGATAAACGTTTACTTTGATCATTAAGTAATTCATCTCTAAATGCTATTCCTCTTGTTAAAGCATTTAAGTCATCAGTAAACGTAGATTCATTCTTTTGAAAATGATGGATTTGTTTTTCTAGAACTCCTACACACCTCTTATGATTAGCTAAATTATGAAGGGCATCAATTAACTCTTCTCTAAAAGCATCAAATCTCTTTTTAATGTCTTCATAATTTTTAAGATTAGGACATGAATTAGTACAAGTAGAAATGACATCTACCTCTGAATCAGAAAAAGCCATTAGAGCAAATTCATTGGCCATAAGAGCAGCATTTGGTGGTGCTTCCTCTTCATTAGCCATAGAGCTCCAATCATATCCAATACCATCAATAGCCAGCATAGCCTTTGGCTCTTCCACCAGTACTTCCTTCTTTCTCTCTTGCTTATACCATGTGTTCCTATTATCCTGCTTCCTTGGGCTTCTACATTCTTTAGCAAAGTGTCCCAACCTATGACAGTTAAAACATTCCACTTTCTTCTTATCAAACCCAGCAGTATCATTACCATTTATGGTAATCTGCTTTCCAGTTTTTTTCCAAAACTTCTTAGCCCTCATGCTAAGTAAAGCAACTTGCCACTTAATATCCATCTCTTCCAAATCATCACCATCTACCTGCTCAAGGTCTTCATGATTTAAAGGAGAACCACTAGATTGACTGGTTATAAAGGCATAAAATGTTGGATCTCCAAGTCCAGCAATATCCTTTTGTAAACTAGTAGAAGGACCACCATAAGTAGCATTAGAAACACCTTCAACTTCATCTACCTCTTCTGAATGACTAACACTAGGAACTGATAAGAGTGCAGCATTCCCAGAACTAGTACCATAATTTCCACCCCTCTTTAGACTTTGTTCAACAATTTTAAAGTTATTGAACAAATCATTAAGCTTCATTGTTTCAATTTCTGGTTTGTTCATCCAGACAATAACATGAGTATGGAAATCATTAGGTAGACTTTTCAAGAACTTCATGTTGAGATCTTCCTTCTCTGTCTCAACACCCAACACAGCTAACTGACTTACAAGCTTGTGTAGTCTTGAAAATAGCTTATCAAAAGACTCATTACTAAAAGCAGTAAAGTTTTCAAATTGTTGCTTTAGTAATGTCTTCTGTGTCTTTTTGGTAGTTTCATTACCACCAAACCTTGCACAAATCTCTTCAAAAAGAGTTTTTGCATCAAGATATTTGCTAAAAGATAGCATCTGCTCACTAGGAATGGTCATAAGCAACAAGTTTCTTGCTTTCTGATCATTTCTCTTTTGTATCTTTTCATCATTGGAAACTGGTCCAGTATTTCTTTTTCTAACTATTTTCCCTTCAAAAAGAACATCTGAATAGCCTAAAGTGAAGGAATCACCATACTGAATTATGTCCCAAAGAGCATAATCTTGAACCATAAAATATTGCTCAACTCTCATCCTCCATAACTCAAACTCATTGGGTTTGATCATGGGCAACTTTGCAGCAACATTTGTTTGAACATCTTGTACATCCATTTCTTGTTTCTTCTAAAAACAACAATATCAACCTGAGCTCTGATACCAATTGCCAGGACCCTCTAGATACACTATAAGGTGGTTAAACCTTGTCAACTTTGTGTATATGATATGTTGTGTTAATATGATTAAGTGCGCGGAATTCACTCAATCACACTTAGAAGGTTGTGTATGTTATGGAAATGGAATTGTTATGTTTGTTAGTTAGCAATGAACACATAAAGATTAACACCAAACGATTCAATATTATTAAAGATAATAATACGAGTGATCTTAAAATATCACTAGGGTTACAACCTTGAATCTTAAGTTTTTCTAACTTTTGATATTCTTGTGTTTTGTTCTAGTTCTAACTGTTATGAGTTATAAACTAATAACACACTTAGACACTTAAATATCGACACATAATATCGAGTCTAAGATCTTCTTTTATAGTCCAAGAAGATCTTTACATATTGCTTAAAGTCTTAGCCGACTTACTTGTTAACTTATATTGAGTGTGTCAGTACATAAGATACAACATGTATCTGTGTACACAACTTGTTAACTAAGCACATGGAGTAAGATATTATCTACCATATATTGTTGACTTTAGTACACTAATATCTTTTCAATACTTATCCATCTAGCAGTCTCAACTCAACAGTATCAACTAGCAGTCTCTTATTTGTACCAGCAGTTGGAACGGTTAGTTATAACTTGAGCAGTCCTAAGATTTACATCAGCAGTTGGAACTGTTAGAGAATTTCTTCTCAGCAGTTGGAACTGTTAATACTTGTAATTCTTGAAACTTAATCTTCAGAACATTTAATTCCTAACAGATACTTACAGTGATGTTTAGAGCTCAATTTGGTGGAAAAAGATGGCCTAAATTGCGAGTTTGGTGAATTATGGGTCGAGTTCCAGTAGGTGTTTGAATGTTGGGAAGTGTGACGAATAGTAAAGGAGTTTATTTAATATATAAAAACCTGTTCACCAAGTGATGGATCCGGCGGATCCAAAACAAGGGTTCCGCCCTTGTTGTCGTTTGGATCCGCAGGATCAGAACACAGGTTTGGTTTTTGTCGTGTTTGGTTAATCTTAAGGTTCGAGTTAATGTTTAATCTACTCACTAGGATCCATTAATCCTAAACCAAGTCTAAGATAGTTGAAAGGTTCTCTCTTGAGAGGTTTTGTGAGGATATCGGCAATGTTGTCCTCTGAGGAAACTTTCTCAATTGAGATGTTTCCCTTCTGAACATTGTCACGTAGGAAGTGATGACGTATTTCAATGTGTTTGGTTCTAGCATGTTGGACTGGATTTTTGCTAAGACCGATAGCTCCTTTGTTATCACAAAGAATGGGAATGTCGTTGAGTACAATTCCATAGTCGATGAGAGCTTGTTTCATCCACAGTGCTTGTTGGTAAGCTTTTCCTGCTGACACGTACTCGGCTTCAGTTGTTGATATGGCGAGGGTTGTTTGTTTATTAGCAAACCATGAAGTGAGACAATGTCCTACAAAAGTACAAATACCGCTTGTACTTTTCCTATCAACATAATCACCAGCATGGTCTGAGTCGGCATACACTATGGTTTCCATTCCCGTCCCTTTTGGATACCATAATCCTAGATGTGTAGTACCTTTTATGTACCTAAATATCCGTTTAACGGCTTCAAGATGGGATGTTTTGGGATCTTCTTGAAAGCGTGCACATAGACAAACACAAAACATAATGTCCGGTCTACTAGCCGTTAGGTAGAGTAAACTACCAATCATCCCTCTATATTTAGTGTTATCTATGGATTCACTTTCGTCATCCTTGGTGAGTTTGGTTTCGGAAGACATTGGTGTTTTTATAGGTTTAGAATCTTCAAGACCAAATTTCTTAAGCATATCCTTGATATACTTAGATTGGTTGGAGAATATCCCATCTTCTAATTGTTTTATTTGGAGACCTAAGAAAAAGTTTAGTTCCCCCATCATACTCATTTCAAACTCATCATGCATGATTTTTGAAAATTCATCGCATAACTCTTGACAAGTTGATCCGAATATAATATCATCCACATATATCTGTACTATGATAATATGTGATCCCTTTTTCTTGGTAAAGAGAGTGTTGTCTACTAGGCCCATGGTATACTTATGGTCAACTAGGAAGGTCTTAAGTCGATCATACCAAGCTTTTGGTGCTTGCTTAAGTCCGTAAAGCTTTCTTAAGTTTGTAGACATGATTAGGTTTTTCAAAATCGGCAAAGCCGGGAGGTTGTGCTACATACACTTCCTCATTAATAAAACCGTTTAAAAAAGCACTTTTGACATCCATTTGAAATAGTTTAAACTCATGTGCACATGCATATGCAAGTAATATCCTAATGGACTCAAGTCTAGCTACGGGTGCAAAAGTCTCATCATAATCTATACCTTCTTGTTGATTTTAGCCTTGTGCTACTAGCCTAGCTTTGTTTCTAGACACAACTCCATTTTCATCCATTTTGTTTCTAAAAACCCATTTTTTTACCTATTATGGTTTGATTTTTAGGTTGTGGGACTAATGTCCAAACGTCATTTCTAACAAATTGATTTAATTCTTCTTGCATCGCAATGACCCAAGATTCATCTTTTATGGCTTCATTAACATTTTAGGTTCAATTGTTGAAACAAAACAAAAGAAATTACTTTCATTTTGAGCTTTAGACCTTAATGTTCTTTCATTGATTTTTCCTATGACGTTTTCTAATGGATGACTTTTGGTTTCTTTGATATTAACTATTTCTCTTTTTACCAGTTCATCTTCTTTCTCACTTTCAATATTTTCCTGATTATCAACCATTTGACTTTCAACTAAGTCATCATCTACCAAAGGTGATGTCTTAGAGGGAGGCGAACTTTCATCGAATGTTACGTTCAATGATTCCTCGACTTTTGAGGTTTATTTGTTCAAAACTATATATGCTTTACTAGTTTGTGAATATCCTAGAAATACACCTTCATACGACTTTGGGTCAAACTTGGTGAGATAATCCTTTGTGTTTAAAATGAAGCACTTGCTTCCCAACACTCTAAAATATCCTAAAGTAGGCTTTTTGCCTCTGTATAACTCATATGGAGTCTTATTCAAGAAAGGTCTAATTAGAACTCGATTTAGAATATATGTGGATGTATCTACAGCGTGACACCAAAACTTTTGAGGTATGTTTTGTTCATTTAACATGGTTCTACTCATTTCTTGAATTGTCCTATTTTTGCGTTCTACCACACTGTTAGATTGAGGGATTCGAGGAGCTGAGAAATTATGAGTTATGCCATTGGCATCACAAAAAGCTCCAAATTGGATTTCATTGTCAAATTCACGACCATGGTCGGTTCTTATTGACACTATATTACTTCCTTTTTTATTTTGAATTTTCTTACTTAAGATTTCAAATTTATTAAAAGCTTCGTTTTTATTTTTCAAAAACTTAGTCCATGTATACCTAGAGTAATCCTCTACTATTACCAAAGTATATAAGTTTCCCCCGTAACTTTGTATAGCGGATGGACCAAACAAATCCATATGTAATAATTCTAGACACCTAGATGTAGACACCATGTTTTTAGCCTTATGGCTATTATGAACTTATTTTCCTATTTTGCAAGCATCACATAAGTGTTGGTCATATTTCAACTTGGGCAGGTTCCTAACGAGTTCCTTAGATGATAAAGATTGAATTAACCTCATATTAGAATGACCTAAGCGTCGATGCCATAGAGTTGAGTTTTCATCCAAGGAGGTAAGACAAAGCTTGTCTTTAGGTGTTTTATCTAATTTCATGACATACACATTATTCTTTAAAACACCTTTTCCTACTGTTATGCCGTTTTTAAGTATTTTACTTCCATTTTCACTAAAAATGACGTTATACTTTTTGCGGCACAATTGACTTATACTAAGCAAGTTAAAACCTAAATTATCTACATGAGCAACATCATCGATAGATAGAGAGTCATGAGAAATCGTACCTTTTCTGATGATTTTACTTTTAAGCTTGCTACCAAATGTGACATTACCTCCGTCGTATACTTGGTAGGTAGAGAAAAGGCTTTTGTTTCCCATCATGTATCTTGAACACCCACTATCTTTAATCCACTCATCTGGTTCTAGTTCAACTTTTAAGCACACCTAATGTTCAAGAAGAACTCAAGCATTTGGTCCCCAATATCTCATGGGTCCGTTTGGGTTAAACATAACATTATCATGGTTCATGTAAGGAAATGGTGGACAAGTGTTCCAAGGCATATAATTAGGACCTTGAAAGTTTCTAGACATGTTTTGGTTCCAATTATTTTGGTAATGATGTTGCGAGTTAAAATTACTTCTTGGAAAGGGGTGTTTGGGAAAACTGGTTTTAGGTGTCTTTTGAATCGTTTTAACTCTATACTCATTTCTAACTTGGCCTTTTCCTATAGAGACTGATTGTTTTTTTTTTTTTTTTTTTTTTTTTTTTTTTTTTTTTTTTTGTTAACAGTTGTACTAGTGCTAGGTTTTCTAGTGACCTTTACAAATTCAGTACGATTCGTTTTAAGAACCTTCTGTTCATCAACAGTACCAGCGGATCCCTTGGGTACAACTGGCAGATCCAAAATTTTGGATCCGTCGGATCCGTGGGTGTCTGACTGAGTTGGAACAGTTTCTTTTTCTTTCACTGTTTGTTTCTTAAGCTCACTTAAGCTTCCTAGTTTCATAAAACCTAGTCCGGTTTAATCATGATGTAATTTTTGCATCTTCATTATCTCATCTATACAGCTTATATTTTTATCAAACTTTTTAAACTTAGAATTTTGTTTGATAAGTTCTTCCTGTGTAGACTTAAGTATTTCTAGTTCTAATTTAAGTTCCTGACATGACACACACGTTTCTTTAACATTTTTACCTTTTTCCATTCGTATCTCCTTTTCTTTAAGCCAATAAACTTCGTTTTCTAAAAGTGTCATTTTGGTTTTTAAGAACTTGTTTTTGTTTATGATTTTTAAAGTTATATCACACAGTTTGTTATATTCTATTTCTAAGGTTTCATCATCTATAGAAGAGTATGATGATTCAGAATGTACCTCTTCTGTGTCATGAGCCATAAGAGCAACTTCGTCGTTCTTAGGCTCGTCATCATCTCCTTCACTATCACTTCAAGCTCCACTGACAAAGGCTCTTTGAGACTTGTTCTTTGGAGGCTTTGGACATTCTCCTAATAAGTGACTAGAATCACCACACCTATAACACTTCCTGTCTACCTTTCCTTTCCTATCATCATGGTCTTTTTGGAAGGATTTCTTTTCTTCACGAGGTGGTCTAACAAACTTTCCTCATCTCCTGAAGAATTTCTTGAAATCTCTTACCGCCATGGCATATTCTTCGTCTTCGCTACTAGAACAAGAGTCTTCATCACTTGACTCAACTCTAGCTTTGAAGGCAATGGACTTCATTTTCTCCTTCTTGCCTTTAACTATTTCTGAGTCTTTTTCCATCACCATTTCGTGAACTTTGAGATTTCCTATGAGCTCGTCCAGTGTCATACTTGAAAGATCCTTAGATTCTTCAATAGCTGTCACTTTTGCTCTCCACTTCGGGTGGAGTGCTCTTAGAAATTTCCTGACAAAATTCTTACTAGAAAAAGATTCATCAAGTGCTTTAAGAGATGTAATAATAGTATTAAACCTAGCAAACGCACTATCAATGGTCTCACCTTCAGAGATAACAAATTGTTCATATTATTGAACAAGAAGATCAATTTTGTTATCTTTGACTTGTGAGTTTCCTTGATGAGTGATAATTAGTGATTGCCAAATATCTTTAGCCGTTTTACACGTAAAAATTCTTTCATATTCTTTCTTAGGTAAGGCATTGTAAAACATCATTTTGGCTTCATTATTTTTGGTAATCAACCTCTTTTGCTCATCACTGTGACGAATAAAAGAAGTACCTACATTCCGACCACCTAAAATATCATTACTAATGGGCTTGTAATCACCCTCTACAATAATACACCACAGATCTATGTCCTTTGACTTCACATATGTCTCAAAGCTATTTTCCCAATATATGAAACAATTTGGTTCAAATAGTGGTGGCCTTTGCATAGATTGCCCTTCTTTAAAGTTTTCAAAATCCATTGATCGTTTCAAGTTTTTAAAATACAATATATTTTGAAAATCTTGAGTAACACCGCTCTGATACCAATTGTGGAAACTAGAAGGGGGGTTGAATAGTTTTACCGTTTTAAAATTAATTTGCTTTGTGACTTAACGTGATTTCAAAGTAAGTATACACAAACATACAATATAATATAAGTAAGTAAGGAAAGGAATGATCAAACCACACAACACGGATATTTATAGTGGTTCGGCTACAAAGACTCTCTTCCTTGCCCTACTTCACTCCTCGAGCCTCTAACTCGAGAGTTTATCTTCACTAAGAAACAAGCTCCCTTCTAGGCAGAGAAAACCTTTACACGTTGCTTAATCTTTATCCGGTACTAAGCTAAACACCGGGTTTTTTTTCAAGGGTACAACCACTCCCGTTGGTTCTTTAACAAGGGTACAACCACTCTCGTTGGTTCTTTCACAAGGGTACAACCACTCCCGACACTCTTTGTGTTTTAAGGACTAAAACACTAACCAAACTCTACTGAATAAATGATACAAAAAATAATGTGTGAACTAAAACAAAATCACACAGACTCTATACAAAAAGGATAACAACAGAAGGTTGATCCTTATATGCTGTGATCTTCTTTGCAACAAAGGAAAGATCATTGAAATGAAAGAATGATATGGGTTAGTGATATGTAAATGAATGAGTATGTATTTAAGCTATATGAGTGATGAAAATGGCCAAATGATCAGCTTGCTATTCATAGGCAAAGCTGAACAACAGTTGGCGGATCCGGCGGATCCCAAAAATTGGATCCGCCTTTGTATGGCTTTGGATCCCCCATGTCAGGCCAGCTAAGAGATCTTCATATCTTTCCAAATCTTGCACAATCTTTCCATATTTTCAAATGTCAACTCTTTGGCTTGAAGATCTAAACAAAATATCTCAAAATCTTTATAAGATATGTTCATGATGCATGCCATGATGTCATACTAATATTTAAAAATAAAGTTTCTATTTTAAGGAATAAACATGTAAATCTATGTAATGTTGTTCCTAGTAAACTTTGTAATGTGTAAATGTGTTTTAAAAAGACTTATCACTATAAATGTAAAAGACTTAATCTTATTTATGCTTTGCTTAAAGATAAACTTTGTAATTGTCATTAACAAAATTAAGCAAAGATCGTAAAATATAAATAACGTTTTTAGGACGATATTTGTATTAACAAAAGGGACTAAGTATAACACATATCCCACTTGCAAAAAAAATCAAACTAATCACTCACTCACTCAGAAAAATATTCGACTGAATTTTCACAAGGGTAGCAAGCAATTTTCTTGGGTATTTTGGTTAAGCATATTGTGGTTTGGAAGCTTGGGAAAAGGAAGTTTTGCACTTGGGTCATTGTTAGTTATTGTGTTTCTAGTTCATCTTCATCCTACACCAACACTTGTAAGCATAGTTATCAAAATCGCGATCCTGATCGTAGGATCTTACGATCCTACGATCCTACACAAAAAAAACGATCAGGATATTACCAAGATCGTGATTCGAGTAGGATCGTATCAGGATCGTAGGATCGCACGTAGGATCGTAGGATCGCCTATTTCTTTATTTTTTTTAATTTTTTATTTTTTACTATATTAACTTATTAAGCATAAGTCCATGTCTTAAAGCCCAATAACTAAGAATTCTTCATGAAAGCTATTATTTTGATGCTATTAATTGATTCTCTTTTGCAAGATTAATGAGTGTCAAATCATTATGCTTTTATGGACTATTTAGAAATAGTTTAGATGTGTCTTTTTGAGTTTATTATGAAAAACGATTTCGTGCTTCGTAACATGGCATAAGCTTGTTTTTGAAGTAAACTATCTAGATACTTGACCCAAATTTGTTCATAATTTATTTTATGTTTCATATAAAAGCATGAACTACATGTTAAAAATTTTCAGTAATATTATATGAATATCCTAATTTAATTTATTTGATATCAAAAAAAAATATTGTGTTGTCCTCTATTATAAATTATATCGTTTCATTTTCAAATACAATCCATTTATCTTTTTATATTAATCTATATAATGTAATAAAAAAGTCACAGAATCACGTACCAATAAATTAACACCATATTTTTGCATTAATCTAAATATCATGAAAAAACTATAATAAAAAACATTAAACAAGAAGTAGGTGCATGTATGTAGTAACTTTGTGCAAGTGAGCATTGCAATATATTTAATATTCTACTACTACGGTATTTGAACATATAACTTTTTCTTTTATCATCCATTTAGATTCGTTTATCATATGAAATATTATATAGAAATATAAAACTACAACCCCTATACAAAAATATATACATCTTCATAGGATCTTACGATCCCGATCCGATCCTACGATCACGATCTTGCAAAGACAAAAACGATCCTAGGTAGGATCCCGATCCTGACAACCTTGCTTGTAAGCATCATAAAACTCATTTCCACACATACATTATACCCATATATCATCTTATGTTCATTATTTATGTTTATATACACTTGTATTGTTGTAAGTTTGCCCTAAAGTTAAAAATAAAAACCAGACGTGCTGTCCAATTTTCACACAGCCCCCTTTTTGTGTAAGAATAATATTACTGGGCATTTTTATAAGCAAAATCAAAGCAACTACACCTACATATATGTGTTAGGTTGTACCACGTCGAATTTCGTATTTTTCCGAGTTGATTTGATATTTATTTCATATGGCCAAAATACTAAACCCGAACACCACAGTCTTAAAATACATTCTGACTTTGAATCTTGTTTTGAAACGGGGAACTTTCTGAGCATGGGAAAAGTAAATGGAGACCATATTTGGAAACTAGACTCGAATTAGATAGTTTTAGACTCCGAAAACGCGTTATTTCATGGAGAAATGGAAGAGCTAAGGTCCGTTGAAGTGAACGTTGCTGTTTGAAAAACTGGTTCGACGGGTACCATTTTATAGGCTCAAAAACCATACAAAAACGACCCATTAAACATCAAGTCTTGTAGTTTTGGACAGTGGACATGTTTAGGTAAGTTTAGCCCCTCGAAACACACAAAACGGACCAAAATTGAATTAGTAACGAACCTTCAAAAGTCCACAAAAATCTGTCATAACAACCTCGAACAGCAGCCCGTATTCTAACCAAACGACCTTGATAATCGTGTCCAAAGTAGCACTAGCCTTCGTATTATGAGAATAGACATTAGTAGCTAAATTTGGAGACTTGAACGAGCATAAACGGACTTTAAATGAGGAAGATATGAATTATTGAAGTTATGAAAACTGATTATTAATTTTCTGCACTAATTTATATAGTCTTCAACGACTCATGTTCGGACCTATTTTTAACGCACCTCAAGTCGGAACCACGGGAAATGCTTTCATTATTCTTACAGCCTTCACGGTATACAACACATAGGAACTTGAGACAGGTCAAACCGATAAGTAATGGATTCATTTTAATGCTTCGAAGTTGGCCAAAAATTACTTTTACATACTTTATATAAAATAACCATTCTACGTCGAAAGTTACATTTATTTACATTCTGAGTCATAAAACCTCATTACAAGTGTATAAAAATGATTTTATCATATAAAACACATATGCATGACATTCATAACATGTACACGACCTAAAGCACCTTATTATTTAATTAGGTTGCGGTTAAAGTTTTGTCTCGATTTGCATGCACACCTATTTCCTGACATTTATCATTTGATCAAGGTGAGTTTCATAGCCCCACTTTTTACTGTTTTACTATTCGATTTGAAATACTTGGGGTGGGAATACATTGCTTGTTTTTATATATGGACACAAGTGTATTAAACATTGATTGATTGCCTAAGTTGTTGTCGTTTGCCATAAATTCCCCACTATCATGAACAGTTAATTACTTTGTAAGCGCGAATGTTGTGAATAGATCTATTGGGGGTAAACTCCCCCGTCCGGGTTGGTCGCTCCAACTTGTCAAACGGACGCATTTCATTTGATGTCGTACAGGTGTTTGGTAAAGCACCTGTTTGGGGTGATAATATGAACTAACTGTTAAGGCTTCGGTGTCATGAGCTTAGTGCAACAGTAATCTTTTTCATGAACATGTTTTGATATATTGTCTTTGAAATCTTGTGGTCCATGCATAACTTGTTTACTTAAACCTATGAACTCACCAGCTTTAAGTTGACCCTTTTTGCGTGTATTCTCAGGTTTAGATCTTTACCATAGCACAATCTACTGTTGGAGGCGCTTGGCAAGGGCACAGTCATAAGCTACTCTGATATATTTGGGACCAATTGTTTATTTATATGGGCCTTATTTTCGCATCAAATTAAATGTTGTAAACTGGTTTACTATGATAATGTAAATAAATTTTTCTAAATGTATAAGGTAAATCCTTTCTCTTTACTTTGTGTTGTGATCCAATTTAGTAGCACCCCAGCGACATGTATGCTTCCGCTGGACCCGATATTGGGGGTGTTACACACTAGGAATACCTTCTTCTGAAGGAATTTTCTATCTTACTGGTGGCGGTCCCTTATCTCCAGACGGTCCGCAGTTTACAAAGGTCCATCGCCCAATATACGGGACCGTCCAGAGTGTCTTTTCTGTCGTTATCCTCCTTTCTGATTCCTTGACTCTGCACTCTTAATAATCTACTTGCTAGTCTAACCTACATTTCCCTTATTACTTAAACATAATTTGAATTAGTTAAACATAAGATGCATGCTTTGCCTAAGATAGCACTCCCTCCTTCTATTTAAACCATCATCTTCCTCCTCAAATCTCATGGCATAACTCCTTCTTCCTCCTTCCTCTCAATGTCATCCCCTAGAAAACCTAGAATGTTGGTCAAACCCATTTGGAGGAAGAAGCAAAGCCTAGGCAACTTCATGAATAATTCCACCACTTCAAACACTCACAATCCCAACTTCAACCCAAAATCTCCAACTAACAAAGAAGCATCTTCCTCATCTTTTTCCTTCTTTGCTTCACAACCCCAAAATGAGTCTCCATCCATTCACAAAGAGTCTCCTAACCTCAATCCTTAAGATCATTGATTGCCACCAAAATATCCACCTCCAATGACAAATCCAAACTCTCTACACTCCATCAAAGCTCAAGAATTCTCCCATCTTGTTGACTTGAACATCCTAAACATCATTCTCTCCCAAAAGCTTCACCCTCCAACCATGCCTCATCCCTCTCTTGACCAAGTGGATGCCCATGCGGGTTTATTGTGTTTATTGCATTTACAACCGCAACCACTTTCAAAAGATCAAGAATGATCTTGACTTCATCACATCTCTTCTCTTGCCACCCGGCTTTCAACCACCTTCAAGCAACACTCTTTCACCACCCTTTCTCCGCAAGTCTTAGACAACATGCATGCTCTACAATAAAACTGGACATATCTTTGAAGACTAGACTAGAAATAGGACTAGTAATATAGGACTTTGTTTTAAATGTCATCCTTTTGTATGACCTTGTCATGTCTTATGAATGTTTAATTTTATGCATGCTTAGTTAAATTCTGTCTCCTGTCTAACTCACTACCGACGGTCCCTTAACTAATCGGTGGTCCCCAATATATAAAGGACCGTCCAAGCATTTACGGGACTGTCCAGCAAGTGATACTCTGATTCTATCTTTTCTTATTCTCATTTATTATGTGTGTTGCTTATTTATACTCTTGCACCTGTATGCTAACTTGTTTTTGTAGCAAAATATCATCAATTGATTCCCTGATTCCCTCATCTAGGGGGAGCAATAAGCAAGGGGGAGTCTTAATACCGTCAATTTCTTTCCTCTCTCCACATCGACGAAGCCTTTTTGGTTCTACAAAAAGGGGGAGAAGAAAATGAAACTCATTAAAAACTTATTAAAGCTTAATTTTACCTAAAATGAGTTTATATTTTGTAATCATCAAAAAGGGGGAGATTGTTAATACAAATAATGTCAAAAACGTCATTTGCATTCTCCGGTCTCTAAATAATTTGATAATCAAAAAATATAAATACACGTTACGTAAAATTACGCTTAACAAGTTTATAATCGAGAGAACTCGTTTCAACCACAACATCACTTTAGGTATGAACAAACAATCTACCAACATAGTTAAGTGATCATAGAATTTATTTTTTCACTAAACCTTACATTTTTATGAGACAAAACATTTTTACAAAAGCTTTTTTGTAATTTTAAAGAAATGTTTTATTAAGAAAATAAATTTGAGTTTCAAATTCTCCAACAGCTAGTTTTCCCGCCTAAAACTAGATAAGTTTTTCACCAGATAAACTTTCACCACATCAGGACAAAAATAGGAGCGTATGTCGGGACGGTCCCGTAAACATGGCAACGGTCCCTTATATATATGGGACCGTCCAACTTTAAAGGACCGTCCCCCGCTCCTTCTGGTGCCTATAAATACTGAACTGTTTCATTTCAGAAAAACCACCTCTTGAGCACTAAAAATTTTTGTCTTCTAAATTCACTCTAAATAATCTTCTTTGATCACATTAACGGGTTGTAAGTTGTTTACAAGTGATCACATCATCCTTCCTCCAAGTGCAAGAGAAGAACACTCATATTAGTCAAGAAACAAAGTGTTGAAGAATAGTCCTTCACCTCATAAACCGTTGTTACGGATTTCTCCTCAACCTCCATTCTTTGTACCTTAATTCTTGTGTGTAATCCGACTTGATTGCAAGCTCGAAATTGTGTGTTGTGTTAATTCGGACTAAAGTGTTGGTTGAATAGTGTATCCACGTGGGCTTTTGGTTCGAATAGTGTATCCACGTGGGCTTTCGTGTAGATTGGTTCTAGCTAGGATTAGGACTCGACATTCCGCTTAGTGTCATTAAACCTTGTGTAAGCTTTGGTGTACGGTTTGTTCCGCCATAAGGGAGCGTGTTGATATAGTGTTTGTGAAACTCTTGCGTGTGAGACTCGAGGAGTGGAGTAAGGCGAAGAGTGAGCTTCGTAGCCGAACCACTATAAATCTCCGTGTCCTGGTTTGATCGTTTCTTTCCTTATCTTTACTTACTTGTTTATTATTTTTTCATTAATTATTGTATTGATATAAAGATTCGAATTGAGAAATATTTATAAAAAAAAAAAAAAAAAAAAAAAAAAAAAAAAAAAAAAAGAACTTGAAAAAGAAATTTTTGAAAACGTAATTAAAACGGTGAAACTATTCAACCCCCCTCCCCCCTTCTCGTTTCTACAGGAGAGTACAAAATGCGGGTAACAAGTCGAATAGGGATAATCGACTTGGAAATCGACTAAATTCGATTAGGATCGGCTTAAAGGGTTTCGAACCTTTGGGTTTCGTCGATCAAACGATATAGGAGAGAGGAGAGGGAGTTAGAATTTTGAGGATTGTTATAATTTCAAGTTTAGGTGCCTTTGTATTTATAGAGATAGGAATACTTTCCTAATTTCACTAGAAGTCTAATAATTATATATTAAGTAATACAAGTTTGACGTGAAGTTAAACTTCCCCCATCCTAGAGGTCGGCCTAATTTTGGTCTTTTATACTTAAATATATTTATCTAGGATAAATATACACACCTTAGATAATAATTGTTTTACCCTTCTACGACATATTCTCATTTCCTTTTCATTTCGTCACTTTTTCCTCATTACCAACTTACGTGTTTCATTTAGCGTGCATTAGTGTGACCCATCGGCATTTCTATGAGTACCAGGTGTGAAGGACTTTTTTCTTTACACACTAATCATTTCACCTTCACCTTCAACCATCAAAGATTTGTCATGTGCATCCCTTCACCGCTGCCACATATGTTGGGCGCAACCACCGCAAATCTAACCATAACAATATTCCACATCAAACCGTCGTCTTCCCTTCCCGTCGTTAAAATTTTTGGTACATCTCTTTTCGACACATCAACTTCCGATCATATCTCTTTTTAGGAGTGTTTTGTATTGGTTTTGTGTTAAGAAGAGTCTTTACTTAAAGTTTGGTATCTATCTTTTGTGGGTGATTGATTTATAAATAAATAGAACTGTTAAAAATTTGTGATATGTGTTTTTAGAGTTTGTATAACTCATCATCGAAAATGTAACAGTAAATGTAATTTTTCTTATGAATGCTAAAAGAAAATTATTTTTTTAGTTGGTTTGTAGAAAAGGTTTTTAATTTATATTCCTTAACCTTGTATTTTTGAAATGTATAAATATAGATATTGATAATTATGATAGGTTGGAAACATTAAGGTGCCGTTTGATTTGTTTCTATGAATCACAGTCGGTATAACTTTGATAAAAGGGTAGAATGAGCATGTGTTAGTCATGGAATGAATTCTGATATCATTCTTTAATATAGCCAATTAGATTTGGGTATCATAAAGTGGGCCCCGACATATGAAGTGAATAATCAAATAAATAAACAATTTTTTTGAATTCTTTGATTATTTAAAGATAAAAAAAAAAAAGAGACCCACGATATACTATCAAACCAACCTATATGCTGAGGAATAGAGTATGAGTAATATTGTGACAAATGGTAATTTTCTCACTAATATTCTAATAATAAATGTTAATTTATTATTACACAACTGTTAGACTAAACATTTATGTGTTTACATAACTATTACGAGAAGCAAACCCGCACGCAGTAGCGTACAATAACTCACCAAAACTATTTGAATTTATCAGAAAAAGTGAATTTATTACTTCCTGAAAATTACAGACACCAACGTAACAAAAATGAGAGGTTATCTTGTTTTTCCTGAAAACCGACACCACACGCGTACCGACACCACATTAGTAATGGTTAAACTTTATAATTCATTTTCGGAGTCAATAAATTTTATTTTATGTCAGTTTTATAAAAACGGCTCCAGAACTATGTTTTTCACGTTTATGTGAAACCGAGGTACCACGATTTTACCTCAGCTCAACAGAACACGGGGTATACACAATACAATTAAAACAACTAAACACCCACCACTCACTTATACACGTGATCCTCATTATCTGTTTCTTTCTTCTTCGATCTTCCCACCACACAACCATCCAACATATGTGTTGACTTCTTCCTGGTGATAAATCCCAGAACATCACCATCAACCCCAACCATCGCCATCTATACCTGGCGTCTAGTACTTTCGAGCCTCCCTACGGGTTTTGTCGATTCTTAAACCCGCTCCCCATAAGTCAAATGGTCTTGAGATTGAGGAATGGAGAGGGAGAAAAGCTAAGAAAGGAAGAATCTCATCCTTTGGAGATCGAAAGGAAACCAAAGGCTTGCCATTATTTCACCTTTATGAGCCACCTATTTCCAGCGATGCAACCACACAACCACATCTCACCACAAATCATATCTATCAATCGAAGGGCTCAAGAGGAAGCAGGGGTGTATGGAGTTGCTTGGAAATCGGATTGGGTTTACTGTGTGTCTCTTGTAATCGACTCCTAATCTTCTTTGTAAGGTTAACTTTTTTCATTGTTGTTGAACTCAAATTTATGTGATTATTGTCATTATTCTCGAATCGTATTTATAATTTTCTTGTCGTTGTGATATAAATTATACGGTCAAAAGATTATGTCAATGATGTTATGTTGTGGTGTGGTAAAAAGGTTTTAAAACTGGATAAACTAGAACACGAATTAGGAACCAGTATTGGCTCAAATTCATGAAGTGTAGGTTGATAAAAAGTGTTGTGTTTGATGTCTTTGTCAATTTCTTTTGATCGAACCTTAAACAGAAATGGTGTTAACTAAATCTAGGATAAAAGAAAAATTAGCGTTTGAGTCGAGCGTAAATGATGATGGGTATGTCGTGTTCGAATCAGTGTGTTTGTGTTAAGATTACACCGCGTCAGTTGCGTTCATCCTGTGGTTATGCTTATGCTTGGGTTGGAACTCATAGTTGCTCGAATGGGTTTATGTTTGCATTAAGAGTTGGTTTGTTGAGTTCCTAGTCGAAACATATGCTCACAAGGTGTTTGAAATTGGGTTTGAATAGAGTGTGTTGGATACTCAAAATCAGTTTTTTGGTTCAAAATGGCTTAATCTTGTACTCGACACTTGAGTTGTGTTGTACTCAACTCGAGTGTGTAACTTGTGTGCTTGTGTTGTAAGTCCAGTCGTGATGTTTTAATAACCTTATTTGAGATTATGCCGATTGGATGTTGTCTCGAGACATGGGTCTAAGTACCCTTAGGCACATGTGAAAAAGGTCCTAGTTTATATGTTGGTTATGTCGAGCCGAGAGACCATGAGTTATGGTCACGGAGCTCATCTCGATGTCTCGTATGGCTTGTTCCTGTCCTTGTTTGGCTCGACCATTGGGGCGTTAACGACACCCACTGGGTGCTATCTTTGCCCGTCTCACAAAGGCTTCACACCATAACCGAGCTCTATTAAATCATGCCTTAGTCAGGTTCAGGGTTCGAGCTCTTTTCCTCACATAACTGCTCAACAAAATACTTGCAAACCCATGTGATGTTTTTCTAAGTTATGTTACATATTGGATGTCGAGTTATCATGTGGGCCGAGAACTTTAAAACTCACCAGGGGACTTGGTGTCCATTCATACTCCACCAGGCCACAACATTTCTAAGTTCTAAATAGCCGACTTGGGCCGAAGCCCATGATATAAAAAGACACAGGCCGCTGGCCTTTTTCGTTACAGCCCATAGAAGTGGGTTCATTGTAGTTCGTTCCATTTAATGATGGGCCACAGCCCAACTCGTTACGAACTTTAATATTATAATGTATTTGAAATGGTCCATTTCCGAATACTCGAGTTGTGATCGTCACCGTTCGAGTGGTCATTTACAATTATCACAACTCTATACTTTAAACAACTCGACTAGTATCTTTATTCCGTTACATGTCATAAAAACCTAATAGCTCGATATATTTAGATATTAATATCATACGGAATAATTAGAAACTCAACGTGAGTTTTATATCAATCGCCTCAATTTATAAATCATTTTGGTTGACATAACGCATACAATGAAAAACATATTTTACATGTCTAACGATATATAAACAAGTTGAGACACTAAATTTGGAAATATAAACTAGTCATTTATTTAGTTGCATATAACTTGATATGTTTTATCAAAACTTATATAAGTCGTTAGATTATGAAACGATTATTTTCAAACACAAGTTTTACAATTTTGTTAACACGAGGATTACTTATTACCCAAGAGCTCATATACACGAATTATTAATTTATCGTTAAATGACATAAACAAAGATGAGAAATTTTAAAATATAACATTCCTTTACAAAAATTATATGTGTGTACGAATATACATATACATACACCATCATACACACACTTACTCATGTACACACACTTGGTAATATATATATACACTCACTTAACGACAACGTTTCAATATGTCGTCAATGTCTGACATGTGAGGGTAATTGTCTTTCGTACGTATTCTCCTGATTTCTGTCAAACCGGAGGCTTATTCATCTTGACCTTCTTCTAATGTACACTTAGACACTTCTAATGAGCCAATACCTTCAAATGTTAGAACATTGTTCCAAACTTAAATGCTGCCACACCAGCAACAATAACATAAAACTCTTTTAAAACTTCTAAAGTTCTTGAATTTAAACTGTGAACTAAAACAAACCTTACTAATCTAGGTCGCGTGTTAGTGCTGAACACTGTCAGAACTATTGTGTGATCTGACTGTTATTTACCAAGGTGAGTTTATAGCCCCACACTATTTAAACTTGTTTTACTATTGGGGTGAGAAACATGCAAAACTATTTTCTGGACCAAACTATTGTCTACGCTGTTACGTGGATTAGCCTAAGCCCTGTTATGTCCCACTATGCCGAACTCATGAACCGTCAATTCCTGCTGGGAAGCGTGAATGTTATAAAAAGATCTATTGATAGTAACGTCCCCATTCGGGTTGACCGGATAGGCAAACGAACGTTTACCATGTCGGAAACACAAGTGTCTGGGATAAACACTTGTCGGGCCTTGATATTTAACATGCTTCTAGAGCATGCACACTGTTATAGCTTCGGTTACATGAACTTAGTGCTAACGTAATAGACTGTATTTTTATATGGCATTACATGGGTTGTAATGTTCATATGCCAAACTCATGGTCCAACTGCTAATTTAATGCTTATTGATAAACCTATGAGCTCACCAGCTTTTTGCTGACTTTTAGCATGTTTTTCTCAGGTATTTAAGCTGACTGATTATGACAAGGTGGTGGCAGGACAAGGGTCATAGACTACTGTCTGAAGTACTGAGGCATTTTAAACTATTACTTGTTTTTTATTGGGACAACTAAATTTGTGGGCCTGACTTTATTAACTCAAACTATGTTGTAAACAATATTTTACTTGATTAAATGAATTAAAATGGAGTATGTATTCCGTTCTTTGTTACCTTGTGTTGTGATTATCAATTTAGTAGCAACCCATGACCCGAATGCTACTGCAATGCCTGATTTTGGGGGTGTTACAGATTGGCATCAGAGCCTAGGTTATAGAGAACTAGGTACATATAAATCCTAAACTATTACCACTTTTACAAAAACAAGTCCCTATGACCGCCACTTGCCTGCCTGCCTTGCTTTTTTATTTGCTGATTACTTGTCTTAGCGGCTTGTTACTATCCGTTGATTTTGCTCAGCTACATGTACTATAAGCGTTATATGTATACTTATACATACGTAACTTACACTATTTATTATGAGTATTTTCGATATACTTACACATATATACCATTTTGTCACAGACTATGTCTTCTGATTCCTCCGAAACTAGTTATCTTTTATTTCTCTATCACACAAGTCAACCACTTGTGAATGGTCAAACGTAATAAATGATAAAATATAAACAGCCTCAGAACGAATGCGTTGTGTGTAGTGTGAAACCAGGCAAGTGATCACCTGGGTCGTTTCCCAACGAGGTGTGAATGGAAAACTGTGAAAAGCTTTGGATTAGAGTGATTGAAAATTCAGATATTTTTGGATTTTGCTTTATTTAATAATTCTAAATAACAATTTAAAAACAGATATGCACAAGAAATTTAAACGCGAATAAAATTAAACTACAAACGCGCAACAGGAAAGCTAAAACGGGACAAAAACTGAAATTTATAAAATTTAAAACCTAAAAATGTAAAATGACTTGAAACTTATTTAAAAACTTAAATTATATTTTTTTACACTTTTTGTTTAATTATTATTAATTATTTTATTTATTTAATTACTTATTTAACTATTTAAATTATAAAAATTACTAAATGAACAAAGAAAAATCTAAAACTTTTTCTAAAAATATTATTAAGTAAATAGAAGCTAAGAAAATTATAAAAATGAAAATTACTTAATTAAAATTTAAAAAGATAAATTCTATTAAATAGAAGCTATCACTATATTTCTATTTTTGGTTTTTCTTAAGGTCTAAAAATAAAATTATATTTTTCCTAGATTAAAAATGACAAAATAAAATTATGAAAATTGGATTTATATTTTTCTGATTATTTTTCTATTTATTATGATTTAATTACTAATAGAAACTAATAAAAAAGATTAAAAATATTAAATGACTTAGGAAAATTATGAAAAATTCTGAATAAATCTAAAATATTATTAAAAAGATAGGAAAAATAAAAATGGAAGCTGGCTAAGCCTAAAAAGCAGTTTTGGGCTAATAAGCAGTTAACTAATAAGCCCAAAATAAGCTAATAAGCAGGAAAATTGACCAAATGATCAGGACTAGCTTAAACAACTATAAGAAGCATGAAAAAACTTAAAATACACAATAAGCACAAGAAATAAGCAAGTTAAGCACTATGGTCAGCTGTGAAATTGAAACAGAAAATGGAGAAAAGTAGCAAACCTGCAGACAGATAATCAGCACTTAAATAAGCTGCTAAGTGAAATATTATGGGGGCAAAACTTAGCTTATACTATGGGCTATCTAAAAAACATAAAAGCCCTATCAATAACATCCCAATTGGTGTTCAATTAAAGCCTAGATCAGCAGCAAAAACTGGGCAGGCTGCTGTTTTGTCTGTTGCATGCAGGGATGCACAGAATTGGTGCAAGGGTTCTAGGCTAATAAAGGATACACTAAATGAACCAAAGGGAGTTCAGAACTGCCAAGGAAAGAGGCTAAACAAGCTTGTGGCCATAAATAGCTTAAGTGAGCTTGTGGCAGTCCAAAATTCCCACAGGTTGCTAGAAACTGCTATACCTATCTATAGGGCTAACCAAAAGTTGAAAATAGCTTATGAGGACTGTAAGAAGCTAGAACAAAGCTGGGCTTCTTGCAAATCTACAGTAACTGTGGTTATGGCCTATCTAATTGCTAAAACCAAACACCCCTTCTAGGGACTGTTTTGTTAATTTTCAAAGGAAATCCAATTTTATAAACTATAAGTATGATTATTACTGATTACCTAGCTTATATAAACCCTAATGAGCAACTTTTATCAGAAAATTAAGCAGCCTAATAAGCTTATACTAATATGGCTATTTTTGGCTTTTAGTATGTTTTTTAAGAAAAATGAAGATAGTGACTATATAAAACTGAGAATACTAATAAAATGCAATCATAAACTATTAATAAGCAATAAAATACAGAAATAAGCTAAAATTAAGCTGTGTAACAGTAAAACACAAAATTAAGAAAAAATCTTGAAATTTGCTTACAACTGCAAAGGGCTTTTAGAACAAGAACCAATGATCAAAAACTACTCCTAGCTTGTTGTCAACAAGCTAGGAACCAGAAAAGCCATCCAGTTTAGCTTATAACCCCAAGAACTGCTTATTGGCACCTCAGTTGACTTTTGTTGACTATTTCTTCAAATCTTGAATTAGAACTAGTAATCTAAAAATAAACTCACAAAAAGCTATGAGAAGCTTAAATGAGCTTATATAAACAGAGAATAAGCTACTTGATTAACACTAAGTTGGATTCGAATTTAACAGTAACACTTGAAAACTTTGAAATTGCATTAACTTTGAAAATTATTACAATACAGAGATAATTAAGAACAACAACTTGAAACAAACTTGAAATGATAAAAACAACTTAATTTGATACAGAAACTAAGCATTAACTAATTTCTATACTACTTTTGGTCCTAATCTACTGACAACCTTTATTCTTGTGCTTCTTTTTCTTTATATAGCACTCCACAAGACTCCTTGATTGATTCCGAGCTAATCCCACCCATCCAATTGTTTTGAAGTGATCCTATTCGTTCAATCCCATTTTGGCGGGAAAAGTGGACAAGTGGGTTTTTAACTTCTTCCTGAGCATGTGGGGGTGAGGTGTGAAGATAAGAGGAGGGGAGACGTGTATAAGTGAGAAAGGCCAGCTGGGGGGTGGTATTGCAGAAATACTATGGGCATGGGTGGTTTTGCCGGGGTTGTGTGAGGAAGGAGACGGGTCAAACTAAAGTTTGACCCTGGGATATTATTTAAGGTGGGTGGGTTAAACATTGGGCTTGGATAATAACTGGGTTGGGTTATTTGGATTTTGGGTTGGGTATGTAACTGGGTAAATGGTAGTTGGGTTTAGTGGTTTGGATTTTTGGGGTATTATTTGTTTGATCCGGATTTTGGTTATTAGTTTAAACATAGGGACCAAACTTGTAATTCCAGCATAGTTGAGGGGCTGAAACTGAAATTTCACCATAGTTATTAAAAGGACTAATATTGCCAAGTATCAATAGTACAAGGGTTATAAAACATGATTTTCCATTTTAAAACACCCGGGGACTATTTTTGACATTTTTCCAAACTTGGGGGACCAAAGTTGTAATTTTATGAAACTTTGCACCAAAGGACTTATTATGTAATTTTATGATTCTTAAAGGACCTTTGATGACTTTTCCTGTTTTTAGAATAACCAGGGACTAGTTTTGACAACTTGTGAAAGATCAGGGACTGAAACTGTAAATTATGTGTATTTTGCATGTTTTTCATCAGTTTTCAATCCTTTTGCATTTGTAACACATAAAAACACAATTTAATGATATTTCCTGTATTATTTGACTTTCAAAGTGTTTTTGGCAGTTTATGTGGGTTTAACAATATAAAATATATGTGTAATTAGACACATATCAAATCCCCCACACTAAACTATTGCTAGTCCCTAGCAATCTTTTATGAAAATTTAATGGATTTCAACTCTTTACCAAAAGCCATTACTTCTGGAGTAGCCAATTGTTTCAGTTCAAGTAAGAACTTTGGTACAATGATAACCAAATGATTTTGAGCAAACCATCAGCTGTCAACG
Source organism: Artemisia tridentata subsp. tridentata (assembly GCA_021014915.2). NCBI lineage: Eukaryota > Viridiplantae > Streptophyta > Magnoliopsida > Asterales > Asteraceae > Artemisia > Artemisia tridentata. The sequence continues at coordinate 210,838,419 of CP139507.1, forward strand.
GTTTTGATTTGTCTTTACCAGAAGCCGTTTGCTTCTGGACTAGCCAACTCTTAGATAAAATACAGTTATTATCTTTGGTGAGTTGATTACCAATCATGGATTTTCACTGCCTTAACCACAAGCCATAACCTTGCGGGCTAGCCAACTCTTTACTTATGAAGATATGGTGAGTCGAATACCATACAATTTTTGGCAAATTGCAAGCCATAAACGGATTTGATATATCTTTACCAAGAGCCGTTTGCTCTCGGATTAGCCAATCCTTATGTGGGTTAGACATGGCGGACTGATAACCATTTATTGCGTTCTAAGTGAGAAAAAAATTTAAAATTTTGGCTAAAATGGGGGTGCTAGATGGTACATTTGATCAAATTCGCAAGAATTCCCCCCCACACTTAGAACTGAATATTGCCCTCAATATTCAAAGCACCGGTTGTTAAACCAACACTTAGAACGTGAAAGGGAAATACTAATAGCCATTATTTTTATACATACACTTTTTTTTTTTTTTTTTTTTTTTTTTTTTTTTTTTTTTTTTTTTTTTTTACTGTACATTTTTACAACATGTGGGGCATCTCCCCCACACTAGGTGGAGACATGGGTGAAAACCCATATTTTACTACTGTTTTTATTAACCGAGTCGCTAGCTTGACTCGACCCCGAATTCATTGGTTCATGGGGGAGCAAGTGGAAGAAACCATCTCCATCGGACTTTCATTAAAAATGTTTGGATAAACACTGAAGTACTTGAAAGTTCCACTCCGATGAGATATACACAGAGATCCGGCTCATAAATGATAAATGAAAATGCCGGGATCAAAGATAGTGTCTTCATTCCCGAAGGAGTGAAGAACAGGAGATGTCACCCTGTAGGTGAAGAAACGAAAGAAAGTCATGATAAAAATCATGACTAACTCATCATCAGTAGAAAGAGAATTCATGATTTCAGGATCATGAATCTCATCATTTAAGCTCAGCTGATCAAGACAATTCAAGGGTGGGAGGGATGGGATTGTGATATCAATCAAATTCTCAGTGTTGAGAATATTTCCCTCCGAGACATAAAGATTATCTTTGTCAAGATCAAAATAGAAGTTATCATACTCCAGCGGAGATATGATATGAGTGAGTTCACTGGAGAACTCCTCAAAGGTGAATGAATCAATATCGAGGAGAGAATTATGAGAATGAGAAGTGGTATTGCCACTAATTTTCTCTCCCATCTGATCAAAACAGAAGGCTTCCATTTCCGGAATAGAATCATCGGAAAACAGGTCAGTATCCTTTATGGGGATAGGAGATGAAATGGATTTTTCTTTGAAAGCCTCAATTTTAGAAATGAGAAGATTGACAGTCAATAATGTTGCTCAAAGAGCTTCATCTTTGATTTCAGTGTCAATTTCTTCATCATTCTCTTCTTCTAAGCTGATTGGCTCAGAAGGAAATTCTTCAACATAATCGATGTCCTCACAAAATAAAGAATCATCATTACTTGAAGTATAATCATCGTCAGAATTGGAAAAAATCTCAACATGATCATGTGAAATGTCAAGAGGAGGCAAATCACACATATTATCAGAGATACCCTCGGACTTACTTGGGATTGGGACAAGGTTCTCAGCACTAGACTTTATGAATTCGTCCGATTCGTTTTCAGGAATAGTGCTAATATGCTCATCCCCCATAATAAGAGAGTCTTTGGGGTCCAAAGCTGGAAAGAACGATGGGATTGTAATAGACTGAGGGAGTTGAGAAATGATGCCACCCAAAGGAACAATACTCTCCTCGTCTTCCTCCTCATCAATATTGCTAGCACAAATGGCTTTCATTTGCTCATCGGCTAGCAATTATGCAATAGTCTTGTCTTCCTGCCTTTTCTAGACAGGTGTAATTGCAGCTGATGAATTCTCGCAACCTTCGCACATAGAATCATCATCATCGTCATCGTAAATGAAAGTTTGACTATATTTGGAACTCATTCTAGCTGTTTGTTCTTCTTCAGCTAGAAGCTCTCCAATGGTTTTCTGATGATGATCTTCTTGGGAATTTTTAACAGCCAAATCATTAAGTGTATCCATCATATTTTGGAGTTTTTGGGATATACTTTCAAAAGATTTTTCAAAAGGAGATGGCTGAGGTTGAATCATTTGATACTGTGGAGGCTGGTCATGACAAGAATAGTCGTAATTGTTACAAGGGACCTGCTCATAGACAAGCGGGGACCTTGTTTGACAATCGGATTCATAATGCGGACCACCACAGTACTCGCAACAATACATTTGTTGTAACTGATTCGGTGAATCATATGGATATTGGTCATACCCGAAGTTTTGATTATATGGATCTTGTTCATAGACAGACGTATTTCCTGCTTGACAATCAAAACTTGGGTGTGGACCTCCACAATGTTCACAAGGATCATTTGGCATATTTTGAAATGATGTATCATCGAAGTTTTGATAACACGGCTCTTGCCAAAATGAATCCTGAGAAGGGGTACTGAAATCGTTGTGAAAATCTGGATAATCAAGTGTGAATGGCTGATAAGTGCAAAAACATTGCTTACACTGTGAATCATCCCCCAACGGATTTTCACACATACAACAATTAAGCTGAGTGGGTGAAGATGGCTGAGGTTGTGGAGGGTTTTCGGGAAATTTGATGGAATTAATGATGCAATTAAGCTCTCTGTTACGGGCTACTTCACACCAATGACAAAATCCTTCTGGTGCATACTCTCCACACTTCTCACACTTACACTTGGAACAACGATTATTATCATCCAGCGGACCTTTACAATTACAACAGTGATAGTCTCGCGACGACATGAGAATTAAATATTAAAGAGGGTTTAAGAAGATAGAATCAAACGGATAGAGGGTAAAGGGATAAAGAATCAAAAAGGGTAAGAGGGTAAAGATGAATATTTTTGGGTTTTTGGTTTTTTCAATTTTTTTTTTTTTTTTTTTTTTTTTTTTTTTTTTTTTTTCAACAAGATCAAAGCACAACACAAGGAACTTAAACCTTAAATCAACCAGCGTAAGGTAGCTCTCTGACTGAAAAACGCAGAGAGTGGCGGAGAAGCAAAGGTGGGCAATTAATGCTCCTTAAAAACCCGCTTCTTTCAGTCCGACAATTTAATGTCAGACTATCCTAAAACCTCCGTTATAGTTTGTTTATCAATCAAAGGTGAGCCGAATTCGCAAGCGACACAAAGGCAAGTTTTAATCTTTGGTTTGGGAACTTATTATGGTCGTACCCCCAGTTAGGTAGTACTCTGTCTTGATTTTCGATGGTAATTTTTTATTTTTTATTTATTATTAAGAAAGAAAACGGAAATTATTTTTGGTGTTTTTATTTTTTATATGATAATAATAATAATATATATAGAAAAGAAAAGAAAAATATTTTTGTATTTTATATGGTTTTTGGGAAATAGGAACTTCTGATAGAAGGATCTCGAATCACTAATCGCTAAAACTCTACACAACTGTCGCAGCACAACCTCCCCGGCAGCGGCGCCAAAATTTGATTCCTCCGAAACTAGTTATCTTTTATTTCTCTATCACACAAGTCAACCACTTGTGAATGGTCAACCGTAATAAATGATAAAATATAAACAGCCTCAGAACGAATGCGTTGTGTGTAGTGTGAAACCAGGCAAGTGATCACCTGGGTCGTTTCCCAACGAGGTGTGAATGGAAAACTGTGAAAAGCTTTGGATTAGAGTGATTGATGATTCAGATATTTTTGGATTTTGCTTTATTTAATAATTCTAAATAACAATTTAAAAACAGATATGCACAAGAAATTTAAACGCGAATAAAATTAAACTACAAACGCGCAACAGGAAAGCTAAAACGGGACAAAAACTGAAATTTATAAAATTTAAAACCTAAAAATGTAAAATGACTTGAAACTTATTTAAAAACTTAAATTATATTTTTTTACACTTTTTGTTTAATTATTATTAATTATTTTATTTATTTAATTACTTATTTAACTATTTAAATTATAAAAATTACTAAATGAACAAAGAAAAATCTAAAACTTTTTCTAAAAATATTATTAAGTAAATAGAAGCTAAGAAAATTATAAAAATGAAAATTACTTAATTAAAATTTAAAAAGATAAATTCTATTAAATAGAAGCTATCACTATATTTCTATTTTTGGTTTTTCTTAAGGTCTAAACATAAAATTATATTTTTCCTAGATTAAAAATGACAAAATAAAATTATGAAAATTGGATTTATATTTTTCTGATTATTTTTCTATTTATTATGATTTAATTACTAATAGAAACTAATAAAAAAGATTAAAAATATTAAATGACTTAGGAAAATTATGAAAAATTCTGAGTAAATCTAAAATATTATTAAAAAGATAGGAAAAATAAAAATGGAAGCTGGCTAAGCCTAAAAAGCAGTTTTGGGCTAATAAGCAGTTAACTAATAAGCCCAAAATAAGCTAATAAGCAGGAAAATTGACCAAATGATCAGGACTAGCTTAAACAACTATAAGAAGCATGAAACAACTTAAAATACACAATAAGCACAAGAAATAAGCAAGTTAAGCACTATGGTCAGCTGTGAAATTGAAACAGAAAATGGAGAAAAGTAGCAAACTTGCAGACAGATAATCAGCACTTAAATAAGCTGCTAAGTGAAATATTATGGGGGAAAAACTTAGCTTATACTATGGGCTATCTAAAAAACATAAAAGCCCTATCAATAACATCCCAATTGGTGTTCAATTAAAGCCTAGATCAGCAGCAAAAACTGGGCAGGCTGCTGTTTTGTCTGTTGCATGCAGGGATGCACAGAATTGGTGCAAGGGTTCTAGGCTAATAAAGGATACACTAAATGAACCAAAGGGAGTTCAGAACTGCCAAGGAAAGAGGCTAAACAAGCTTGTGGCCATAAATAGCTTAAGTGAGCTTGTGGCAGTCCAAAATTCCCACAGGTTGCTAGAAACTGCTATACCTATCTATAGGGCTAACCAAAAGTTGAAAATAGCTTATGAGGACTGTAAGAAGCTAGAACAAAGCTGGGTTTCTTGCAAATCTACAGTAACTATGGTTATGGCCTATCTAATTGCTAAAACCAAACACCCCTTCTAGGGACTGTTTTGTTAATTTTCAAAGGAAATCCAATTTTATAAACTATAAGTATGATTATTACTGATTACCTAGCTTATATAAACCCTAATGAGCAACTTTTATCAGAAAATTAAGCAGCCTAATAAGCTTATACTAATATGGCTATTTTTGGCTTTTAGTATGTTTTTTAAGAAAAATGAAGATAGTGACTATATAAAACTGAGAATACTAATAAAATGCAATCATAAACTATTAATAAGCAATAAAATACAGAAATAAGCTAAAATTAAGCTGTGTAACAGTAAAACACAAAATTAAGAAAAAATCTTGAAATTTGCTTACAACTGCAAAGGGCTTTTAGAACAAGAACCAATGATCACAAACTACTCCTAGCTTGTTGCCAACAAGCTAGGAACCAGAAAAGCCATCCAGTTTAGCTTATAACCCCAAGAACTGCTTATTGGCACCTCAGTTGACTTTTGTTGACTATTTCTTCAAATCTTGAATTAGAACTAGTAATCTAAAAATAAACTCACAAAAAGCTATGAGAAGCTTAAATGAGCTTATATAAACAGAGAATAAGCTACTTGATTAACACTAAGTTGGATTCGAATTTAACAGTAACACTTGAAAACTTTGAAATTGCATTAACTTTGAAAATTATTACAATACAGAGATAATTAAGAACAATAACTTGAAACAAACTTGAAATGATAAAAACAACTTAATTTGATACAGAAACTAAGCATTAACTAATTTCTATACTACTTTTGGTCCTAATCTACTGACAACCTTTATTCTTGTGCTTCTTTTTCTTTATATAGCACTCCACAAGACTCCTTGATTGATTCCGAGCTAATCCCACCCATCCAATTGTTTTGAAGTGATCCCATTCGTTCAATCCCATTTTGGCGGGAAAAGTGGACAAGTGGGTTTTTAACTTCTTCCTGAGCATGTGGGGGTGAGGTGTGAAGATAAGAGGAGGGGAGACGTGTATAAGTGAGAAAGGCCAGCTGGGGGGTGGTATTGCAGAAATACTATGGGCATGGGTGGTTTTGCCGGGGTTGTGTGAGGAAGGAGACGGGTCAAACTAAAGTTTGACCCTGGGATATTATTTAAGGTGGGTGGGTTAAACATTGGGCTTGGATAATAACTGGGTTGGGTTATTTGGATTTTGGGTTGGGTATGTAACTGGGTAAATGGTAGTTGGGTTTAGTGGTTTGGATTTTTGGGGTATTATTTGTTTGATCCGGATTTTGGTTATTAGTTTAAACATAGGGACCAAACTTGTAATTCCAGCATAGTTGAGGGGCTGAAACTGAAATTTCACCATAGTTATTAAAAGGACTAATATTGCCAAGTATCAATAGTACAAGGGTTATAAAACATGATTTTCCATTTTAAAACACCCGGGGACTATTTTTGACATTTTTCCAAACTTGGGGGACCAAAGTTGTAATTTTATGAAACTTTGCACCAAAGGACTTATTATGTAATTTTATGATTCTTAAAGGACCTTTGATGACTTTTCCTTTTTTTAGAATAACCAGGGACTAGTTTTGACAACTTGTGAAAGATCAGGGACTGAAACTGTAAATTATGTGTATTTTGCATGTTTTTCATCAGTTTTCAATCCTTTTGCATTTGTAACACATAAAAACACAATTTAATGATATTTCCTGTATTATTTGACTTTCAAAGTGTTTTTGGCAGTTTATGTGGGTTTAACAATATAAAATATATGTGTAATTAGACACATATCATCTTCCCATCACATTCCTCCGAGCTCGCCAGACTCAAATGACCCATATATGCAGGTGCTACAGGCTTTCAATGCACCAGACCCCAATCTCACTGAGCCTATACTCACCTCAGCACTGCCTACATCTACTACCGATCATGCTCCCATCCAGCTTACCCCTACTACTGATACTACCACCCCATATGTCCATACTACACCAAACACTCAAGTTACCCCTACTATTCCTCGTTGTACTACACGCATAATCATACGCCCATCCACTAGACCATCATCTCACACTACGGAGAGTGCCCAGAGCGCTGCTCACACTCTTCTTTTATCTCCATCCCATTATAGGTCCCTATGCACCTACATGGGCACTCCTACTACCCCAACATCATCACCACCCATCATATCACCACATTCACCTACCCACTCACCTCCACGCCAGAGGCTAAAAGGGCCAATGACTCTTACTCGACAGTGGTGCCAGAGAGGGTGGATGAGCAGACCGAGCAGGTGGTTGCTAGACAGACATTAGCAGAGAGTACTCCTGCTGAGGGTACAGGGATTGATGCTGATTTAGATTCGGGTATAGAACAGAGGGCAGTTGTGCCCCGGATTAGCATAATACTGGAGGATGTGCCTAGTACTTGTGAGACTGGAGAGGGCTCGAGGAGAGATCAGGATGAGAAAGATGATGGCGTAGAGCTACCTCGTGGCATCAGCCCAGATCATGTGCTTTCCTCACATTCTTTTGTGCCTCCAGATTCCCCACTTCTAGTAGCATCGCCAGCTACCACAGAGATCGATGCTATCTCATATATTCAAACCCAGCTAGATTTACAGACCGACATACTAGGTCTCCATTCTGACTTGTTTGACAAGTTACAACCGGATCGATTTGATCAGTATGAAGATGACTTCAGTAGACTTTATGCTAGGACACACTCCAACAGTCGAGATATCATTGACTTGGGTGACCGATCACATAGACTCGTGCAGACGCAGGTTGTAGCCCAAGAGGCAGCCCAGGTGATGCATGGGAGGATGTTAATCCTCGAGGCCCAGGTTGCAGCATTGTTGAGGGCTAATCGAGCTCACCGCAGGGAGAACCTAGCATTGAGAACCCATCTGGTTGAGATTGAGGCACAGCTTGGGGAGTTTGCTTTCAGGTTTCAGCACCTGGACAGGACCAGAGACCAGCCTTAGTCTTTTTTATCAGTTATGATGTATTCCCACTAAATTGAGTTATCGTCAGTTAGTGGCAGTTGTAGTTCTTTGTCTGTATTCGAAACTTGTACTATTTTCTTGTGTATTTGAGCTTTTAACTTTTGTGAACACGAATTGATCCTAATCTATGACAAGCTTGATTGATTACTCCATTGTGCCATCTTCTTTATGATTGATCTTACTCATATACTCTACCTATGATTATACACTTGTGCGATAACAAACTCTCAAAATCTCAATTGTCTTTATCTTTCTGATACAGCAAAATGCCTCCGAAAAGAACAAACAGAACCGCTCGTGCACAACCAACTAACCCAGGCCCAGCTAGGGCTACTGCAGCAGCTCCACTTATGAACCGAGCCATGCTCGATCAACTGGTAGAAGAACGGGTGGCAGCAGCACTGGCTGCAGCAAACAACTCGATGACTGATGCTGGGAATTCGAGACCCACAAACAACAGCACTCGTGGTTGTACTTATCAAGACTTCCGGAAGATAATGACTGGAGGTTTTGGAGGTACTGAGGGGGCAGTTGTTCTGGTTCGATGGATCAAAAGATTAGAGACGGTATTCCGAATTTGTGGTTGTTTGGAAGATGATAGGGTTAAGTTTGCATCGTTTACTTTTCTGGATGCTGCTTTAACCTGGTGGAACAATTACTTGAAATCAGCTGGCTATGACACTGCTTATGCAATGTCATGGGAAAGCTTCAAACATATGGTTCTTAATAAATATTGCCCTCGCAATGAGGTGAAGAAGTTGGAGGTTGAATTTTGGAACCTCAAGGTACAAGGTACCAATATGGCTGTTTGTAATCAATGTTTTCAGGAGCTTGCCTTACTATGCCCCGATATGGTTCAAACTGAAACCCGCCTACTGGAGAGATACATTGGCGGATTACCCCCATCTATCAAGGGTAATGTTACAACTTACAAGGCTGCTGACCTCCATGAAACCATGGAAGTGGCCAACAAGTTAATGGACCAGGTGATCGAGGATTCAACTGAAATGGTTGTGACCAACAAGAGTAAATGGGATGACCATTCTCGAAACAATAGCAACCATCACCCAAACAAGAAACAACCAAACAAGAAACAAGATGTTGCTAAGGTCTATGCTACGGGGCTAACGGATAAGAAAGGGTATGCAGCTGGACCAGCTGAGAGGAAGAGTTACGCCGAGAAGCACCCGCTGTTCAATCGCTGTAAACTACACCACAGCGGACTGTGCACAGTAAAATTCCGCAACTGTCAGAAGGTTGGGCATATGGCCAGAGACTGTAGGTCAAGAACGCTCGCAACGGCACAGACAGCACCGGGGCATAAACCGAAAGCCAATGTGACTTGTTTTGGGTGCGGGAAAAAGGGGCACTACAAAAATGAGTGCTGTGAGCCAAGGAGCCAAGTTGCTAGAGGAAATCAAGTAGCTGTTGTACAGCAGGGAAATCACGGCAACGATGGAGGAGCCCGCGGAAGGGATTATGCAGTGGGTAAAGTGGAAGCCCAAGATGACCCGAATGTCGTGACGGGTACGTTCCTTTTAAATAACCGCTACACATCCATATTGTTTGATACGGGGGCAGATAGGAGTTTTGTTTCAACTGCATTTAGTACACTACTTGCTATCGCCCCGACCACCTTAGATAACGTATACAATGTGGAGTTAGCTAATGGGAACGTAGAAAGGGTAGATAGTATCGTAAGAGGTTGTACTTTAAATCTGTTAAACTACCCATTCAACATCGATCTTATGCCGGTAGAATTGGGTAGTTTTGACGTCATTATCAGTATGGACTGGTTATCGAAATATCATGCCACCATTCTTTGCGACGAGAAAATCGTTTGACTGCCTTATGAGAACGAGGTTTTAAACGTCGAAGGCGACAGAAGAGGTCGAAGAAACGCCTCGAGACTAAATGTTATCTCTTGCGCTAAGGCTCAAAAATGCCTTGAGAAAGGATGCCTTCTTTTCCTTGCACAAGTCTCTGAAAAGAAAGAGAAGGAACCTGAGGAAAAACGTTTGGAGGATGTTCCAATCGTAAGAGATTTTCCAGAAGTCTTCCCCGAAGACTTACTTGGACTTCCGCCAAACCGACAAGTCGAATTTTGAATCGACTTAATACCTGGTGCCGCACCCGTGGCACGAGCACCCTATCGGTTAGCTCTGACAGAACTACAAGAACTGTCGAACCAATTGTCGGAACTCTCAGAGAAAGGATTCATCAGGCCGAGTTCTTCTCCTTGGGGATCTCCAGTTCTCTTTGTTAAAAAGAAAGATGGATCTTTCAGAATGTGCATCGATTACCGTGAACTAAACAAAATAACCATCAAAAACCGTTATCCACTCTCGAGAATCGATGACCTATTCGATGAACTCCAGGGTTCGTGTGTTTACTTTAAAATCGATCTGAGATCCGAATACCATCAACTTAGGGTTCGGGAAGAAGATATCCCAAAAACGGCATTCAGAACTCGTTACGGTCACTACAAGTTCCAGGTTATGCCATTCGGCTTAACCAACGCACTGGCAGTATCCATGGATCTTATGAATAGGGTGTGCAAGCCGTTTCTGGACAAATTCGTGATCGTCTTTATCGATGACATTCTAATATACTCTAAGAGCGAGAAGGAACACGAGGAAAACCTCAGGCTAATTTTAGAGCTATTAAAGAAAGAAGAATTGTACGCAAAATTCTCGAAGTGCGAATTTTGGATTCCAACTGTTCAATTTCTAGGACACATGATTGACAGTCAAGGCATCCATGTAGATCCTGCAAAGATCGAGTCGATAAAGGATTGGGAGACCCCTACAACACCCACCGAGATACGCCAATTCTTAGGACTTGCAGGGTACTACACGAGGTTTATCGAGGGATTCTCGAAGATTGCTAAGCCCTTGACTAAATTAACTGAAAAGAACGTAAGGTTCGAATGGGGGGATAAAGCGGAAGAAGCTTTCCAACTTCTTAAGTATAAGTTATGCAGCTGATGAGTGGCCTTTAACTCATCATTTTATACCCGAAAAACCCCACAAAAATGACCAAAAACACCCAAATGGACCAAATATTGTTACAAATATCCTTGGATTGTGTTTTATGTGTTTCAGGTACAAAAGGATTGAAAACGAGGCAAATACGGACAAAACCGAGCTTGATTTGGAAAAGAGTTCAAAAGCCGATACCGGGAAAGACATTATTCATTCGGATTAAATTCAAGCTCGAAAATCCAAAAATGGCCCTTGGATTATTCTTACTTGGCAATATTGGTCCCTTGATTAACTTTGCTAAATTAGCAGATTTGGTCCTTGAAGTTCACATGATTTACAACTTTGGTCCTTTTGTTAATCCCTTTTTATCCTAACTAAATACAACCGGATCCAAAGAAAAATTAAACCCGCTCTCACACCAGCCCATCACCACAAGGCCCAATCCCTTTCTTTTTAGTTACAACAAACCGTGGTCAAACACACCAAGATAGTCAAACCCACAAGACTAACCACTATTCATCATCTCTTTAATCACCATCTGCCCGCCTAAACTCTGATAATCACTCCCCAGTCGCTCTCACCTCACTACCATCCAAAATCACCCATATGACCATGTTCCCCCCCCCCATCATTACCACCTTGGCAATCCCAAGGACAAGAGAATCCCATCAACGGCTGGCATGAGAAGTTGTGGGCACCAAGTAATGATCCAAGGGCTGTGAAAGTAGCACAAGAAGCACAAGATGGTCTCCCCTCACAGAGAAAGCACAAGAGCTCAGAGAGAAACCCTAATTTTTATATTATAAATAGGATAGTATTGCTACAGTAGTAAATTAGGTTTTATTTAGCTTATTTTTTAGGTAATTGTATTTTTTTAGCTTATTTTACTTCAGTATTGTAATTTACTTTTAAGTTTAATATTAATTCAGTCTTTATTTTAGTTCTTCAAAAAAATCCAAAAATATTGTTACTGCTTATATTACGGCTTATTTGCTTGCTGATTTGCTTTTCTCTGCTTATTTATGTTCACTAGATGATTGTAAATGTTAATCTCCACTTAGTATAGTGCTTATGATTAAGATTTGCCTTAAAAAGTAAAAAAAACCAATATAGCCTATTACTATGCTTATGCTTATTTCTTGGCTTATTTGTTGTTTTTGTGCTTATTGAATCTGTTTTAGGGCAATGTAGGTTAGTTTGATAGCTTAAGTACCTTAGTTTAAGTTTTAGCCTTAAAAAAAAGCCTTACATAGCCAAAAATAGGATATCTAGTTTAGCTTATTGATAGTGCTTATTTAAAACTGAATTTGCTTCTTAGGACTTGATATATACTAGTTGATGTCTATCTCAGCTTATTACAGCCTTGCCTAGTAAAAGGAAAAAAAGAAAAAAGAAGCTAAGCAGTCTTTTAAAGGGTGCTTGGTTCAATAGTTTATATGGGTCAAAATGGGTAAAATCCCAAGAGTACTATTCATTTGCCAATTGTTTAAGTTTAATCTGGTCTCATTTAACTAATTTAAGTTGTTAGTAGAAGCACTTGATCTGTTCTCAAGGATTTATAAGTTTTAGATTCATTAGTCCAATTATAGGGTATAAGCTGATCCATCTAGCTTATTACAGCTATGAGCTGATTTGATGTCAAAACCCAGATATCTTTGTGTCTTTTTAGTTTATATTAAGTAGGGGTTACATCTCACAATCCTGTAGTTCACATTTAGTCTATATCAGCCCAAGCTTGATTAACAGACTGCATAAGTTTGAAATTTCCCTTTTTGCAGCCCTTTTGTAGATTTTTCATTTGTTCAAATTAAGGTGTTATGATCTACAAATTGGTACCAATAGATTTGGGGTGGTAAACTAGTCATTCCCATTTTTTCTAGATTTTTACGATTTTATTTGGATAGCTTTTTGATGTCTTGAAAACTGACTAATCTGCCCTGCACCAACAGTGCATCAGCAGACTCTTTCTTATTATTTTTTTTTAGTTAAGTGCTTATTTGCTGCTTTTGTTGTTATTTAGTTTAACTTATTGAGATTTTAGTTTATTGATAGTTGTTAGCTTATTTCTAGTCCCATTTTAGCTTATTAGAGCATTTAGTCCTAAGGCTTGACTGCCCCTTGTTTTTTTTTTTTTTTTCCTTTATACCACTGATCTGCTCCCTTTTGGCTTAATACTGAGCTTATTAGTAATTTTTAGAGATTGCTTCTTTTGTTGAAATTGCTTATTGTTAAGTGCTTTTCAAATTGTCAAAGAAAAATCAAAAAATAAAATAAAAAGAAAAAAGTGCCATTGCTGGGATTCGAACCCCAGCCTCCTCACTCACACACCAAAGCCTTAACCATTGCACCCTTGGGATTTTTCTGAAATCCTTTGTGCCATCAATCCTTTTAACCCTTTTCCCCTTATAAGCTTATATAATCTGTTTGGCTTATTACTGCTTATCTGGAACTGCTTCTCCCTCCATTTTATTTTTTCTTTTAATCCTCAGTACTTTATTTAGTTTATATAAAATTTTCAGATTTTCCTAAATAGTTTTAGTATTTTTTTATCATTTAATTTCTTTTATTTAGTCTTTAATTCATAAAAAAAAATATAAAAGTCAAAAAAATATAAATCTTTTTTATAAAATTTTCTTTTTACATTTAGGACTTACGAAAATTAAATTTGCATCCGTATGGTTAATTTTTAAAGATTTTTACGTTTAGGCTCGTTTTTAGATTACCGTTCGCGTTTCTTAATTTTTGTTTTATTAGATATTAAAAACCAAAAATTGAAAATCCGTATTTCAAGCATTTTAATACCAAACCAAAAATGATATTCTCAATTTCACACCTCGTTGGGACTACGACCCGGGTATTCACTTATCCGGTTTATTAAATCGATTTGCGTTGAGTGTTGATCGTTGACTTTTCTTCGTGAAAGGGTTAACTTGTGAGTATTCAACCCAAATCATTTGGCGCCGCTACCGGGGAGGTGTGTTGCGACAATATCGTTACGGTTTGACGATTAGTGACTTGAAGAACCTTCCTCGTGAAGTTACGTGTTTATCTTGTGAATATTTTTTTATCAAAAATCCAAAAAAAAATTGAAAAACCTTGAAAAATCCAAAAAGATTTTCCTTTCCATATTTATTTTTCTTTTCTTTTTAAACCTTATGTTCTTGGTGCATGCACACACGTTCTTCTACTTCATCGAGTCCCTTTCTTGAACTCGTCGCAATTCCGCGAAGACGTGCTGCCTCTTTAGTCGAACCCGAGATTAGTACTAATCCCGATCCTCCCATTGATATAATGGAGGATAATCACACCATGTTGGAGCTTCTCCAAGAACCCATCGAGGGTTATGGAGATGCCATTGTTGTTCCCCCGATCGTTGCCTATAATTTTGAACTTAAACCAGCGTTACTATCCTTAGTAACGTCAAATCAATTTTTCGGTTTCGAGAGGGATGACCCTCATTCCCACATTCGATGGTTTAACAAAATCTCATCTACCGTCAAATGTAGGAATGTTCCCCATGAAGCAATCAAATTACTTCTTTTTCCTTTTTCTCTCAAGGGGGCAGCCCGGACTTGGCTTGAAAAACAACCCCCTCATTCTATCTTAACTTGGGAAGATTTGGTGTCAAAATTTGTGAATGAATTCTTTCCCCCTTCTAGAACTACAAGTCTTAAAAATGAAATTACCAAATTTACTCAAAAATTTGATGAATCATTTAGTGAAGCGTGGGACCGTTTTAAAGAATTACTTCGTAAATGTCCTCACCACGGTTTTTCTGAGTTACATCAAATTGATACCTTCTACAATGGATTGAGCCATACCAACCAAGATTTTCTAAATGCCGCCTCCGGTGGTTATTTATTGAATCAGACTCCGAGAGACGCTTGGTCCATCATCGAAAACAATTCGAAGGTTCGCACTTCACGAAGCAAGCCGGTTGCTTCCCAAGTGAATGCTTCTCCTTTTACTTCATATCCGGTGAATACTTCTAGCATGGATGCTAAAATTGACAAGCTCACGGATATTGTCCATGCTTTGGTTCTCTCTACTCAGAAAACTCTTTCTTCTACTCCACAAGCTTCTCCACCCGCTCAAGTCAAAGCGGTGGAAGAAAGTTGTGTCACTTGTGGTGGTCCTCATGCTTATTAGAATTGTACAACCACCGATGGCCGTCCTTTTGAAACTAAGGCCGTAGCCGGGTCTTTAAACCAAGGAGGTACTCAATACCGTCCTCAAATTGACCCGAGCTATCGTGCTAGCTATCAAGCAGGACCACCCGGATTTTCTCAACCAATCAATCAGAATAGAATCATCCAAAACCAAGGAAGAGAGCCAAATTTTCAAAACCAAGCCCCGATCAATCAATACCCGACTCAAGGAGTCAATCAAGGGTATCAAGCTCCAAATTACCCAGCCCCGATTGTTCCCTCCAATGATCTTGCAAATTACATTAAGACAAATGAGGCGAACATGAGGTCTATGCAGAATCAAATCACAACTTTGAAAAATGATTTTACAAAACAGGGTAATGAGCTTAAGAATGATTTGAGAGCTACAAACATCAAAATTGATCAATCACAGACCAAAATTGAGAACATGTTTGATACTCTCATCAATCAATTTCAGCAAGCTAATCAAGCTAATCAAGCTTCAACTTCAGGAACTCTACCAGCTAATACAATTCTTAACCCAAAGGGAGAGTTGAAAGCAATAACCACCCGAAGTGGTTTAGCTTATGATGGACCCACGGTTCAAGCTACTACTTCTTCCTCTCCTCAAGTAGTTGACCGTGAGACCGAGGTGACCAAGTGTTAGGAATATAAATATTCAGTTGAAGACTCGGTCACCCCGAGCACTCATTTATGTTAAATAGCTCGTAGCATAACTAGTAATATTAGTAGTAGATTAGTTATAATTATTATTGTGGATTAGGTCGGGGCTTTCCCCACTGTCAGCTTGCTCCGCAGCCCGGTAGGGGCAATCTAGCTAGTAATATCAAGTAGTATAAATAGCCCTCTCCTCATGTGGAGAGAGTTGGACCTTCCTACATTTTCAATACATTTTCCTTTCTTTGTTTCTCTCTCTAAGGTTCCACATCTCTCTCTCTAATTCTTTCTTCCATTCGATCCAAAGTTAGATCCCAAACTTGCGTTTCTTGGCTTGTGAATATACTACAATTGGTATCAAGAGCCATGGTTAGGTTCACATAAGGGTATATTCACGGATTTGTGGTGTTTTGGGACACTTTTGGTTCGAATATTTTGATTCTCAAAAATATCCATTTTGTGCTTTGTTTTGTGGATAGAAGTTGTTAGATCTTGTACTTTCTAGCTTTGGGATAGCATAGGAGTAGTGTTTGGTGTTTGGAATCAAAGTTTGAGGCTTTGTGTGGTTGTTTTTGGAAGATTCGAAGGTTAAAAACAAAGTGTTATTAGTTGCGTTTTGTCTCTCGGTAACACATTCTTAGTAGCGTTTTGTGTCTGGTGGGGTAAAGAAAAGGAGCGTTGTAACACCCCGACCCGACAAGGGTAAAGATGTCACAAGTACATGGTTTCACATCAGATCATACATAACATCCATAATTAAACAACGGAAATACAATGTAACATAAGACAGAAAATACATGAAATACAAAACATAATACAAATGAAGAATAAACCAACGAAAACAAGACTTCACTCGTGAACACTCTTCCCAAAATCCATAACCCAGCTCCTAGCTTAATACCTGCCGCGGGAAAAGAAACGCGGCTGAGCTACACGAGCTCAGTGAACAGATATAACGGTAACAAATAATAATCATGAAATAGGGAAACACGAAAGAAACCATACGTGATATAATGATGAGATAAATAAAGGCAGAACAGATCATGATAAAAGTACATGAATAATAATGAAGTAGGAAAGAGCATGCAGAGATATCAGGAGTATAGAGTTGTACCATGAATACTGATGAGTAGAATAAAAGTCCCAACTAGCCCAAACATAACCAACCCAGTACAGAATAAGTCCAAGGTTCCATAAAGCCCAACATGCCCAAGCCCAGTCCAGAATCCCATGAGGCCCAACATACCATGCCCATACAGAAATAAGTCCAGAAACATATCATGGGTGTCATGAGGGTAAGGGTCAGAAGTCCATGAGGTCTAGTGATACAGAAATCCTCTACGAGCCCAGAAACATGAACATGAAATCATAATCATACCGCCATGCCGAGAGATGTTCCTCTCGCTAATCCCAGAAATCATGAATGGAGTAGCTAGCTCCCAGAGTGTGAAAGACGTGTATCGCACACACCATCAGTCACCATGAATAACATAACATAACTTGACATAACTTGTACATGAACAAATCTAGGATGCATCCATACGCCCCTGGTGGCCATAACTCCCAACACACCAAATAAAATACATGAAAAGGGACGGGACAGGTCATCACTCTCCTGCCCTAGAGTCATGCCATCGGTGCATCGACTGACATGGACATGAAACCCTCATGCCTAGTGAGTGGCTCGTAGTATCAAACTGTGGGTCAAGGTCAAGTATCATGAATCATGTTTTAAGTTTACTTGCATAGGTCATTATCTGGTTTCATAAGTTCATAATCTTGTTCATAATCATGGTTCATAAGCATGGTTCATAAGTAAAGGTTCATGAATGAAAGGTTCATAATCATAAAAGGTTCAATATCAGAAAGGTCATCTATCAGAAATGTTTAATATCAGAAAGGCTCATAACAGAAAGGTCATGTCAAAGGTTCATAATATCATGAAAGAAACCAGAAAGGTTCACAGAATCAAAGAACATGGCAGTGAATCAGAAATCAGAAATGAGGCGAAGGCACCTTATTAAAGAAGGGCAGAATATCTGTACCTTAGTGATCAAGCAAGAATGGCAGACACAGAAAAGAACCAAAACTTCTCCTCCTTGACACCTAGAGGAGTAGAGACAGAATTACTAAGGATCCCATGTTCATATTAAGTAACTTTCTATTTTTAGCAGGTTTCCATTTTTAGAAAGTTTCCATATTTAGCAAGTTACCATATTTAGCCATTAGGTCATGTTAATATTAGCATATCTAAAATTACACTTTACACCCTTGAGGCTTCATGATTTTACATGTTTAGTCCCTTAACTTAATAAAGTTACATATTAAACCTTAAATATTCATGTTAACATGTTAAGCCCCTTAGTTTTACAAATTTACATATTTTACCCTCAATTTAAATGTTGTACGATTCAAAACCCTTAGAATATAAGTTTTACAATTCAAGTCCTTCAAGTTACAAAGTTTACATATTTAGTCCTTACTTTATATAAATCAATCTTTAATTTATCACAATTCCATAATAGCCCCTTAAATTATCAAAATGACACATGGCACTTTAAATATGATTAAATATACGAATGACCCATAAGTTTCCCAAAATTACAAGCTTAGTCCCTCTAGATTAATTTTTGTACAATTCGAACCATAATAAAACCCTAAAAACATTTTAACCCTCTAAAATACAAAAATGACATTAGACCCCTTCCTTTTATATTTTTCCCAGCAAGTACATGATCTAAATTAAGTTTTAAAACTGACCCACAAGTTTTAGAATTTACAAAACACACCCTTAACTTATTATTTCCAAATCGTTACACATAAAATCTTGTCTAAATCGAACCCTATTAATCCAAATCATTATACCATCATTCTATCATCATTATACCATGTTAATTTCCAGGTTTCATTACCTCAAAACCCTAGCTCGATCGATTTACAATTTTCCCAAAGTTTTTCTTTTATTCTTTTTAATTTCTTTAAAATCGGTAAAACTAAATAAATCAAGAATAATTATTTTAGGCCTTAACAATTCGAAATATAATTTTTCCCAGATTAGTATGATCATATGGAGTCCAAATAAAATAAATATGAAGCCTCAAAAATTCGAATTGAATTATTTAGGGTTTATACACGTTTTTAAGATTTAATTCACAAATAATTGTTAGATCATGCATGGATCGACTTTTACATTTTATTTGGTGTTCATAACATATATAGGGTCTGAGAAAAATACCAAATCAAGATTCGAACGTGTAGAACGAGACGCACGATTTAATATGTACGCGAATAGCCAAAATGCACCATAAATCACCACGACTTCAAAAACGATCTAAAAATCATGAAACCAATTTTCACAGGTCACATATGATGTGAGGAACACAAGAAAAATAAGAAACGAATTTTCCAAGATCGAATGAATCAAAAATGGAATTATTACCTTTCGGGTTGAATTAAACAAGAATTTTCGAAAACCCTTGAATCCGGCCACCACAATTCGAAGTATTATTTTTCTAGGACTCTTGAGACCCTTAAGAACACAGGAAAAATAGTGCCTTACTTCCAGAAATTCGGATGGATGATTGGAGAATTATTTGGTGATTTAGGGTTTAATCGGTGGGAGAATTTTGGGAGAAAATGTGTGTGTGATAAAAATTATAGTTGTGGCCAATTCTTAGAGGGGATAGAGGACCTTAATTCCAGGGATTGGTCAAAGATTACTATTAGCATTCAATATAATTTTCAATGTCTTTAATTTCCTATTAATTTCCTTTTATAAAATTTCATAACTTTTGAATTTAAATGATATTAGGCGCCCAAGGGCATTTTGGTAATTTTCATGGCTTGAATAAATGTTAAATGAAGTTGTTAAAATTATTTGGGATCATAACTTGTTCGTTGCTAGAAGTTTGGAATTTGTTTTGTGCTTTACATATGTTTTATTCATATTTTAAATTCTCAGGGGCAATTTGGTCATTTTACATGTTTAGGATTTTCGGGTATTACAACTCTTCCCCACTAACAAAAAAAATTTCGTCCTCGAAATTTGCAGGGACATAGAGGAGCGAACATGACAGAAATGAGACAGAACATGCCGGATCAGATAAGCGTTACTTGCAGCAGATTTGGAATAGTTTAGCAGAATGGATCTTAACGTAAGATGACGGAGATAAACAGATGGAGTAAATTCTCTTAAGGTAGAGCAAAATGAAGTACATACTTGGTGTCTTCCATCGGATCGTGATCATAAAATACTCAAAACAAATCAAGCCAAAATCTCAGAATTCAACTTGGAATGGAATTATTAGATCAAAATCCAAAATATTCGTACGAAAATCAAGAGAAAGTCAATGCGTCATAAACGGAAAGGAAACGTGCGTATCAAATCATTCAAACAAACAGAAGGAAACAAATCATGCAGGCGATCTCTTCAGGCTGAGGCAGGAGTCGCATTGGCAGGGTCCTTCTTGTCATTCTCGAGGTTGTCCACGTTGCGGGGCTGGATTCGTACCACTCCATGCTCATCAATGAATTTGGGGCACTTGCCTGCGTACCGAATGACCGTTCCATCTTTGTAGATCACCTGGGTGGAGTACTCTAGCACTTCTGCTCCATCTTTGTTCACTATGGTCAGCTCTTCTTCGATATAACACGGCCATATACTAGCAGGAATTAACTTCCTCCTTGCCGTTCTCCATATCTTCCCAATCTTCCTGCTGCCGGTAGGATAAACGATGGTCCATCGTTGCTTTTTCCGTGCGGAGTACTCTCGAGCGCGCGTGGACACCATCTACACGATTAGCAGAACGATCAGAAGGAGTATATAGATGACAAAATAGAATACGAAAGGTGTCGACATGAGCAAGTAGGATAACAGAAACAACGGAAGAGAGTGCGCGGACGGAAACCTAATGTCTACCCAGATCCTCACAGGTCAAATGGCCTAAGCCGAAGGTTTTCGGGTGCCTGTATTCTCTGATACCATAAATTGTAACACCCCGACCCGACAAGGGTAAAGATGTCACAAGTACATGGTTTCACATCAGATCATACATAACATCCATAATTAAACAGCGGAAATACAATGTAACATAAGACAGAAAATACATGAAATACAAAACATAATACAAATGAAGAATAAACCAACGAAAACAAGACTTCACTCGTGAACACTCTTCCCAAAATCCATAACCCAGCTCCTAGCTTAATACCTGCCGCGGGAAAAGAAACGCGGCTGAGCTACACGAGCTCAGTGAACAGATATAACGGTAACAAATAATAATCATGAAATAGGGAAACACGAAAGAAACCATACGTGATATAATGATGAGATAAATAAAGGCAGAACAGATCATGATAAAAGTACATGAATAATAATGAAGTAGGAAAGAGCATGCAGAGATATCAGGAGTATAGAGTTGTACCATGAATACTGATGAGTAGAATAAAAGTCCCAACTAGCCCAAACATAACCAACCCAGTACAGAATAAGTCCAAGGTTCCATAAAGCCCAACATGCCCAAGCCCAGTCCAGAATCCCATAAGGCCCAACATACCATGCCCATACAGAAATAAGTCCAGAAACATATCATGGGTGTCATGAGGGTAAGGGTCAGAAGTCCCTGAGGTCTAGTGATACAGAAATCCTCTACGAGCCCAGAAACATGAACATGAAATCATAATCATACCGCCATGCCGAGAGATGTTCCTCTCACTAATCCCAGAAATCATGAATGGAGTAGCTAGCTCCCAGAGTGTGAAAGACGTGTATCGCACACACCATCAGTCACCATGAATAACATAACATAACTTGACATAACTTGTACATGAACAAATCTAGGATGCATCCATACGCCCCTGGTGGCCATAACTCCCAACACACCAAATAAAATACATGAAAAGGGACGGGACAGGTCATCACTCTCCTGCCCTAGAGTCATGCCATCGGTGCATCGACTGACATGGACATGAAACCCTCATGCCTAGTGAGTGGCTCGTAGTATCAAACTGTGGGTCAAGGTCAAGTATCATGAATCATGTTTTAAGTTTACTTGCATAGGTCATTATCTGGTTTCATAAGTTCATAATCATGGTTCATAATCATGGTTCATAAGTAAAGGTTCATGAATGAAAGGTTCATACTCATAAAAGGTTCAATATCAGAAAGGTCATCTATCAGAAATGTTTAATATCAGAAAGGCTCATAACAGAAAGGTCATGTCAAAGGTTCATAATATCATGAAAGAAACCAGAAAGGTTCACAAAATCAAAGAACATGGCAGTGAATCAGAAATCAGAAATGAGGCGAAGGCACCTTATTAAAGAAGGGCAGAATATCTGTACCTTAGTGATCAAGCAAGAATGGCAGACACAGAAAAGAACCAAAACTTCTCCTCCTTGACACCTAGAGGAGTAGAGACAGAATTACTAAGGATCCCATGTTCATATTAAGTAACTTTCTATTTTTAGCAGGTTTCCATTTTTAGAAAGTTTCCATATTTAGCAAGTTACCATATTTAGCCATTAGGTCATGTTAATATTAGCATATCCAAAATTACACTCTACACCCTTGAGGCTTCATGATTTTACATCTTTAGTCCCTTAACTTAATAAAGTTACATATTAAACCTTAAATATTCATGTTAACATGTTAAGCCCCTTAGTTTTACAAATTTACATATTTTACCCTCAATTTAAATGTTGTACGATTCAAAACCCTTAGAATATAAGTTTTACAATTCAAGTCCTTCAAGTTACAAAGTTTACATATTTAGTCCTTACTTTATATAAATCAATCTTTAATTTATCACAATTCCATAATAGCCCCTTAAATTATCAAAATGACACATGGCACTTTAAATATGATTAAATATACGAATGACCCATAAGTTTCCCAAAATTACAAGCTTAGTCCCTCTAGATTAATTTTTGTACAATTCGAACCATAATAAAACCCTAAAAACATTTTAACCCTCTAAAATACAAAAATGACATTAGACCCCTTCCTTTTATATTTTTCCCAGCAAGTACATGATCTAAATTAAGTTTTAAAACTGACCCACAAGTTTTAGAATTTACAAAACACACCCTTAACTTATTATTTCCAAATCGTTACACATAAAATCTTGTCTAAATCGAACCCTATTAATCCAAATCATTATACCATCATTCTATCATCATTATACCATGTTAATTTCCAGGTTTCATTACCTCAAAACCCTAGCTCGATCGATTTACAATTTTCCCAAAGTTTTTCTTTTATTCTTTTTAATTTCTTTAAAATCGGTAAAACTAAATAAATCAAGAATAATTATTTTAGGCCTTAACAATTCGAAATATAATTTTTCCCAGATTAGTATGATCATATGGAGTCCAAATAAAATAAATATGAAGCCTCAAAAATTCGAATTGAATTATTTAGGGTTTATACACGTTTTTAAGATTTAATTCACAAATAATTGTTAGATCATGCATGGATCGACTTTTACATTTTATTTGGTGTTCATAACATATATAGGGTCTGAGAAAAATACCAAATCAAGATTCGAACGTGTAGAACGAGACGCACGATTTAATATGTACGCGAATAGCCAAAATGCACCATAAATCACCACGACTTCAAAAACGATCTAAAAATCATGAAACCAATTTTCACAGGTCACATATGATGTGAGGAACACAAGAAAAATAAGAAACGAATTTTCCAAGATCGAATGAATCAAAAATGGAATTATTACCTTTCGGGTTGAATTAAACAAGAATTTTCGAAAACCCTTGAATCCGGCCACCACAATTCGAAGTATTATTTTTCTAGGACTCTTGAGACCCTTAAGAACACAGGAAAAATAGTGCCTTACTTCCAGAAATTCGGATGGATGATTGGAGAATTATTTGGTGATTTAGGGTTTAATCGGTGGGAGAATTTTGGGAGAAAATGTGTGTGTGATAAAAATTATAGTTGTGGCCGATTCTTAGAGGGGATAGAGGACCTTAATTCCAGGGATTGGTCAAAGATTACTATTAGCATTCAATATAATTTTCAATGTCTTTAATTTCCTATGAATTTCCTTTTATAAAATTTCATAACTTTTGAATTTAAATGATATTAGGCGCCCAAGGGCATTTTGGTAATTTTCATGGCTTGAATAAATGTTAAATGAAGTTGTTAAAATTATTTGGGATCATAACTTGTTCGTTGCTAGAAGTTTGGAATTTGTTTTGTGCTTTACATATGTTTTATTCATATTTTAAATTCTCAGGGGCAATTTGGTCATTTTACATGTTTAGGATTTTCGGGTATTACAAGCGTTTTGTGTTTCGTCGAAGTTGCGACTTGTCTCTTTACCAGATTTGGCAAAAATGACAAAACGTTACGATAGCGACTTGTCTAGCGTGTAGTGAAGTTGCGTTTTGTCCTTGATAGTGACAGCTCTGTCTTTTTGTGACTTACGGTTTGTGTTTCAGAAGGTTGCGACTTGTGTTCTCAGAAGTTGCGACTTGTGTGTTGCGTTTTGTATATTCAGAAGTCGTGACTTGTCTGTAGCGTTTTGTATACTCAGAAGTTGCGACTTGTCTGTGGCGATTTGTATCTTCAGAGGTTGCGATTTGTCTGTTGCGTTTTGTGTCAGAGTGTTGCGACTTGTGTACCTGCAAATTGAACATTGCGTTATGTCTCATAGCTCTCAAATTACAACTTGATTGTATGCGTTTTGTCTAGCTGCTATTTGACTTATTGCGACTTGATAATCCTGCGATTTGTCTTGTTGCGATTTGACTAGTGGTGTCTTGACTTCTTGCGTTTTGATCAATTGTGACTTGAGTTCTCTTGAGTTAAGATTTATTGTTCTAATTTGCGAGTAACTTCTAGTTTACGGTTCGTCTCTTGGTGATTTTAGAAAGTCCCGCGAAAGATTCAATTTCTCGGTTAAATCACAAGAACTGTAAAATCCCGTATACTTTGTTATCAACATGACTAGCACTGCATCAGATAACATTCAAGCAGCGGGGTCCGATACCCGTCCGCCTATGCTTGATAGGACAGACTATGAGTCGTGGGCACAGAGAATACCGCTTTATTGCTTGGGGAAAGAAAATGGGGCAAACATCCTTAAGTCCATTGATGAAGGACCATTTCAGATGGGTACTACCAGAGATGCTGTGACTACTGGTGAAGATGGCACAGTCACATTTGGTATTGACAAACCTCGCACTTACAATGATCTTACTGAGGAGGAAAAGAAGAGGTATGATGCAGACATTAGAGCCTCAAATATCATCATTCAAGGTCTACCAAAGGATGTCTACAAACTCATCAACTTCAACACAGAAGCCAAGGCAGTATGGGACAATGTGAAGATGCTGTTAGCTGGATCAAAACTCACAAAGGAAGACAGGGAATCTCTATTGTATGATGAATTTGAACATTTCAAAATGAACTTAGGAGAGAATATCACAGACTATTATGTGAGATTCCATAAGTTGGTAAATGACATGAAGATAATCAGAATGACTATGCCCAATATCCAACTTAACTCCAAGTTTGTGAACAACATGACTCCAGAATGGGACAGATTTGTCACTGCTATTAAACTGAACAAAGGTCTGAGGGACACCAACTATGAACAGCTATATGCCTATCTCCAACAACATGAGAAGCATGCTCTCTTTGATCGGGTGCTAAGAGAAAAGTTGAATCCTTCAACTTCCAATGATCCACTGGCCTTTATGGCAACTGTTGTACCAAACACCCAACCATCATCCAACCTAGGATACCCTCAACTTCAACCACCATCATCTGCTTTGAGTCCTCAACTTGACTCAGGCTATACTCAGACTGACAAAATGCTGGATAACCTCACCAATCAAGTATCATTATTTGTTCAACAGTTCAAAGCTTCTCTCCCTCAGACCAACAATCTGTTAAGAAATTCATCCAACCCGCGCAATCTTGCAATGGTGGAGGATGGAAAAATTGTGGTTCAAAATGTGCAAGGGAGAGCTGGAATAAACATGGGTCGAGGTATTATGCAGAACAGAGTAGGGAATGCCAACCAGGGGCAAGGGAAACAACTCAAGTGCTATAATTGTGGAGGTCTGGGACACATTGCCAGAAACTGCAATCAACCAAAACGTCCTCAGAATTCAGATTACTTCAAGGACAAGATGCTGTTGATGCAGGCTCAAGAGAATGGAGCAGTATTGGATGAGGAAGAATTTTTGTTTCTAGCTGGTGATGGGGGTAATACTTTTGATCCGGATGTGGATGAGCAACCTGTCCAAGATCTGGCACTCAATGATCCTAATATCTTCCAAGCTGATGATTGTGATGCATTTGACTATGATGTGGATGAAGAACCAACTGCTCAAACTTTCTTCATGACCAATTTATTATCCTTGGCCTCTCTATCTCGACAAGCTGGTTCTTCAAATGCTTCTGTGATTTCTGAGGTACTAAGACTATATGACACATATGAAATAGTTGATAAACAAAAGTTTCCCAACGAAGTACAACAGGCAATTGTCTCTGACTCAAATAATGTTGACATGGAAAATAGCAATATGATTCCATATGAACAATATTTGATTCACAAAAATGTGCCTGATGTACAAGATGGCGAATCTTCTGTTGATAATAATGCTTGTGTTGTTGATAACTTGTGTGCCTTAGAAAATACATGTGAAGTAGATAATGCATGTAAGAAACATGAAAGCACTGTACTTGCACCACATGATGACTTGATCACTAGGCTAAACATATATGAGGAACAAGTAGCTATGTATGAACAGCGCGCTAATTTTGAGTTGAATGCACGTGAGCAGAAAATGGAAGATCAAATGTGTACTCTTCTGAAAGAATCTAGGGTAAGAGAGGAAACATTAAAACAAGAGTTAAATTCTTTGAAAAATCAGCTGGATTTATCTGTTAAGCAACAACAGGATGCTCAAAATTGCATAAGAATACTAAAGCTAGAATTCAAAGAAAAAGAAAAGGAACTCTTAAATGATTTTTCTAGACTCAAAACCTTAAAGAATAAGCTTGAGGATAAGTTGTACACACAAGACCAAACCAGACAGACTGCCCAAATGATGTATAAGCACAGAAAGTTAAGTGACAAGCATAGTGAAAGCAATGTAGGTGAATCTCAATTAGCTATTCATGAGATTGCTAAGGTAGCCCAACATGCATCAAAATGACGCCAATGTGTTGTTTATGCCCAATCATGAACCACCTGAGGTTGTATCCTTGAATGAAGCTGATGAGATAGAAATGCGAAAGAGAGAAAGAATGAATGAGAAAATGAAGGATCCTGAATGCATAGCTCACCGAGTAATAATCAAACCCCATGATTATTATGAGGAAAATCGTTTGACTGTGTTTGTACCTCAAAAGAAGTTAACACCTGAACAGATATTTTGGACACAAGACATGAAAAAAATGAAGGAAGAAAAACTTAAAGCCAATACCCCACTCATTAGGAAAGTTGCGTCCATTACGGTGTATCCTCCCAATACACCTAGACATTTGGTTCCTCTATCTCTTCCCACAGAAAGCAAAACTCTAATTAGCTTATACGTGCTTTGGCAACTGTTTGTTGATTTTGATAATACATGTAAGAAGAGAATCACACCAACTGGAATTACTGAGGGGGAAAGGTGTTTTGAACATGCTAAAAGGTGTTACTTGACTGAGGTCATGCCATTCTTTAAACAGCTGAAAGAGCATTTTGAAGCAATGCAAACAGCCC
Source organism: Artemisia tridentata subsp. tridentata (assembly GCA_021014915.2). Classification (NCBI taxonomy): domain Eukaryota; kingdom Viridiplantae; phylum Streptophyta; class Magnoliopsida; order Asterales; family Asteraceae; genus Artemisia; species Artemisia tridentata. The sequence goes on from CP139507.1 coordinate 210,866,047, forward strand.
TTAACACATAAATAAAGGAAATGGAAAAGGTGTTTAAAGATATGGAAAATGAGGTAACTGAATATGAAATAGAACTTAAGAGCCGTGAGATTGAAAGGAAAAACATAGTCATCACTAATGAAAATTTGATTGCAAGATGTATTGCACAAGATGTATTTTTTACTGCTACTGATTCTGCATTATCTGCTTGTCAATATCATGAGTATGCTATGGCTTTAAATGTTACCCAGAATCGTGTTGTGGAGCTTGAGGGGGAGAATTTGAAACTGCTTGAAAAAATTCAAAATGATGACCATGATAACATGGTCAAACGTTTTTCTAAACTTGAGGTTGATTATCTTAACTTACAATTAAAATATCAACACTTAGAAGAAAGATATAAACTATCAAATGCCAAGACATCTTCGGATGCTCCTGAGTTTGATATGTATTTTGAATTAAGCAAACGGGATGAGAAAATTCAAGCTCACACGAACACGATTCGACTGTTGAGGGCTCAAATTGCCCAATTGAAGTCCAACAAGTGTGATGTGTATGGCACCAATAAACCTTCGTCTTCAGATTCTCAGAATTTTCAATTTCAAAACACCATAAACAAGTTACATTATGAAAATGAGTGTTTTCGAGAAGAAAATTCTAAGATTAAACAGCACTACAAAGAGTTATATGACTCAATTAAAGTTACAAGAAATAGTCATAATGAAAAGATAACTTCTTTGTTAAATGAGATTGAGAATCTTAAGACTCAGGTGAAAGGAAAAATGCCAAGTACATCTTGTAATTGTGTTTCATCAAAGGTCTTTGCTTGTAAAATATATGATGTTGATGTGGGGCCTATTCCATTTCCCATGAGAAACAACAGACCTGTCCATCAAATGTATCTCAGTCACCTTAGGGATGGACTTGACACTCTTCGTGAGGTTGTGGAAGAAGACAGAATAGGAAAACCACTTGATAAGGCAGTAGGTTATGCCTGTGTCCTCACAAAAAGGATCCAGGAACAGTTAGAATATGCCATTAGCACGGGTCCTAGGTCTAGCAACCAAAGAGATAGATTAGGTGTCTCATCATCCACTATTAAAAACAAGCATGTATCCTTTGATTTACCATCCAGAACATCAGAACCCAGCACTTCAATATCAAGAAAGCATGAGTTAGTAAAGCAAACTAATGTTCCCATTATTACTTCTACAGGAGTGAAAAGTGACACTCAAGCTAGTGGGTCAAAGCCTAAAGGCAATGCAAGGAATGATAGGACAGCGCCAGCTAAGATTGATCACAAGAAAAGAGTAGAAGCCCAACCTAGGAACAATAAGTTTGTAACGACTAGATTGAATCGTGTTGATTCTAGTATCAAAAGTACTGTAATTAATTCGAATTCTAATACGGTCTGTAAAACATGTGACGAATGCTTAATTTCTGTTAATCTTGATGAATGTGTTGTGTCGTCTCTGATATCTCATGCACCACCCCATGTTAAGCATGTTAGGAAAACTGAAAGAAATATGAAAATTTGGAAAGCAACAGGAAAAATCTTCACTAATGTTGGGTATCAATGGAGACCCACTAGAAGGAAATTCAGTTTAGGAAATAAGAATCCATTACCTAAGTTGAGTAAACATAAGATTGTGAGGGTTAAAGAATGGATACCAACTGGTCGAATCCTTCCATTAGGAACACACTGCCTTTCTAATAAGTCTTCTGATAACTCTAGGGTAGTTTCCCCTGTAGAGGCATCAGTATTAGAAATGATTGCTGCCCCTAAACTTATGTGTGCTAACCAAAAGGACCCCAATTGCAAGTGGGGATCCACATATTTCAGTTATCCATTGTTATCTGGTTTCAAATGCAGGTCGTACAAATCGTCCTTTGGTATTTGGACTCAAGCTGCTCAAAACATATGACTGGGGATCGCTCACGGCTCAAGAACTTTGTGAAAAAGTTTATCGGGACAGTTAGATTCGGGAATGACCACTTTGGTGCGATTATGGGTTATGGAGATTATGTGTTTGGTGACAGTGTAATCTCACGGGTTTACTATGTGGAAGGATTAGGGCACAATTTGCTTTCTGTGGGTCAATTTTGTTACTCAGATTTGGAAGTGGCTTTCAGAAAACATACATGTTTCGTCAGGGAATTGGATGGTGTAGATCTTCTCAAGGGTAGTCGGGGTACAAATCTATACACCATATCTATTGAAGAAATGTTGAAGTCCTCTCCCATATGCTTGCTTTCAAAAGCCTCTAAAACAAAATCATGGCTGTGGCATCATCGTCTGAACCACCTGAACTTCGGTACCATCAATAATCTTTCCCGCAAAGATCTGGTTAGAGGTATGCCCAGATTAAAATATGAGAAAGATCATCTCTGCTCTGCATGTCAACTGGGCAAAAGCAAGAAACAAACCCACAAACCTAAAACCGTCAACACCAACTTGGAAGTTCTTCATACCCTCCACATGGATCTGTGCGGTCCAATGAGAGTACAAAGCATAAATGGAAAGAAATATGTTCTGGTGATAGTAGATGATTACTCTCGGTTCACATGGGTAAAGTTTTTGAGAACCAAGGATGAGACTCCAGAGGTGATCATTAAACTGATAAAACAGCTGCAAGTAAGGCTTAACAAGACTGTCAGAATCATCCGCACTGATAATGGAACTGAGTTTGTCAATCAACAACTCAGAAACTTTTATGAAAATATTGGCATCACACATCAGAAAAGTATACTTCGCACTCCTCAGCAGAACGGTGTAGTTGAACGACGAAACCGTACTCTGGTAGAAGCTGCAAGAACCATGCTTATATTTTCAAAGGCACCGATGTTTCTCTGGGCAGAGGCTATTGCAACTGCATGCTACACCCAAAACCGATCTCTGATTCATCCCATTCATGAAAAGACTCCCTATGAGTTAATTCATAACAAGAAACCAGATCTCTCATTTCTTCGTGTGTTTGGTGCACTTTGCTATCCAACTAATGACAGTCAAGACTTGGGAAAGTTAAAAGCTAAAGCAGACGTAGGTATTTTTGTTGGATACGCACCAGACCGTAGAGGGTACAGAATCTACAATAAGAGAACCCGACAAATCATGGAAACCATCCATGTCACGTTCGACGAGCTAAGTGAGCAATTTGCTTCAGGACAAACCAGTTCTGGACCCAATCCTACACTTTTGACACCTGGACAAATTAGTTCAGGGCTTGTACAGAATCCCACGCCTGCAGAGTCTTTCATTCCACCAACGAGTGAGGAGTTGAAGAAGTTATTTGATTCAATGTTTGACGAATATTTTGAGCCAACAGATGTAACAACTTCAAATGGTGCAGCCGTTCTTCCTAATACTGAGGCTAATGTTCCATAAGGTTCTGAAGACCCATCAGCATCAGTCTCAATCAGTATCAATGCCCCAGCTGCAAGTCAATCACCCTCATCATCAAACACTCAATCCTCTCCGGTGCAACAAGAATCTGCAGATGATCATTCTTTAGAAGTTAATCCGTTTGCTCCTACAAATGATGTTCCTTTTGAGAACATATTTGCTCTTGAACCCTCAACAGACACGTACTGTGTCAAAGAACACAGTACGGCAACATCAGTTCAAAACCCTCAACCTCATGACCATCTCAGAAAATGGACCAACGATCACCCAATTGACAACATCATAGGCAATCCCTCTCGTCCTGTATCCACTTGTAAACAACTAGCTACAGATGCACTGTGGTGTTTCTTCAATTCCGTTCTGTCTAAAGTCGAACCAAAAGATGTCAAAGAAGCAATGACCAAAGACTGCTGGTTCGAGGCCATGCAAGATGAAATTCACGAATTTGATCGACTTGAACTATAGGAGTTGGTGCCTCCTCCAGAGTGTGCTATGATTATTGCTCTCAAGTGGATTTTCAAGGTGAAACTTGATGAGCATGGTGATGTTTTAAAGAACAAGGCACGGTTAGTTGCAAAAGGATACAGACAAGACGAGGGCATTGATTTTGAAGAATCATTTGCTCTAGTTGCTAGAATTGAAGCTATTAGAATATTCCTGGCCAATGCTGCAAGTAGAAATATGATAGTCTACCAAATGGATGTCAAAATAGCTTTCCTGAATGGTGACTTAAAGGAAGAAGTATATGTGAGTCAACCTGAAGGATTTGTGAACGCTGAACATCCTACTCATGTTTACCACTTGAAGAAGGCCCTTTACGGGTTGAAGCAGGCACCTAGGGCATGGTATGATACATTGTCCAAGTTTCTTCTAGGAAATGGATTCTCAAAGGGTGCTGTTGATCCAACATTATTCACCAGGAAGTCAAGAAAACATCTACTACATGTTCAGATTTATGTAGATGATATCATATTTGCTTCATCTGATCCTAGTGAATGTGATAGATTTTCAAAGGAGATGAGTTCCAAGTTTCAAATGTCAATGATGGGACAAATGTCTTTCTTCCTAGGATTACAAGTATCTCAAAGTCCCGGAGGCATATTCATCAATCAGTCCAAATACGCACACGAGATCTTGAAAAAGTTTGGATTTGATTCGAGTGAGCCAGTTGACACCCCCATGGTAGACAGAACAAAGCTAGATGAAGACCCTTCAGGGATTCCAGTTGATCAAACAAAATACAGAAGCATGATTGGATCCTTAATGTACATTACTGCAAGTAGACCAGATCTTCTATTTGCTGTTTGCATGTGTGCGAGATATCAATCCAAGCCTACCAAAAAGCATCTAGAAGCAGTAAAAAGGGTTTTCAGGTATCTTCAAGGAACAGTCCATATGGGTCTCTGGTACCCTAAGGATACGGCCATGGAGTTAACGGCTTATGCTGATGCAGATCATGCGGGGTGTCAGGACACCCGTCGCAGTACTTCAGGAGGAGCTCAGTTTTTTGGGGGAAAAGTTGGTTAGTTGGTCTTCTAAGAAGCAAATGAGCACGTCCATATCTTCTAATGAGGCTGAATACATTGCTATGTCGGCCTGTTGTGCAAAAATTCTATGGATGCGGTCGCAACTCTCAGACTATGGATTCTCATACAACAAAATTCCTTTGTATTGTGACAACAAAAGCGCCATTGCTCTTTGTTGCAACAATGTCCAGCACTCCAGGTCAAAGCACATCGACATCAGGCATCACTTCATCAGGGAACATGTTAAAAAGGGAATTGTGGAGCTGTATTTTGTGAGGACAGAGTTTCAGCTAGCAGACATCTTCACCAAGGCTCTCCCGAGAGAAAGGTTTCAGTTTATTCTCCCGCGTCTTGGAATGAAGAGCTTGACACCTGAAACCCTCAAGTGTCTTCAGGATGCAAAGGAGGAGTAAAGGGTTATCTTCTCATATCCTTGTATATATTTGTATATATCTTTAAAAACAAAAAGAAAAATAGAAAAATATAAAACCTATAAAAACCATAAAAATTGAAAAAATCAGAAAATACCAAAAATAGTCTCATCTAGGCATGTCTTTTGTTTATCGATAACATTTACGGACCTAGAAATGTCATTCAATAATGACACGGGTCTTTAAATGAAGCTCGAGCAGAAGTTATACTAATTGGTTAAAACATGTCTTAATGGCTTGCAGTTACTTCATACTGCAACCCGCGCTATCCGTTGAGGAAAACACGTCGTCAAAAAGACGGTTGTTCCTCCAAACTGGGTGATGTTCACCTGGGCATGGATTATGTTATATCCATGTTTTTCTGATCTGATGTACGCTTCAGTGCATCATTTCGTGTAAAAGAAGAGAAATCTTCTTTATATCATAAACTTTCCAGTTCTATGATTCTTTAGGAGAGTTTTTTGATGTTTCACAAGGTGGTAAATTGGACTTAAATTTTCACAAATACCTCTCATTCAATTGAATGACTACAGCTCTTTAAATAGAAAACGGGTCATTAATTGAGGGGGAGAGTCTTTGTTCAAATGTTTTGACACCTTTTTCTAAACATTGTGCAACGTCAGTAGTGACACTCTCTCTTGGTTTGAGGGGGAGTATTGTATACTCCATTATCAGAAAACATTAAATCAGACACATTTTCTCCCACATTTTTCTAACTTATTTAAATCAATTGGGATCACAAATCTCAAATGGTTTGAAATTTTTGATCGGGGGAGAGAATGTGATTTAAATATGAAATCTGATAAAATGTGATGTTTTGGACTCAAATGTTAGGCTCTCCCATATGTGCTAAACTCTTTCGTATATCGATGCACATATTGAGGGGGAGCGCATGGACAAAAAGGATTTGGCATAGCATGAGATCGTGACTCAGACTTAACCAATGAATTGACGAAACCTATACTGTCATTGATCGAAAGGACATATCCTGGCCGGGTAATAATTTCAAGCTGGTCTAACCAGTGATATAAGCGTGTCTCGAAAAGGATGTGTCTGAGTAGAGTGTACCGTTTCGAGAAACTTTCTGTTGACTTGACCAGGCCGGGTAATAATTTCAAGCTAGTCTAACTAGTGATGTAAGCGTGTCTCAAATCGGTCATGTTCACTGAAAGTGGATCAATTCAAAAAGTGCAAGCTCTACCCAACATGTGCAAATTTATAAAACAATCATCCGAGCACATGTTGAGGGGGAGCATTTGAAATATATAAAACTCTCAAAGTGTTAGCAAAATGTGTTTCATAATCGTGAACACTTTGAGAAATTTTTCAAGGATTTTGGTAAATGGCAACATAGGATAGTCATGAAGTTATAAGGTGGCTAAGGTTAGGAAAACCGTCCTATGATCTTCCAGAGCCGGAGGGATCTACCCAAGGACAATACCAAATAGTTAGTATTAGAAAGTCCTTAGGTATGATATGAAAAAAAAAAAAAAAAAAAAAAAAAAAAAAAAAAAAAAAAAAGGAGTAATATGAGAAAGGAGAAAGAAGGGGTTGAAGAATTAAAAAGAAATGAAATGAGAAAGGGTGAAAAGAAATAGCCCTCTAATTATTCAACCTTAGGGCAGAAACCGGGTTCAATTCATATGCTACTGGTGGTTACTAAGGTGACACCGGTATTGAAGACAAGACGTCATAGACCCAGTGACGCACTGCACTAAACCTTCTAAACCGCTCAAGTTCTCTTAAAAGGACTTGTTTCATTCTCACGGGGAACCCTGCATAATCTATTGACCGCTCATTATGAGTTGTGTTGATATTGAAACAGGAGACACCGCTCCAGTCTCCGACTACCAAAAATGCGCTTTTCGAGTCTAGAGCCACGAGATTCATCATAAGATCTCTTAGGGACACGAATTACTCCTACTCTGGTTGTTCAACATTAAGGACACCAGGTGTAACTTTATGAGTCCTATGCAGATCTTAGCAATCTGCCAGAACATTTATGAGAGAAGTTACAAATGTAACTCTCAATGATTGAATGGAAATTCCTGCCAGGGTCAACATCAAACAGCCCTGAAAGCAGGTCACTTTGGTAATTCCTTGTGGATTACGCTTAGTGGTCACGGCGGTTTCAAATGGTCTACAGTCGTGGAGTGAACTCCAGCGACTCACCTAATCGTTGATGTACTACGGTACAATCTTAAAAAGCCCTCTGTGGGTTTTCGATTAGGAACGGTTTTGGTAAGGATTAGAGAAAGTCTTCACACTATGCTGTTGACGATTTCGAAGTCCAAGCCTGTAAGTACCGGTCGATTTGTTGCTAACTGTCGTATGCAGGAACTTCTGGCGATTGTAGCTGTGGAATGCTGTAGCTGGTTGCTGGTATAGCTGGTTGCAGACAAGTTGCCAATCCTCGACCACATGTTCACACTACATCAACAATGTAATTCAACAAAGTCATGATCAACCTAAATACCTTCAACACAGCTTCTGCTAACTCTGATGCTGAAGATCATGACCCAAAATAGTGTGAGCATGTCGGCTCAAAGCATATCTCATCACATGGAGACTTACAACTGAAAGATGACTTGGAGACTCAAGTGGGATGATATTTTCAAAGAATACTCAAAATCATCCAAGACAAAGAATAGTCATCAAAAGATCACTGCTGAATGCATAATGACTAATGAAACCGAAGAATCAATGTCTACAAGCTACGGAGTCAAGATTCATGAAAAGAGTGCTTGAAGTCTGAACATAGTTTTTGGGGTGACCTCCCTTAGGGGGAGATTGTTAGGAATATGAATATTCAGTTGAAGGCTCGGTCACCCCGAGCACTCATTTATGTTAAATAGCTCATAGCATAACTAGTAATATTAGTAGTAGATTAGTTATAATTATTATTGTGGAGTAGGTCGGGGCTTTCCCCACTGTCAGCTTGCTCCACTGCCCGGTAGGGGCAATCTAGCTAGTAATATCAAGTAGTATAAATAGCCCTCTCCTCATGTGGAGAGGGTTGGACCTTCCTACATTTTCAATACATTTTCCTTTCTTTTTTTCTCTCTCTAAGGTTCCACATCTCTCTCTCTAATTCTTTCTTCCATTCGATCCAAAGTTAGGTCCCAAACTTGCGTTTCTTGGCTTGTGAATATACTACACCAAGGACACGGAACTTCCTACTAATAACGGAAGTACCGAATACGTCTTACCCCCGGTTGTCCAAAGTGCTCCAAAGTTCAAAAAGTCGTTACCTTATCCGACTAATCCAAAGCTCCGTGAGAAGAACAATCAACAAATGTTGAAATTCCTCCAACTCTTCCAAAAGTTTCATTTCGATTTGAGCTTTGCGGATGCTTTGCTTCATATGCCAAAGTTTGCTTCAACTTTCAAGAACTTATTGAATAATAAGGAAAAGTTGTTTGAACTAGCAAATACACCACTGAATGAGAATTGCTCGGCAGTTATCCTAAAGAAACTTCCAGAAAAATTAGGAGACCCCGGCAAATTTCTCATCCCTTGCGATTTCCCAGGAATGATTCAGTGCTTAGCCTTGGCCGATCTTGGTGCAAGCATCAATCTCATGCCTCTTTCTGTGTGGAAAAAGCTTTATCAACCAGAACTTACTCTTACACGAATGACTCTCGAGCTCGCGGACCGTTCGATTACTCGAACAAAAGGTATCGCTGAAGATGTCATCGTCAAAGTAGGAAAGTTCCATTTTCCAGTTGACTTCGTTGTGGTTGATTTCGATGCCGATTCTCGGGTTCCCCTCATCTTAGGGAGATCTTTCTTGAGGACGGGCCGTGCTTTGATTGATGTATATGGTGAAGAAATAACTCTTCGAGTTAATGACGAAGCCGTTACTTTTAATCTTGACCAAACTGAAAGCTTCTCCTCTAGCTATGAAAATTTTTCTGTAAACCGAATTGATATCAAAGAAGTTGAGGAGTATGCTCAAAAATTTCTGGAATTTTCAAACGGTTACCCGAGTGGCAATCCCACTCCAACTTCTGAACCAATCATTTCCGAGTCTTCCCCTTCTCTCACACCGGATGAGGGAAGTGTTTTCACTATGGAAGAGCTCGAGGTTTTCTTTAATGATGGGCCAATTTCACCAGAAATTGATGACAACATCTTTAATCCGGAGGGAGATATTCGTTTAATTGAAGAATTTCTATACAATGATCCGTCACCTTCTCTCCCTCCGAAGGAAATTAAAATGTCTAATAGTGATTATCTTCTTGAGGAGTTCGCCGATGAACTCGCTCACATTGATCCAATCCCACCGGGGGATGAAGATGATGACTTTGATTTCGAATCAGATCTGAGAGAAATTGAGTATCTCTTATATCGTGATCCATCACTTGATTCCTACCCTTATACCGAGTTTAGTGATTCACAAAGTGATGACGATCTTTTCGACTTTGGATCTGATAAAAATGAATGGAAACAGCTTTTATATGGAAAATCTTCTGATGATAAAACTTTTGAAGATAAAAATCCAAAAATGAAAATCGTGATTGAGGAACCTACGATTGTTTCAAATGACTTATCTCCTCAATCACCCGAGGGTGATTCTCTTTTCTCAGCTGAGTCTTCCACCGAGTATCCTGTTTGTTTTTTTTGTGAAGACAAAGTGTTCAATCCAGGCATACTAGATGGTGGTGAAATTCAATCTATAATGAAATTGACTCCCGATAAGAATTTAAAGTTACATACCTCATTCAAGGAACTTTTAATTCTGGAGAAAAGTGATTCCCCTCTATTCTATCTTCATGGTGAACTCCTATTCTGCATGGAGTTAAATCTAACTGAAACTTTACTCTCATTTCCTTACGGAAATGAGGACAAAGTTTTTGACCCCGGCATCTTCACTTATAGTTTCTACTATTTGGAGCCGTGGGCATCTCATCGGAGTGGAACTTTCATGAACTTCAATGTTTATCCAAACATTTTGAATGAAAGTCCGATGAAGATTTTCTCTTCCACTTGCTCCCCGATGGACCAATGAATTCGGGGTCGAGTCAAGCTCGTGACTCGGTTAGCAAAAACAAGCGCTTCGTGGGAGGCACCCCATGCTTATCCTTCTATCTTCTTTCTTATTTCTAACACTAAGTGTGGGGGAATTCCTCTACTTGTTGCTTTGTTGTTGTGTGTTTGCCTTTGTTTTCGGGATTCCCGTAGATCGTGATGATTGATGCGCCTGTTTTCAATCCAGCCGCCCAATATCCGATCTTTATGTTTATGTTTATCCAGGGATATCTTATTAATCATTTTTGTTAAAAAAATATTTCTTTTCCACACTTAGCTTGTAGTATTACCTTTTTACGTTCTATAGTGTCGGCATAATAGCCGGTACTTTGAATATTGAGGGCAATATTCAATTCTAAGTGTGGGGGGGGGGGGATTCTTGCGAATTTTGACCCAAAATTTTAAAAATTTTCACATGTTGTACCTACTAGTCCCCTAGCACTCCCGTTTTGACCAAAATTTTAAAATTTTTATCGTCTTTCAATTAAAAATTGCAAGAAAAAGAAGTGCCTGCACAATAAAAAATAATTTTCTATACATTAATGCTTCGGTATTAGTAGAAGTTTAGACTTGATTAGGCTAGAACAAGGGGAATCCCGACTCTGCTAGAGTGTTGATCTAGCTACTACCCTTAACTTTTAGGCTAAGTTTTTACGAATTGTGCAAATGAAAATGCTAAGCGTGGAGTAGTTGGTTCTCTTTAGAGCTTATATAAGTAATCTATGGCTTTTTCTCCCAGGAGCTCCTAATCTGACTTAATAAGTGCTTATTTTCAAACGATTGAACACAAAAATTATTCTGTTTTTATACGATTTTGACAAGTACTAGTTCAAAGTTTTATTTAAATTTTGGAACAAGCATACTTTCTCAAAAACATAATAAAAATGCAAAATGAAAGTGAGACATTGCTTGAAAGTTGCAAAAATTAAAGTTTTGAGTATGAATAAATAAGTCCTAAGCTACGATTCGAGATCGGTCCTTGGATCCTTATTTCCAAAAGGCGTTTAGGTCTTGGCTACCCTCTTACACCGGCCCTTGGATCTTTATTCAGGAAGGTGTGAGGTCTTGGTCTAACACCCTTGGAACCTCATTTCTGGAATGTCTAAAGTCTTGGAACTCTCCGTTGTAACGGCCCTTGGATCCTTTATTCCAAAGGTATAAGGTCTTGGAATTTCCCCGTGAGGCTCCGTAGTTTATGGTCCAATAAGAAGTTAAAAAAAAAAAAAAAAAAAAAAAAAAAAAAAAAAAAAAAGAAAAAAAAAAGAAGAAAAAAAGAAAAAAAAAATTGAAAAGTGATGAAAAATGAAAGAAAAATGTATGTTTATGTTTGTTATGAATAAATGTGCGAAACTTGTTTCTTGCAAAATTTAAATCAACCTTTCAACTAGTATTCGTCAAAGTCTTATAAAAATGTTGATTTTTCCGGTCAAAATTTTGAAAACAAGCACACACACACACACCTAACTTATGAATAATTGAGGGAGCGAAAAGTTAAGTCTCGACTTACATATATTACTAATATAAGTAGTGTTAGCATTTTACAAAAATGTTTGCACAAGGGTTTTAAACTTAGTTGGGGAGTATAAAAAGAGGATGATGATTACAATTCCCTGGAGTCACCCATTTTGTGTGATTCCCGTTCCATGATGCCATTTTTGAAAATCAAGCATGTTATTTACGTTTGTTCTCGTTTTATTTACTTGCATTTTATAAATAAGTCAAAACGGGATATTTTTGGTAACCTTGATAATCTTTTAATCCTTTCATTACTTTATATGATCGGATTGATAGGGACTAGCAATTGTTTAGTGTGGGGGATTAATGAGTGGCCTTTTACTCATCATTTTATACCCGAAAAGCCCCACAAAAATGACCAAAAACACCCAAATGGAACAAATATTGTTACAAATATCCTTGGATTGTGTTTTATGTGTTTCAGGTACAAAAGGATTGAAAACGAGGCAAATATGGACAAAACCGAGCTTGATTTGGAAAAGAGTTCAAAAGCCGATACCGGGAAAGACATTATTCATTCGGATTAAATTCAAGCTCGAAAATCCAAAAATGGCCCTTGGATTATTCTTACTTGGCAATATTGGTCCCTTGATTAACTTTGCTAAATTAGTAGATTTGGTCCTTGAAGTTCACATGATTTACAACTTTAGTCCTTTTGTTAAACCCTTTTTATCCTAACTAAATACAATCGGATCCAAAGAAAAATTAAACCCACTCTCACACCAGCCCATCACCACAAGGCCCAATCCCTTTCTTTTTAGTTACAACAAACCGGGGTCAAACACACCAAGATAGTCAAACCTACAAGACTAACCACTATTCATCATCTCTTTAATCACCATCTGCCCGCCTAAACTTTGATAATCACTCCCCAGTCGCTCTCACCTCACTACCATCCAAAATCACCCACATGACCATGTTCCCCCCCCCCATCCTTGCCACCTTGGCAATCCCAAGGACAAAAGAATCCCATCAACGGCAGGCATGAGAAGTTGTGGGCACCAAGTAATGATCCAAGGGCTGTGAAAGTAGCACAAGAAGCACAAGATGGTCTCCCCTCACAGAGAAAGCACAAGAGCTCAGAGAGAAACCCTAATTTTTATAGTATAAATAGGATAGTATTGCTACAGTAGTAAATTAGGTTTTATTTAGCTTATTTTTAAGGTAATTGTATTTTTTTTAGCTTATTTTACTTCAGTATTGTAATTTACTTTTAAGTTTAATATTAATTCAGTCTTTATTTTAGTTCTTCAAGAAAAATCCAAAAATATTGTTACTGCTTATATTACTGCTTATTTGCTTGCTGATTTGCTTTTCTCTGCTTATTTATGTTCACTAGATGATTGTAAATGTTAATCTCCACTTAGTATAGTGCTTATGATTCAAATTTGCCTTAAAAAGTAAAAAAGCCAATATAGCCTATTACTATGCTTATGCTTATTTCTTGGCTTATTTGTTGTTTTTGTGCTTATTGAATCTGTTTTAGGGCAATGTAGGTTAGTTTGATAGCTTTAGCACCTTAGTTTAAGTTTTAGCCTTAAAAAAAAGCCTTACATAGCCAAAAATAGGATATCTAGTTTAGCTTATTGATAGTGCTTATTTAAAACAGAATTTGCTTTTTAGGACTTGATATATACTAGTTGATGTCTATCTCAGCTTATTACAGCCTTGCCTAGTGAAAGAAAAAAAAAAGAAAAAAAGAAGCTAAGCAGTCTTTTAAAGGGTGCTTGGTTCAGTAGCTTATATGGGTCAAAATGGGTAAAATCCCAAGAGTACTGTTTATTTGCCAATTGTTTAAGTTTAATCTGGTCTCATTTAATTAATTTAAGTTGTTAGTAGAAACACTTGATCTGTTCTCAAGGATTTATAAGTTTTAGATTCATCAATCCAATTATAGGGTATAAGCTGATCCATCTAGCTTATTACAGCTATGAGCTGATTTGATGTCAAAACCCAGTTTTCTTTGTGTCTTTTTAGTTTATATTAAGTAGTAGTTACATCTCACAATCCTGTAGTTCACATTTAGTCCATATCAGCCCAAGCTTGATTAACAGACTGCATAAGTTTGAAATTTCCCCTTTTGCAGCCCTTTTGTAGATTTTTCATTTGTTCAAATTAAGGTGTTATGAGCTACAAATTGGTACCAATAGAGTTGGGGTGGTAAACTAGTCATTCCCATTTTTTCTAGATTTTTAGGATTTTATTTGGATAGCTTTTTGATGTCTTGAAATCTGACTAATATGCCCTGCACCAACAGTGCATCAGCAGACTCTTTCTTATTCTTTTTTTTAGTTAAGTGTTTATTTGCTGCTTTTGTTGTTATTTAGTTTAACTTATTGAGATTTTAGTTTATTGATAGTTGTTAGCTTATTTCTAGTCCCATTTTAGCTTATTAGAGCATTTAGTCCTAAGGCTTGACTGCCCCTTGTTTTTTTTTTTCCTTTATACCACTGATCTGCTCCCTTTTGGCTTAATACTAAGCTTATTAGTAATTTTTAGAGATTGCTTCTTTTGTTGAAATTGCTTATTGTTAAGTGCTTTTCAAATTGTAAAAGAAAAATCAAAAAATAAAATAAAAAGAAAAAAGTGCCATTGCTGGGATTCGAACCCCAGCCTCCTCACTCACACACCAAAGCCTTAACCATTGCACCCTTGGGATTTTTCTGAAATCCTTTGTGCCATCAATCCTTTTAACCCTTTTCCCCTTATAAGCTTATATAATCTGTTTGGCTTATTACTGCTTATCTGGAACTGCTTCTCCCTCTATTTTATTTTTTCTTTTAATCCTCAGTACTTTAGTTAGTTTATATAAAATTTTCAGATTTTCCTAAATAGTTTTAGTATTTTTTATCATTTAATTTCTTTTATTTAGTCTTTAATTCATAAAAAAAAAATATAAAAGTCAAAAAAATATAAATCTTTTTTCTAAATTTTTTTTTTTACATTTAGGAGTTAGGAAAATTAAATTTGCATCCGTAGGGTTAATTTTTAAAGATTTTTACGTTTAGGCTCGTTTTTAGATTACTGTTCACGTTTCTTAATTTTTGTTTTATTAGATATTAAAAACCAAAAATTGAAAATCCGTATTTCAAGCATTTTAATACCAAACCAAAAACGATATCCTCAATTTCACACCTCGTTGGGACTACGACCCGGGTATTCACTTATCCGGTTTATTAAATCGATTTGCGTTGAGTGTTTCTCGTTGACTTTTCTTCGTGAAAGGGTTAACTTGTGATTATTCAACCCAAATCAGCAGCGCATCTATCTTAGCCCTACCTGAAGGCAGTGAAGACTTTTTGGTTTATTGCGACACCTCACACATAGGGCTAGGAGCTTTCTTGATGCAACGAGAGAAGGTGATAGCCTACGCCTCTCGAAAGCTGAAAATGCACGAGAAGAACTATACTACACACGATTTGGAATTAGGATCGGTAGTGTTTGCACTCAGGATCTGGAGACATTACCTCTATGGCACTAAGTGTGTAGTTTACACTGACCACAAAAGTCTGCAACACATCCTTGACCAAAAGGAGCTTATATGAGAAAACGCCGTAGGTTAGAATTGCTCAGCGATTGTGATTGCGAAATTTGATACCATCCAGGCAAACCAAATGTGGTAGCAGATGCTCTTAGATGAAAAGAACGACCAAAACCCCTTAGAGTACGATCATTGGGTATGACAATAGTCTCACCACTCCCATCGATAATCCTTGAGGCTCAGGCCGAGGCACTCAGGGAAGAAAACAGACCTAATGAGAGAATTCATGGGATGCTTGAGAACGAAAATGGATTCGTGAAAAGAGCTGACGGAATGTTGTGTTTCAAAAATAGAAGTTGGGTCCCACTATGTGGAGGGATATGTGACCTTATCATGCACGAGTCCTATAAATCTAAATACTCCATCCACCCGGGAGCCAACAAAATGTATCTTGATCTGAAGAAACTTTACTGGTGGTCCAATATGAAGGCTGACATTGCAACATATGTCAGTCAATGCTTAACGTGCTCAAAGGTCAAAGATGAACATCAACGACCATCGGGTTTACTTGTACAACCCAAAATTCCCGAATGGAAGTGGGAACGCATAACGATGGACTTCATTACCAAATTGCAAAGGACATCTAGCGGTTATGGCACCATTTGGGTAATCTTTGATCGTCTCACCAAATCTGCCCACTTCCTACCGATCAAAGAAAACGATAGCATGGATAAACTTGCACAGTTATACGTGAAAGAAATAGTTGCACGACATGGAGTCCCAATTTCTATCATCTCCGACAGGGACATTCGTTTCACATCAAATTTCTAGAGATCATTGCAAGATGCTTTGGGAACCGATCTCGATATGAGCAACGCATATCATCCTCAAACAGATGGTCAAAGAGAAAGAACCATCCAAACCTTAGAGGACATGCTACGAGCGTGTGTGTTTGACTTTGGAAATTATTGGGATAGGCATCTGCCATTAGCCGAGTTTTCCTACAATAACAGCTATCACACAAGCATAAAAGTTGCACCCTATGAGGCACTTTATGGTCGAAAGTGCAGATCACCTATATGTTGGGCTGAAGTCGGAGAAAGCCAACTCACTGGTCCCGAACTAGTACAAGAGACCACTGAAAAGATTGAGCAAATCAAAAGCCGAATGCAAGCGGCTCGAGATCGTCAGAAAAGCTATGCAGACAAGAGACAGAAACCACTTGAGTTCCAAGTTGGTGATCGCGTCATGTTAAAAGTCTCGACATGGAAAGGCGTGATTCGTTTTGTAAAACGTGGGAAATTATATCCCCTCTACATTAGACCTTTCGAAATCATCACCAGAATCAGCCCGGTAGCCTACCGACTCGAGTTACCACCACAACTCAGCTCTGTACACAATATGTTTCATGTGAGCAACCTAAAGAAATGTCTCTCAAACGAAACGCTTGCCATTCCTCTGGAGGAAATCCAGGTGGACGAGAGACTGAATTTCATTGAAGAACCTGTCGAAATAATGGATCGGGAAATCAAACGGCTTAAGCAATGTCGCATTCCTATTGTTAAAGTTCGTTGGAACTCTCAAAGAGGTCCCGAATACACGTGAGAACGTGAGGACGAGATCAAGCGTAAATACCCACACCTTTTCTCAATTTCATCGGGTAACTCTAAGTGAAAACTGAGGACATTTTTCCTTCTAAGGCCGGGAGGATGTGACAAATGGTAATTTTCCCACTAATACTCTAATAATAAATGTTAATTTATTATTACACAACTGTTAGACTAAACATTTATGTGTTTACATAACTATTACGGGAAGCAAACCCACACGCAGTAGCGTACAATAACTCACCAAAACTATTTGAATTTATCAGAAAAAGTAAATTTATCACTTTCTGACAATTACAGACACCAACGTAACAAAAACGAGAGGTTATCTTGTTTTTCCTGAAAACCGACACCACACGCGTACCGACACCATATTAGTAATGGTTAAACTTTATAATTCATTTTCGGAGTCAATAAATTTTATTTTATTTCAGTTTTATAAAAACGGCTCCAGACTTATGTTTTTCACGTTTATGTGAAACCGAGGTACCACAATTTTACCTCAGCTCAACAGAACACGGGGTATACACAATACAATTAAAACAACTAAACAGCCACCCACTCACTTATACACGTGATCCCCTTTATCTTTTTCTTTCTTCTTCGATCTTCCCACCACACAACCATCCAACATATGTGTTGACTTCTTCCTGGTGATAAATCCCAGAACATCACCATCAACCCCAACCGTCGCCATCTATACCTGGCGTCTAGTACTTTCGAGCCTCCCTAGGGTTTTTGTCGATTCTTAAACCCGCTCCCCATAAGTCAAACGGTCTTGAGATCGAGGAATGGAGAGGAAGAAAAGCTAAGAAAGGAAGAATCTCATCCTTTGGAGATCGAAAGGAAACCAAAGGCTTGCCATAATTTCCTCTTTATGAGCCACCGATTTCCAGCGATGTAACCGCACAACCACATCTCACCACAAATCATATCTATCAATCGAAGGGCTCAAGAGGAAGCAGGGGTGTGTGGAGTTGCTTGGAAATTGGATTGGGTTTACTGTGTGTCTCTTGTAATCGACTCCTAATCTTCTTTGTAAGGTTAACCTTTTTCATTGTTGTTGAACTCAAATTTATGTGATTATTGTCATTATTCTCGATTCGTATATATACTTTTCTTGTTGTTGTGATATGAATTGTACGATCAAAAGATTATGTCAATGATGTTATGTTGTGGTGTGGTAAAAAGGTTTTAAAACTGGATAAACTAGAACACGAATTAGGAACCAGTGTTGGCTCAAATTCATGAAGTGTAGGTTGATAAAAAGTGTTGTGTTTGATGTCTTTGTCAATTTCTTTTGATCGAACCTTAAACAGAAATGGTGTTAACTAAATCTAGGATAAAAGAAAAATTAGCGTTTGAGTCGAGCTTAAATGATGATGGGTATGTCGTGTTTTAATCAGTGTGTTTGCGTTAAGACAACACCGCGTCAGTTGCGTTCATCCTGTGGTAATGCTTATGTTTGGGTTCGAACTCATAGTTTCTCGAATGGGTTTATGTTTGCGTTAAGAGTTGGTTAGTTGAGTTCCTAGTCGAAACATATGCTCACAAGGTGTTTGAAATTGGGTTTGAATAGAGTGTGTTGGATACTCAAAATCAGTGTTTTGGTTCGAAATGGCTTAATCCTGTACTCGACACTTGAGTTGTGTTGTACTCAACTCGAGTGTGTAACTTGTGTGCTTGTGTTGTAAGTCCATTCGTGATGTTTTAATAACCTTATTTGAGATTATGCCGATTGGATGTTGTCTCGAGACATGGGTCTAAGTACCCTTAGGCACATGTGAAAAAGGTCCTAGTTTATATGTTGGTTATGTCGAGCCGAGAGACCATGAGTTATGGTCACGGAGCTCATCTCGATGTCTCGTATGGCTTGTTCCTGTCCTTGTTTGGCTCGACCATTGGGGCGTTAACGACACCCACTGGGTGCTATCTTCGCCCGTCTCACAAAGGGTTCACACCATAACCGAGCTCTATTAAATTTTGCCTTTGTCAGGTTCAGGGTTCGAGCTCTTTTCCTCACATAACTGCTCAACAAAATACTTGTAAACCCATGTGATGTTTTTCTAAGTTATGTTACATACTGGATGTCGAGTTATCATGTGGGCCAAGAACTTTAAAACCCACCAGAGGATTTGGTGTCCATTCATACTCCACCAGGCCACAACATTTCTAAGTTCTAAATAGCCGACTTGGGCCGAAGCCCATGATGTAAAAAGACACAGGCCGCTGGCCCTTTTTCGTTACAGCCCATAGAAGTGGGTTCATTGTAGTTCGTTCCATTTAATGATTGGCCACAGCCCAACTCGTTACAAACTTTAATATTATAACGTATTTGAAATGGTCCATTTCTGAATACACGAGTTTTGATCGTCACCGTTCGAGTGGTCATTTACAATTATCACAACTCTATACTTTAAACAACTCGACTAGTATCTTTATTCCGTTACATGTCACAAAAACTTAATAGCTCGATATATATAGATATTAATATCATACGGAATAATTAGAAACTCAACGTGAGTTTTATATCAATCGCCTCAATTTATAAATCATTTTGGTTGACATAACGCATACAATGAAAAACATATTTTACATATCTAATGATATATAAACAAGTTGAGACACTAAATTTGGAAATATAAACTAGTCGTTGATTTAGTTGCATATAACTTGATATGTTTTATCAAAACTTATATAAGTCGTTAGCTTATGAAACGATTATTTTCAAACACAAGTTTTACAATTTTGTTAACACGAGGATTACTTATTACCCAAGAGCTCATATACACGAATTATTAACTTATCGTTAACTGAAATAAACAAAGATGAGAAATTTTCAAATATAACATTCCTTTACAAAAATTATATGCGTGTACGAATATACACATACACACACCATCATACACACACTTACTCATGTACACACACTTAGAAATATATATATACACTCACTTAACGACAACGTTTACATATGTCGTCAACGTCTGACATGCAAGAGTAATTGTCTTCCGTACGTAGTCTCCTGATTTCTGTCAAGCCGGAGGCTTATTCATCATGACCTTCTTCTAATGTACACTTAGACACTTCCAATGAGCCAATACCTTCAAATGTTAGAACATTGTTCCAAACTTAAATGCTGCCACACCAGCAACAATAACATAAAACTCTTTTAAAACTTCTGAAGTTCTTGAACTTAAACTATGAACTAAAACAAACCTTGCTAATCTAGGTCGCGTGTTGGTGCTGAACACTGTCAGAACTATTATGTGATCTGACTGCTATTTACCAAGGTGAGTTTATAGCCCCCACACAATTTAAACTTGTTTTACTATTGGGGTGAGAAACATGCAAAACTATTTTCTGGACTAAACTATTGTCTACGCTATTACGTAGATTAGCCTAATCCCTGTTATGTCCCACTATGCCCAACTCATGAACCGTCAATTCCTGCTGGGAAGCGCGAATGTTATAAATAGATCTATTGGGAGTAACATCCCCGTTCGGGTTGACCGAATAGGCAAATGAACGTATACCATGTCGGAAACTCAAGTGACTGGGATAAACACTTGCCGGGCCTTGATATTTAACATGCTTCTAGAGCATGCACACTGTTATAGCTTCGGTTGCATGAACTTAGTGCTAATGTAATAAACTGTATTTTTATTTGGCATTACATGGGTTGTAATGTTCATATGCCAAACTCATGGTCCAACTGCTAATTTACTGCTTATTGATAAACCTATGA